>CM052544.1:51888710-51920536 GCA_028533065.1 Trachops cirrhosus | reverse complement strand
CACCCGCTCCAGGACTGACTGAAACACAGCCAGTCGAGGGTCAGCCCCAAAGGGACATTTCCAACAAGTTCCTAGGTGATGTGATGCCCTGATCTGGGACCAGGTAGTGAGAACCACCGACATAAGTTGAACCAAACACAACCTTCTTTTCAAAGTTACCCCTTTTAATTGACCTGAACAGCCAGCGTCCCATGAAACCCTCTTTGGAAAAGTACTCCACGCCCCCTCCCACCATAACCGATCCTGCCCCTGAGCAACTTGCCCATCAGGAGTCACAACACCTCCAAACAGCCCTGCTTTGACTCAGCCCTCAGATGATCATTCCTCACTGTCCTTCGCTTTTCTGCTGAGAGCTACAGAGGGAAAAGCACAAAGAAAACCTCAATTTTCCAAACCCACTTGGCAATAAAATGTTTTTTTTCCAAGCAAAGCTAAAGAAAAATTCTAGTCATTCAGGGTAAAACTGAATCTCCAGAACCACTTGGAGGGCAAGGATGGTGTCTCACCATCAGGAACAACACTGGTCAAAGTAAGTCTCAATGTCAGGTTCGCTGTTGCCTCCCGTGTCTGTAATACAAAGAATTCTCCTATTCTGAACTAATAAATGTAATTTCATAACCAAAATAGCTACTACTTATTGGGCAATGCACCATCAAGTCCCGTTTCTCCAGCCTTCTCATCAAATTCTTAGGTGGGTAACTTGAGAAGGTGGATAGAGGGTAAGTAAGTGTGTACTGTTTTTGGTGGTGGAATTCATCCCCCCACCCCACCCCCGCTCCCGAGCAGCAGCCCAGCCCTTGGCAGCTGCATAGCTTGGCCACTGAGCAGACTATTAAGTTGGATCACCTGAGCATGCGCTTTCTAGCTCTGCCATGTTGGTAAAGTTATTTAACTTCTTGGGGGCCTTGATTTTTTTATCTATAAAATAGAAATCTTGGCAGCCCTTATCCCATGGTGTTCATAATAATAAGCTAGGAATGCAAAGCTGTTTGCATGTCACAGGGCAGTCAGCAGGCCCACTATCAGTATTAGCTGTTAAAGTTACATTTTCATGGCCCTGAGGCTTACCATAGGTTTTAGAAGTTGGTGAAGGTGACAGAGGAAGCAGGCTTACTTGAGATAAAGAGCAGAAGGTCAGGTCTGAGCAATGGCTAAACCTGGACCTGGCTAGAACCCACAGTACCACATGGATTCTGTCCACATGAGCTCCCACCCCACCCAGAAGTGAGGCATGTGGGACACCCCCTTGGCCCAGGGATGGACTTCCAGGCAAAGGCTTGGGCTGTACCTGTGTGGCACAGGGACTGATGTGTTTCTATTCTGCTTGTGTGTGAGAGACAGAGAGACAGAAAGGGGAGCATGGTTCAGATGTGAGATGGGGGAGAAAATGTTGAAATTCTGAGCTCTTCTGCAGTAACATTCTGTGCATGCTCAACACGTGGTGGGTGTGCTCGGGGCTTGAACCGGCCCTCAGCCCGTCCAGAAGTGCCCTGCAGCTCCACACCCATTCTCAGAACTGCTCTGTCTGGGAGTCACTTCTGGAGCAACTTTCAGAGCCATGCAGAAGGAAGCAGGGTGCCCGCAGGTCTTTGTGCTTCTTTGTGCACCTGGAGAATTGTGGAGCCAGAGGCCCATGTTTCCAAGACCTGGCTGCCTGGTCCCAGGGCCTCTCTGACGTTCCTTGTGCTGGGGAGCAGCTGTACATCGAGGACTTGCTCTGAAATTCAGATGAGTGACACTGTACTGCCACAGAGGAGGAGATGGGACAGTGCCTATCTTTCAGTTCATTCACAGCCAGCAGAGTGACAGTAACAGGAGGTAAATGTGTGTGGTACAGAATCAGGTCTCCTCTATCCACCACAGACTGCCCCTAACCCTCAATTCACTATGAAAAGTCAACCACCCACCAAGTAGAAACATCCTACTACAGACCAGTCAAGTAATATCTTATATATGTACTATTTATTCTGTACATTCTTATAGAAATTAGACAGTGTTTATAATATATTCATATGTATGTAACTGTCTGCGGTTGTATTAGAAAAGGTATACAGACACATACCATGTTTTATGGGCATTTTCACCACCAGCACACTCCAAAGGAACATAAATAAGCACATTTCAATTCAAGATGTACTGGCTTTCCTAAGTCACATGGAAACCTTCCCTTTTATACTGACTAAAAAAAAAAAACAGAGAAATTAAGAAAACATATGAAATATAAACTATCCTTAATGGAACAGAGAGTCATTCATCTTAATTATATGTAAGAGCTCAAACCAGGCTGGCTAACAAAATATTCATTGAAAGATTCGTAAGCTTTATTTTTAGAAAGCTTTATTTGTTTTAATGAAGAAATAAAAATGATTTACAACTACTCTTCTATTGAGGGTGAGAGAGTGCTTCTAAAGTACTGGAAAACAGACCTTTTTCTCTGAAATAGACACTGTTTCCACGACAATCATGTTTATGCTATGCATTTTTTCAGGGGTTGTTTTTTTGTTCTATAATAAAAATAAGTTTTGGGTCAGCTTTTATCTCAATCAAATTAACAGTCTCAATTAATAATATAACATGAAAACTGCAAAGTCATTACCAGCAATTTTATAATTACCCAGACTTCTCTTCATCTCCATAAAAATAGGCAATGATGGACATCCATACATAAAATGTACCTTTATGATAAACACAGCCAATGTTTGTTGAGCTTGAATATTAGGCTAAGTAGCAAGCTAAGCACTTTACATGCATTCATTGATTTATAGCAAACCTGTCAGGGGAGACTGATGTTATCCCTGCTTACAGATGCCACAGGAAACTGAGGCTTAAAGATTATTTAAAGATGTGCACAATCTGTGTGACAGTTATCTCAGTGCTGGGGCAGGAGAGAGTTTAGGTAAAACATAAGCTCTGATGCAACAGAAGTCATTCGTAACATATTGGCATCCTTAAGACCACCAGCCCAATACTTCAGCCTGGGGAGAAGGTTGGCCTGGAGTCAGACTAGCTGCAGCGCTCACAGGGGCCCTTGCAGCCAGGACCATGAGGGGGATAGAAATCTCCAACTCAATCTCACTCGTAATCCAAGGCATGCAAATCAAAGAGAGAGAGAGAAACTATTTCATTCTCTTTCCTTGTTAAATGGGCAATTTTTTAAATAAGATCATCCATTATTTGCAAGAGACTTTCCTAGTTTATCAAAAAGAACCAAATCTTCATGCCTTTTGACCCAGTTCTGTGCATGTAGCCCAAAGACATCCTGAAGTGCGGGCACAAGTACTGCCCATCACAGTGTTATCCCCACGAGTGGGCTACGGGAAACGTCTGAGAGCCAGACACTGTGCGGAGTGAAGGGGTGGGGTGCAGGGCCCTAGCAGGGCGTGGTAAGTTTACACAACTCAGTGTGATGCCACAACTGAAAAAGAAGTTCTTCATCGCATGGTGCAGTGTTACGAGAACTAATTAGCAGAGCAATCTGAATTGCAGGTCAAAATGAAGAGGGTACTTCAGCTTGAGCTTCAGCCTCTTTCATTCATTCATCTAACAAACATGTATTTAGTATTACTCTGACCCATACAGGATAGGGGAAAAGTGCATTTACAGTTGCGAGTATGTGAAACACAGAATTTATTCTTGTATTATTATTTATTAATTTTTATATTATCTTCCATATGAACAACTGTAAGTCTACTTTTGCCCCACCCTGTATATTGTGCTAGGTTCTGGAGACTCTTGGATTTTAACAAGACATTGCCTTGTCATCATGGGGCTTCCACTCTAGCAGGAAGACAGATGTAAAGAAAGAATTACCTAGTTTTACAGGATGCCATGTAGCAGGTAACTGGGTCAGGAAGCTATCTCAGAGGACCTGGCCTCTGGCTTGGGTTTTGAAGAATCTACCAGTCAAAAGGTGGGGTGGTCCAGTGCACACAGAGAGGGAGAGGAAGAGAAAGAATTCCAGGTACAGGAATGCCATGTGCACAGGCCCTGTGTGGTGAGGGGCATGTCAGAAAAACAACCCAAAGACATTCAGAGATGAGGGGGCAGCGGGAGACAATGATATCTGGAGACTCCACAAAATACTTTAAATCAAGCGGTGGAAAACTTTTCTGGGAAGGACCAGAGAGTGAATGTTTTAGACTTTGCCGGCCAACAGGCAAAAATCAGTGATATTATATATGTATTTGTATGACGAGAGTTAAATTTGCACAAAATTTTTATTGGTTGAATTTAAAATAATAATAATTGAGTATATTTTTAATATAGATCTACCAATGAGAAGAATAGAATATTGAGAAGATAAAATTTTGTTTAATTAGTTTCTCTATCATCAAAACTGATTATAAATGTTTACCTGTAAATGCTGAGTGGAAGTGTGATTTTTATCTTTATATAAATGTTTTTTTAACACAAATAAGCATTGCCAACAATTATATAATTTTAATTGATCATATTTATGCTTAGCAAGCACAGAATTCTTTTAGATTTTTCTGTTGACATTTGT
The DNA here is from genome assembly GCA_028533065.1 of Trachops cirrhosus. NCBI lineage: Eukaryota > Metazoa > Chordata > Mammalia > Chiroptera > Phyllostomidae > Trachops > Trachops cirrhosus. The sequence goes on along the minus strand of CM052544.1, from coordinate 51,916,032 downwards.
TACCATGTTAACGTTGCAGGTTAATCACTTGCAATTGAAGATGAGATAAAGCTCCTCAATTACCTCATTAAACTGATTTTTGAAGTTTGAAAATCTTCATTGCACTTACATCAAAGTACAGAAAACTACTGCTGGAACCACAGTTCAAGCTTGGAAAACACCTCCACTATGAATTTGTGTGGGATGGAGATGTAGCTTCTCATTTTATCTTTGAAAAGAACAGAAAGTTCATAAAACAGCTCACTATTACTTATGATTCAAGAATGTTAGCTGTTATTGAAATGACTTTATCACAGTATGAGTTTGGCCTGTAAGTGGCAGTTTTGCCTTGTAATTTTAGAGTCAATTCATTAAGAAATGCTATTGAGTCCATAGCAAAAGCTAATGTCCAAAGCCCTTAAGTGTTCAGTCACAGTGATTGAGTGCAGTTCTCACTCAGAAAAATTTTAATCCCAGCACTGAGCTCAAAAATTCACAATAAAATGTAATCACTGCTAAGTCATCAAACTGCTTATAGAAGGACAAGTCAGGGTGTTCAGCGTCTAGATCTAATGAAAAGTTTACAAAACCATTGATGGTTAATTAAGTTCATGAGAGCAAAGGAATTCACCCTGGGCACTGCTGGTTCTGCATCCCCTCAGAGACTGGAACATTTTCCACAGAGCACCAACTGCTGGATGACACAATGAATAAGCTTTGAACGTGTGACATTTCACAAGCTTTGTAGATTTGACTGACGAAAGCTCTCTCTGCTCCCAGAGGCTTTTCCCCCACCATCATTGTCAACCCATCTTACATATTCCACTTAGTTGTTCTACACTTGTGTTTCTCAACCTCTTTGAAATTTTCTCACCTGAATTTGTTCCACATGAACTCTCCATAGAGGCATATTCTTTGGTCACATCCTATTTGGCACCATCTGCTCCAATGAACAACAACTGAAAAGTATCAGTAACATGTGCCAGTTCATGAAGAGCCAAAGAAAATCACTCAAAATTATTTGGCTCCTTTTTAAATTGATTAATTAATGTTGCTGCCAACGCCAATGTTAACTTTTTGAGTAACTGTACTTGCCAAAAGGATGATAGTCTTAAATGGGTTTGTTTTCTCTGGACACAGTTCTTCAGCTGCTGCTGTAAAACAAGGCTTCATTAACTCACCATGGGTAAACTGTTTCCATTGTTTGGCTAACAAATGAGCCACTTGGAAACTTACTCATTTCATTTTTTATTTTTGCTCATTTTTATTTTTGTGAAGAAATTATCCTATGCTGAGATACTCCTTTTTAAATTTTCTGAACTTCTGACCATAACTTTCCTGTGAGTTGGGAATATTGTGGCAAAGCCTGCATGGTAATGTTGGTGTAGAGTCTATTCTTCTAGCACAGCTGTGATGTCATTGCATGATAAACGCAATGCTTTGTTCTTTCGACTTACAACATAATCACACATCACTGTACCTTAAAAGTCTGACATTCAGAGTTCACTTTTCTTGTTTGGCATTATGGTATACACTTGTAATAAAAAAAATTAAGCAAAATGCTATAATATAGCAATACATATGGCACTCAAAACATGGTCACCTTGAAAGAGTGTCACTGTGACATTCTGTGTGCTATGTAGTGTGTGACGCATGAGAGCCATCGCAGGCACTCAGGCCTGCTGTCATGGCATGCTGGCAGCTGTAGATATTAGGCAAATGGATGAACATGGCTATGTCCCAATAAAACTTAATGACAGTGAAATTTGAATTTCATAAAATTTTCAAATGTCAAGAAGTATTATTTTTGGTTTGCTTCCTCTCAACCGTTTAAAAATGTAAGCATCATTCTTGACATGTGGGCCATACAAAAGTGGGTGGCTGGCTGGATTGAGCTCAGTGGCCACCAGCCCTGCTTTACACCATGGTGAACATACTGGGCTTTATTTCATTCAAAAGGTCTACTTCTGGTGTGCTCAAAAATGATTTTCTGAAAAGCCAGTGCAAATAGTAGAAACACTAGCCAAGCAGGAAGTCTAAGATCATGCATCTCCTTGCAGGATGGTACCCGAGTTGTAGGGACATGTGGTGGTTACTGTGGAAAATGTACTCCATCCTCGGGCACTGGCCTGGAGGTTCGAGTTTTATAGTTGAGGTAAGTCAATTTTTCCTCCTCTTTCTTTCCTTCCTTCCTTCCTTCCTTCCTTCCTTCCTTCCTTCCTTCCTTCCTTCCTTCCTTCTCTCTCTCTTTCTGTCCTTCCTTCTTTCTCTCTACATTTCTACCTTTCTATCTCATTCTTTCTATGGCCTAATGATTAACAAATGTGGTCAGGTCTGTTGCCCCCAGACAGGTGACTATTAAGCATCTCAGCACTATTCCGCCTTTTTCTCTCCTGCTCATCTGCCCTCCACCCTTGAGGTCCCCAGGCTTCCTGCATCAGATTTCTCTGCAGAACTTATTAAAAATGCTGCTTACTGGGATCCATCTCTAGAGGTCCTGTTTCATTAGGTCTCTTGTAGATCCAGGAATCTGTATTTGTAGTGCAAGGAATGCTGATGCAGATGATTCAGATCAACCTTTGCGAAATACTGCCTAGGAATATAGTAATAATAATATGAAGGGTGTTCACTACACCCTATGTGTCAGGCACCATGCTAAACACTTTCTTTGTGCCTAAACACTAGGCATTATTTCATTGAATCCTCACAAGAAAGCCACAATAATGGGGCTGCGATCCTCATGTTACAGATGGAAGCGGGGCCCCATAGCAGTTAAGAAGCCTGCCTGTGGGCACAATGAGGTTCTTTGACAGAACCCAGGCATGTTCTACATGAAAGCCACTGCTCTCATTACTTCACTGTTGCACACACTTTCAGTGCACAGTGGGAACTTGTTAAAAATGCAGAATCTTAGGAGTCACCCTAGACCTATGAAACCAGAATCTGCATTTTAACAAATCCCCAGGAGAGTCATGCATGTTAAAATTTGACAATTCCTGGTCTAACTACATTATGCCAGCAAGTGCTTCCTCTGATGGTTAGAGGACTGAATCAATCACTCTTTTTTCTCATCCCAGTGCCTTCAGCTACAAGAGATGAACTCAGCCTACTCATATGCCCACCCACTACAACTGTCCTCAGGTTTCCAGCAGCCCATTACCCTATAAAGCTCTTCAAGATCCTGACACAGGAATTCCTAGTTGACATTTATAAATCAGTATTTCAATGTTTAATTAAACATCATATTCAAAGTTAAGGTCTTAAGTTAGGATTATTTCCATTGTGAGAGGCAAAAGAAAAAAGGAAGCTTATAGCCTTAAATAACCAAGCTACCCAAGCAGTGGTGTAGCTTCAGGCATGGCTGGATCCAGAGGCTCAAACAAAGTCATCAGACTCTTTCTCCATCAGTCAGCAATGCTTGTCTCTTAAGTGGCTTCATTCTCAAGCAGCTCATCCACCCCACACCATGGCCTCTGTCAGCTCTAGGCTGACATCATCCTTACAGCTCTTGGTCCCAAGTAAATGCTCACCTCCGGCATTCATTTTGCACAAGAACTCTGGCTCTGATTGAGTCATATGGCCACTTTGAACCAATCACAATGTCCAGGAAATGGAGATCATGTACCCACCTAGAGTTGAGTGACTGACAGCTTCATTTGAAAGAGACATATTCACAAAGCACAAGGTGTTATCAGAAATGGGGAGATGGGATGAAGGCAGGCAAAGTCAGAAAGTATCCACTAGAGATCCCCATTATATGTGTATTTCATATATTTTATAACTAGTAAAGTTTTGTGTTTTTACATAATATTTACATGTATGTATAGAAAAAAGGCTAGAAGAAAATATGCTGATATTTGAAGAGGCTTATCTTAGGTGGGAATTTCAAGCTAGTGATTTTTCCATTCTTTATGGTGTCTTGAAGCATACATGTTTCTGATAGCAGACATACATTAGTTTTAAAATCTAAAGAAAATAATGAATTGTTTTTAAATTATATATGTAAAAATGTATGGATTACCTACTCTTGACATGGCATTTGAGAAAGAAGATTTACCTTTCTTGGTTGGTTCATTTGTTTTCAGGTGCTCTGAAGAGAAAGCCACAATGGGATGGATGAAGGATCGTAATGCAATACCTCCACCTTAAATTCGGGCGTGTGTGTGCATGTGTGTGGCCATGTATGCTTGTGTGTGTGTGTATATACAAATGCATATATACACATATACACACACATATATATATCTGTGTATGTGTGTATATCTGTGGAATATCCTAATGATGTAAAGTTTAATATTTATGTTTGAATTATTTATTGTGATGTATGTAATATTTTTGTACGTAAAATGATTCTATTATGACTGCCTTTTGCATTATTTTGTTTCTTGCAGTCAGACCACTGCATTTTACGTACTCTACATTATATGTAGTATTATGACAAAAGTGATCCTTCATTATCACGGTACACTATTGTTTACCTTCTATCTGTAAATGTTTTGTTAATTTTTTAAATTTTAATTCATTATTTTAAAACAATCTAGTCATCATCAAGGTGCTACAAGGGTATTTTTGACATTTCTATGGAAGCATCATTAGCCAAAAAAGAATTTAGTGATGTCACAGATTATACCAGCTATTAATTACACTAGGTATCTTTTCAGTTTCATGTGATCTCTGGGAACAAAATTTCTGCCTTGGTGCTAATATTTAAGTGATCATCAGACTCAGAAATGTAAACACATTTAATAAAAGGGAGGAACAAAGCACATTTTCCAATGGACATAATCATTTGGATAAAGTAAGACCAGCTGTTTACCTTTATTTTTGGACATGCCTTTTTTGGGAAAGAGTTGTACTCTGTTCTTTTTGTTGTTATTGTTATTAATATGCTTTACTTTAGTTTATGGTGCCTTGGTCCTCCTGTGGGTAAATGGAGGGTTCCACAAGCAACCTCATCACACAGTGACCTTGAGAAAGTGAGGTCCTCTCAATATTTTGCCAAGATATTCTGAAATGATGTACAAGTTTACCAGTTGCAAGACAGAGGATGCATAGGATGGAGGCAACCTTCAGCCACCCCAGAATACCTGGAGAAGTTCAGAACCAGATTCTTAGTCATTGCCTCTTGCATGCCTCTGCCAGTGATGTGACTTGTCTTCAGGCCGTGAGCCTAAGACCCTACCGGTGTTCATGGCTGCTGCAGGAACTGTCATTTGTGACAAGAAATGAACTCTGGAGTACAAGATACCTGAGTCTTTCTGATTGTCCATTACACCACTGTTACTTCTTTCCAAAATGGAAGTGCCAAAGCCACAGTCTTTCTGCCCTTCCAAACTGATCAGAGGGAAGTCATTGCCAATGCCCCCTGGCAGACACTTACTTGGAGGAATCCTGCCCACTTCTAAACACCAAAGAGATGAGAAAAAACAGGCAGTATTCTCCAACCCCCAAAACTCCAGAGTGCTCCAGGAGAAGTTATACTCAGCGTATGAATATGTGCTATTCTCCACTATTAACACATTGTGAAAATATGCTATGAATAAATACCATGACCACATTCAAACATTTCTGTTTCATATGGTTTCTGGATTCTTGATGGAGTAAAAATATCTCTAGTTTTTAAGATTGCCAGATTGAGAAGAAATGCAGATTTTTCCTAACCCCATCAATTATAGTTGCTGTTTTAGAGGCAGATAAGGGTAGGGAATTGTTCTCAAGTCTGTCTTTTTATCACTGAAATCAGTTGAAGTGTTTTTTTCTGAAAATCAGGGATATAAACTCTGTGTGATAGTGAACAAATGAGCTAGCAAATCAGATTTAAGTGGGATTTGGGAGTTTAATTGTCAATTTTTTGTAACAGTAATTTATATGCTGTAGACTGATGGTGTCCAGAGAAATGAGATATTTCCAAAGAAGTCTAATAGTAAGTGGATATGCACTATATACCAGGCTCTTTACTGAATTGTTTTTAGCTCATCCTCACAGCTGCCAAGGAGAGCAAGTATAGATTTACATCATTCTGTAGATAAGGAGACAGAGCCTTTGAGATGTAAATAGGCCCATGTTCATGTACAGTGAATATGTGGCAGTCCCCAAAGAATGCTGTCTGGCTGAATTACAAGGCAACTTCTGGACCCCTTACATAGTCCAGGGAGGGTGGGATCACGTGTCCAGTGATTGACAGCTTCAGTTGGAAAAGAGACACTTTCCAGAAGGGAAGGGTTTTGCTATCAGAAAAGGGTTAGATGATATGAAGACAAGCAAAAGCAGCAGATATCCACTCTAGACACTAATTGTGTATGTGTGTTTGTATGCATGCACATGCATGCACATGTGAGCACTTGTATGCATGCACATGTGTATGCATGCATGCATGAAATTTTCAAGTCCCATAGCTCACACCACAGTCCCAGTCCCATCCCTTGTCATTCCTCAACATCATCTGAAACCTGGGTTCTCATCCTTTCTCTAGTATCTGCTAACTGAATGATCCGAACCTGGGTTTCTTCATCTATAAAATGAGGCTATTGTTGGTCCTCCCATATACCCTGCAGGATTAAGTGTTCTCTGAAGACCCTTTGAGCCCTGCACCAGTGGTGGCAAAAGAGCTGTGCTCAAAGTGTGCATTTTTAACAAGTCTGAGCTGACAGCTGTTAAGGCCTGGGTTCTGTGCCAATTAGGAACTGTGTTCAACTGCTGATTACAGAGACTGACTGCAATGACTTTCACACTGAAAAGTGTATTTCACTGTTAAGTAAAATAGACCTGGAGAGAGGCAATCCAGGGCTGGTGTGGCAGCTCCACAAAATCACCAGAGACAGAGGTTTTTTCTCTACTTCTCAATCTTCTATATTTCAATGTGGCTGCTAGAGCTCCAGCAATTGCTTCCAAATTCCAGGTCACAAGAAAAATGGAGTGGGTGGAAGTATAAAAAGTGGGCTGGTCCCAGATCTCTATCCTTTTTAAGAGTTTTCTGGAAACCTCGCCCAACAGATTCCACTTATAGCTCCTCAGCCAGAATTTAGTCATGTGGCTACAGCCAGGCTGCTGGGGCATTGGAGAAATGGGGTTGTTTCACAGGGTGCACTGTCGAACTGCATACAGTGAGGCATCAGTTCCTAGAAAAGGAGGTAAGTGGATTTGAAAGAGGCAAGTAGAAGTCTCTACAGCAGGTCTAGGTACAGAGACTGGGGAGGGAATGCTTTGGCAGCAGTAATCAGAACAAGCAGGAGATCATAGAAACTGGGCTAGAGCTGTGACTGTTGTAAAGGTAGAAAATTAGTGATATGGGTGGCAAAATGAACAGGAACTGACGATGGATAGGTTTAGAGCAGGCTGTGGGATAGGTTCAACGTGGGCTGTGGGATTGACTGGTATGAGAGATGAGGTTTCACTTTGCTTCCAAATACAAACAGGATGATGGAAAGGTGACTGGGTGGGCAGGTGAATGGACAGATATAATCTGCTAGAATCCATTAATTCTTTAATTTTTACAGCACTGTACAAATTAAATATTGTGTTTGTATTCTACTCATTCATTTATTTATCAAAATAATTGGTATTGAATCTCTACTACTTCCCAAGCTCTGTTCTGGGCACTGGAGGTACAGCAGTGTACCAGGGTATGGACTAGGAGACCACCCTCTAGGGCTGTCATATCAAAATGCTACAGATTGGATGGCTTAGGATACAGAAATCTATTTTCTCACAGGCCAGAAGTTCAAGATCAAGGCACTGCTAGGGATGGTTTCTGGTGAGGCTTCTCTTTTTTGCTTGTATACAGCCCTCTTCTTGCTGTGTCCCTACATGGCCTTTCCTCAGTGTAAGGAAGGAGAGGGAGACAGAGAGAGAGAGAGAGAGAGAGCTGCTGTCTCTTCCTCTTCTTATAAGGACCCTGTCCTATTCAATTAGGGTCCCATCCTTATGACTTCTTTTAACCCTAACCCTCTTACAAGCCCTAGTTCCAGATACAGTCACATCAGGTGTTAGGGCTCCAACATATAAAACCTCCGAAGACAATGCACTTCATAACAGAAGCTATGGCAATGAGACCCCAAAGTAAAAGGAGCATTTATTCCTCTCTCATCTGCTGTGCCGAGGCCAGCAGGCTGTTGGGCCTGGTAGGTGACTGTTCGGCATGGCATCAGAGGACTCAGGCTCCTTCTGTTTTGTGGCTTGTCCATTGTCAAAGGCATTATTCTTATATGGCTCATCCTCACTGTGTCTGTGTCTAGCCTGCAGAAAAGGGACAATCATTTTAAGACAAGACCCAGAAGTTAAAGAATAACTTTTATTCACAACTTATTGGCAATTGCTTCGATGCGTAAGCTCATGTTGTTGCAAGAGAGGCTGGAAACCATGCACCCAGCCTCTGACAAGCAGAGGTGGGGCTTCTGTCCTGGGAGGAAGGAGGGAAGGTGGACTATGAGCAGCTGCTTCTGCCACAAGCAATGAACAAAACCTACAAAAATCTCTGCCACTTGGAGCCTACATTTTAGTGGTGACAGGCAAGAGAAAAAAAGCAAATAAGTATTGGGTTGGTCAAAAAGTTCATTTAATTTTTTCCATAAAATGGCTCTAGTAGAGGTCTTTAACTTCATTCAAAACAATTTTGTTAGATTCTATTGTGACAGCTGCCATATCAGTGTGCATTTTTAAAAAACATCAAAATTAGTGAATTTTTGTGCAGCCATTTTAACATCAAAAAATGGAAGAAAATGTGCAACATTTTCAGTGTATTATGCTTTATTCAAAAAGGGTAAAAATGAAACTGAAGTGCAAAAAAAGACTTGTGCAGTGTATGGAGAAGGTACTGTGACTGATTGAATGTGTCAAAAGTGGTTTGCAAAGTTTCTTGGTACTATTGACATTTTAGCCAAATAATTCTTTGTTGTATGGCTCTCTTATGCCTTGGAAGATGTTTAGTAGCACTCCTGGCCTAGAAGCCAATAATGGAAAATAGCTGGCATAATCAAAATACCCAAATTAATAAAGTTATTGGTAAAAGTGAAAAGTGTGTCTTATTTACAGAAAAAATAAACAAACTTTTTGACCAACCCAATATCACACTCTGCGATGCTCTTCTTGTAATACATCTGACTGTGTCTTCCACAGTGGCCATCCCTATACCATGGTGGCATGTCAAGCCATTCCCTGAGTACCAACACCTTGCATTCTGCAAAGCGTTTACCCGTGCTGTTGTTCCCTTTGCCTTAGTGTGTTGATCTGTCTTTCTCTTCTGATGGATACAGAAGTAATAAATAGCAAGCAACACCTAGTGTGTTGGATGATGAGAAGTATTAGAGGAAGAAATTAAGCAGGAACAGGAATCAGGCATGCCCTGTGCCTTGGCTGAATGTGTTTTAAATAAGGTAGTAAGAAGTTCCTTCTTTGTAAGCTTCCATAGCCCACAACAAAGCTGTGGGTCCCCATAAAAGCCTGCCACTGACTGCAGTGGGCTTGGAAAATTCTACCTGTCACCAACAGATGGCAAAAGAGGTCCTGCTCTGTCATTTTAGTCCCAAGTCTGGTCCATTGCACTGGTAAGCCCGCAGGGCTTTGCTGCTTATTTTGTTTTATTATTTTTTATTATGGTAAAATATGCATAAAATTTAACATCTTAACCATTTTTTAAGTACACAGTTTAGTGGCATTAAGTACATTCACATGATTGTGTGAGTGTCACCACCATCCATCCACAGAACTGTCCCTCTTGCAAAACAGAAACTCTATATCTTAAACAATAATTCCCCATTTGCCCCATACCCCCAGCTCCTGTCAACCACTATTTGACTTTCTGTCTGTGAGTTTGACTGCTCCAGGTACCTCATATAAGTGGAATCAAACAATATTTGGCTTATTTCCCTGAGCACAACTCCAGTTGTAGCATGGCTCAGAATTCCCTTTTTTAAAAAAAAATTATTTTTCAACTACAGTTGACATACAATATTATATTAGATTCAGGTGTACAACCCAGTGTTTAGACAGTTATATAATTTACAAAGTGATCACCCTGATAAATCTAGTAGCCATACACAGTTATTACAATATTATTGACTATATTCCCTGTGCTGTACCTTACATCCCTATGACTAATTTATAACTTGTAATTTGTACTTCTTAATTCCTTTCACGTTTTCCACTCAGCCCCCAACGCCCTCCCATCTGGCAACTATCAGTTTGTTCTTTGTATCTGTATTTTCTGCTTATTTTAGAGGTGATTTTGCAAGGACCTTTGGAGGTCCCAGGCCCTAAAAGATTATGATACTCCCCTTGAATATGAACCTCAAAATGAAAAATAACTCCAGACCATGAATTTAGGGGATTTTTCCATGAAGACGATTTTTTAAATATTAAATGTCAATTTCCCCCCAAAAAAATCCCTGAAGACCATCTTTGCTGAAGTCCTAGGCACATGTGTTGTCTGCTCAGTAGGTGACTCAGCCAGCTAGTTTTATGTTATTAATCCCAACGATATCCAGTAAGGACAAAAGGAACAAATATTCAAAGTGCTAATCAGAGGGGCAGCTGGTTACAGTGGGAAAGAAGATAAAATGTAACTTTGCACAGAAATGGACTCTTTCTATGTAGCTAGTATCGCCATCACTTTGTCAGGACTCAGGATCAAACACCTCACCAGCTGTTGGTACGAGTGACAGTGTGGCTGAGGATGGTGTTTGAGTGTAGAAGACAACTAATATTCAATTCATTACATTTGCAAATATAAAATCCTACTTCTTAAGCTGTGGTTCAGCTTATAAATCCTATTATTTTACTTATCAACCTAGTTTTTAGTAATTACTTTCTAAAAACTTGTCAACAATGTTTGTTCCATTTATGACTTAGTCAACTGAAAGCCTTCTAATATTTTTTTACCTTCATTTTTTTTATTGTTGTTCAAGTACAGTTGTCTCCATTTTCCCCCCACCACTCTCCCCTGCCCCACCCATCCCCACCTCCCTTGTTCCTACAGCCCTTTGGCTTTGTTTGCATGTCCTTTATACTTGTTCCTTGATGACCCTTCTCCTTTTCCCCCCTGTTATCCCCTCCCACCTGGGGATATGGGGATATCCCCTATCCCCTCTGGTTACTGTCAGATTGTTCTTAATTTCAATGTCTCTGGTAATATTTTGCTTGCTTGTTTATTTTGTTGATTAGGTTCCACTGAAAGGGGAGATCATATGGCATTTGTCTCTCACCTCCTGGCTTATTTCACTTAGCATAATGTTCTGCAGTTCCATCCATGCTGTTGCAAAGGGTAGGAGCTCCTTCATTCTTTCTACTGCATAGTATTCCACTGTGTAAATGTACCATGGTTTCTTGATCCACTCATTTACTGATGGACACTTAGGTTGCTTCCAACACTTGGCTATTATAAATTGTGCTGCTATGTACATTGGGGTGCATAGGTTCTTTTGAATTGGTGTTTCAGGTTTCTTAGGATATAGTCCCAGCAGTAGAATTGCTGAGTCACAAGGCAGTTCCATTTTTAGTTTTTTGAGGAAGTTCCATACTATTTTCCCTAGTGGCTGCAACAGTCTGCATTCCCACCAACTGTGCCCTAGGGTCCCCTTTTCTCTACAACCTCTCCAACACTTGTTGTTTGTTCATTTGTTTATGATGGCTAGTGTGATGTGGTATCTCATTGTAGTTTTAATTTGCATCTCTCTGATGGCTAGCAATTCTGAGCATCCTTTCATATGTCTCTGTATGGGCCCTCTGTATGTCCTCCTTGGAGAAGTTTCTGTTCAGGGCCTTTGCTCATTTTTTAATTGGGTTGTTTGTCTTCCTGGAGTGGAGTCGTGTGAGTTCTTTGTATATTCTAGAGATCAAACTGTTGTCTAAGTTATCATTTGCAAATATATTTTCCCATATGCTGGGTTCTCTTTTCATTTTGCTGATTTTTTTTTAGCTGTGCACAAGCTTTTTATTTGGATGAAGTCACATTTGTTTATTCTTTCCTTTATATCCCTTGCTCTCGGGGACATATCAGTGAAAATATTGCTGCATGGAATATCTGAGGTTCCTGACTATGTTCTCCTCTAGGACTTTTATGGTGTCACTACTTATATTTAAGTCTTTTATCCATCTTGACTTTGTTTTCGTGTATGGTGTAAGTTGATGGTCAAGTTTCATAATTTGCATGTATGCGTTCAGACCTCCCAACACCATTTGTTGAAAAGGCTATTTTTACTCCATTTTATGCTTCTGCCCTCTTTGTTGAATATTAATTGACCACAGAGACTTGGATTTATTTCTGGGCTCTCTATTCTTTTCCATAGCTCTCTGTGTCTGTTCTTATGCCAGTACCAGACTGTTTTGATTACTATGGCCTTGTAATATAGTTTGATGTCAGGTATTGTGATCCCACCTATTTTGTTCTTCTTTCTCAAAATTGCTGCAGCTATTCAGAGTCATTTATGGTTCCATATAAATTTTTGAAACATTTGTTCTATGTCAGTGAAATATGCCATTGGTATTTTCATAGGGATTGCATTCAATCTATAAATTGCTTTGGGTAGTATGGACATTTTGATGATGTTAATTCTTCCAAACCATGCACACAGTACATGCTTCCATTTGTTTGTGTCTTCCTTAATTTCTTTCTTCAGTGTTGTGTAGTTTTCTGAGTACAGGTCTTTTACCTGCTTGGTTAGGTTTATTCTTAGTCACTTTATTTTTCTTGTTGCTATATCAAGTGGGATTTTTTTCCTGATTTCTGATTCTGATATTTCATTGTTGCTGTACAAAAATGCCTTCAATTTCCAAATATTGACTTTGTAACTCGCTGTTTGCCAAATGCATTTATTAGGTCAAGCAGTTTTTTGGTGGAGTCTATAGGATTTTCTATGAACACTATCACGTCATCTGCAAACAATGACAGTTTTGCTTCCTTCCTCCTTTACAATTTGGATGCCTTTTATTTATTTTTCTTGTCTGATTGCTGTGGCTAGGACTTCCAATACTATGTTCAATAGAAGTCATGAAAGTGGTCATCCTTGTCTTATTCCTGATCTTAGTGGGAAATCTTTTAGTTTTTGCCCATTGAGTATGATGTTGGCTGTAGGTTTCTCATATATGGCCTTTACTATGTTGAGGTATGCTTCCCCTACTCCCACTTTGCTGAGTGTTTTTTTTCTTAAATGGGTGCTGTACCTTATCAAATGCTTTTTCCGCATCTATTGATATGATCATGTGATTTTTGTCTTTCCTTTTGCTTATGTGATGTTTTATGTTTATTGATTTGCAAATATCATACCATACTTGCATCTCTGGATGAATACCACTTGATCATGGTGTATGATCTTTTTAATGTATTGCTGGATGCGGTTTGCCAATATTTTGTTGAGGATTTTAGCATCTATGTTCATCAGCCATATTTGCCTGTGTTTTTCTTTCTTTGTTGTATCTTTATCTGGTTTTGGAATTAGGATGATGCTGGCCTCATAAAAAGAGTTCTGGAGTCCTCCCTCTTCTTGGATTTTTTGGAATAGTCTGTGAAGAAGAGATTAGCTCATTCTTCAATGTTTTGTAAAATTCTCCTGTGAAACTGTCTGGTCCAAGGCTTTTGTGTACTGAGAGTTTTTTGATTACTTCTTCAATTTCGCCAGCTGTTAGGGTCTGTTCAGGCTTTCTACTTCTTCTTCATTAGTTTTGGAAGATTATATTTTTCTACAAATTTGTCCATTTCACCCATGTGGTCAAATTTCTTGGCATATAGTTTTTCATAGCATTTTCTTACAATCTTTTGTATTTCTGTGGTATCAGTTGTAATCTCTCTTCTTTCATGTCTGATTTTATTTATTTGGGTCCTCTCTCTTTTTTTCTTGATGAACCTGCTTAAAGGCTTGTCAATTTTGTTTATCTTTTTCAAAGAACCAGCTCCTGGATTTATTGATCCTTAGAATTGTGCTTTTAGTCTCTATGTCATTTAATTCTGCTCTGATCTTGGTTATTTTCTTCCTTCTACTTTATCTGGGCTTTCTTTGTTGTTGTTCCTCCAGTTCTTGTGGATGTAGGGTTAGGTTTTTTATTTGAAATGTGTCTATCTTTTTTAGGTAGAACTTTATTGCTATGAACTTCCCTCTCAAGACTGCCTTTGCTGTGCCCTGTAGGTTTTGGACTGTTGTGTGTTCATTTTCACTTGTTTCCAGAAACATTTTGATTTCTTTCTTGATCTCATTTTTAACCTATTCATGGTGTAATAGCATGCTATTCAATCTCCATGAGTCTGAGTGTTTTTGAGTGTTTTCCTTGAGGTTGGTTTCTAGTTTCATGCCCCTGTGGTCTGAGAAGATGCTTGATATAATTTCAATTTTCTTAATTTGTTGAGGCTTGTTTTCTGCCCTATCATGTGGTCTATCTTTGAAAATGTTCCATGTACATTTGAAAAGAATGTGTATTTTACTTCTTTGGGATGAAAGTTTATATATATATATATAGTTTATATATAGTTTATATAAAGTTTATATAAAGCTTATATATATAAATATATATATATCAGTTAAAAATATATATATATATCAGTTAAGTCCATTTGATCCAGGAAATTGTTCAATGCTGCCATATCTTTGTTGATACTTTGTTTGGAAGATCTATCCATTTTTGATTGTGGAATGTTAAAATTCCCTATTATAATTGTGTTGCTGTCTATGTCTTTCTTGAAGTCCTCCAAGATTTTCCTTATAGATTTAGGTGCTCCTATATTCAGTTGTATATATGTTCACAATATTTATGTCTTCTTGATGGAGTCTTCCCTTGAGTATTATGAAGTGTCCTTCTGTGTCTCTTATTATGGCCTTTGTTTTAAAGTCTATTTTGTCTGATATAAGTATTGCTACCCCAGCATTTTTTCCTGCCCATTTGCTTGGAATATTTTTTCCAACCCTTCACTTTCAGTCAGTGTAGGTCTTTGGTTCTGAGATAGGTCTCTATTAGGCAGCATATGTGTGGGTCATGTTTTCTTATACATTCAGCTACCCTGTGTCTTTGATAGGAGCACTTAATCCATAGACATTTAAGGTTATTATTGATAGGTACTTATTCATTGCCATTTCACCTGCTTTGTACCCTCTTTCTCACTCTCTTTCTTCCTCCCCTTAAAGCAATGCATTTAGCATATCTTGCAGTGCTGATTTGGTGGAGGTATATTCTTTCAGCTTTCTTTCTTCTGGGAGACTCTTTATTTCACTTTCCATTTTAATTGAGAACCTTACCGGGTAGAGTAGTCTTGGTTGCAGGACTTTGCTTTTCATTACTTGGAATATTTCTTGCCATTCCCTTCTGGCTTGTACTGTTTCTGTTGAGAAGTTAGCTGCTAGCCTTATCAGGGTTCCCTTGTATGTCACTTCTTGTTTCTCCCTTTAAGATTCTCTCTTTGTGTTTGAATTTTGCCATTTTAATTATGATGTGTCTTGCAGTGGGTCTCTTTGGGTTCCTCTTGATTGGGACCTTCTGTGCTTTCTGGATACATGTAACTTTTCTCTCATAAAATTAGGGAAGTTTTCCTTTGTTACTTTTTCAAACAAGTTTTCTATCCCTTGCTCCTTTTCTTCTCTTTCTGGTATCTCTATTATCCAGATATTAGTACATTGCATATTGTCCTGCAGTTCCCTTAACCCCTCTTCATTCTTTTTGAGTCTTTTTTCCTTTTCTTGCTTTCTGGGATTTTTTCTACCTTGTCCTCCAGCTGACTGATTTGATCCAGTGTTTCTTGTAGCCTGCTTTTGATTCCTTGTACTGTGTTCAATTCAGAAATTGTATTCTACATTCCCTTTTTGCTCTTGTTGATAGTTTCTATGTCATTTTTCATGTTGATATAGTTTGCAGTAAGTTTCTCATAATTTTCCTGTAGTTTTTGTTAATTCTCACTGAGCTCATTGAGCTTCCTTATAACCATTGTTTTGAACTCAGTATCTGATAGTTGACTTGCCTCTATTTCATTTGGCATTCTTTCTGAGGATTCCTCTTCTCCTTTCAGTTGGGGTTTGTTTCTTTGTCTTCCCATTATTTGTGAGACTCTTCTTGTTTGTTTCAGCTTCTTAATTGATCTGTTTTGACTCCCTGAGTTTGTGATATGAACTTCTATGGTAGGAGACCTGTGAGATTTAGTGGCACAGTCACCTTGATCTCCTGATCTTGATGCTCTTGGCATGCCCTTCATACCATTTATGTTGGCTCTCTGGATATAATTGGGTTTTGATTGTTGTTGAGTCATCTTTGGTGGGTCCTTCCCTCCAGCTGGTTGACTGAGGGCCACTCTGCCCACCACATCTTGTTTGCTGTTTGTGCAGGTGCCATCAGATTTTGCTGAATCTGATTCTTCCGTCAGTCTGAGGTTATAAGTCTTCTCTCCACTATTGTTCAGTTGTTTGTTCTGGGTGATTTCTCCACAGTTTAATTATAATTCCAGATTGGTCCTGGGAGGAGGTTAGTGTGGCTTCCATTCACTCCTCTTCCATCTTGCTGGTCCTAAGAGTCTTCTAATATTTTGTACAGTATTTATACATTTCATGAATTTTATTCTTTTTAAGTCATTCTACTATCTAACTTAAGGAAGTCTTTCTAAGTATTTGATCATTGTAAATACAAAAATATAAATATTACATAAATCAGTACACTTCAAGCTCTAAGTATTTCAAAGTGAAAAATTAATTTAATGATTTTAACTTAAAATTGAAAATCTAAATGAAGTGTTTAATGACACATTTTGAATTGGCATTATAAGCTACACTCTAATAATAGTTCAAATGTTTAAAATCATAATGATTATGTAAGCTATCAATTTTTCATATATTCCAAATGGAGACAACTGTACTTGAACAATAATTTTAAAAGTTTAAAATTTTTTTCATACATTCTTTAACAAATCTTAATGCAATGGTTCTGATTTTCTTCAACATTTTTATAGCTTAAATCTTCCTCTTGGCAGAATAAAGGTTGTGTGCTCACCCGGGAGCTGTAGACTCAGAGGTTCCTGTCGTGTTTAAGCTTGGGAGCAGCATACCGGCAAGGTGCTTCTTTTAGCTCCACAACTCTGTATTCATTCATATCCTATTGCTGCTGCAACAAAGGACCTCAAACCAAACATGGTATGTTTTAGTTCTGTGTGTCAGCCATCTAAAGTGGACCAACAGGGCTGTGTTCCCTCAGGAGGCTCAAGGGGAGAATCTGTCTCTGTGCCTTTTCAAGCTTCCAAAGGTGCCTGTTTTCCTTGGCTGACAGCTCATTCTTCTGTCTTTGAAGCCAGCAGCATAATATCTTCAAATCTCACTCTCCTTCTCTGGTCTCTGCTTCCATCATCTCCACCTTTTCTGACTTTGACTCACTTGCTCCTTCTAATAAGTGTGATTGCACTGGGCCCACCAGATAACCCAGGATAATCTCCCTATATAAAAGCCTTAATTTAATGTAAAGTAACATGTTCATAGGTTTTGGAGATTGAGGTGTGGACATCTTTGGGAGGTCACTATTCTCTCTACTATACCTTTTCCACACATTTAAGGACCAGAGATATTAGACAGATGCTGATATGATTGTCCCAATCTCTAGTAGGTTGCACTGGTCTTTATGTCAATGACCATTAACTTCAAAAGAAGGATGTTCCAATAGCCCATGTTCCTAGATTAAAATTCCATATATTGCTTTTTTTTTACTGCATACCAAAGTCTGCAACAGTTAGACTGCTTGATTGGATTTTGCATGTTGTTCTTACATATAAATATCTTCCTTTCTTGGTCCAAAGGCTTTGAGCTTGACAAGAGTTCTGTTATTACATATACTTCCTAGGACATGGAATTCTTATGGTACTGTTGGTAACTGCCCTGCCTGGTTTCAGAAACTGTAACTCCCCATGGCTAAGACTGAGTAAAAAGACCTTGGAACCATAAGCCACTAAGCAGACAAAGCTTATCCTCCCAGCAGGGGTATAGCCTCTGCCCCCTTTACGTAATCCTGCTTGGCACTGGGTGGGTGACTGGTTAGCCAATGATGGGTAAGATTCCTCAAGGGAGGGATGACCTAAGACAGGCATGGTCACGAAGGGGCCCTCAGGGGAGGACTTGGAGGGCTATAGAAAAAGGGGGTGATGGACCCTCACCCCTTGGTTTTCAAGGGCCTGAGTCCTCATTCTTTCTGTAAAAAGTCTCCTAATCTCTTGTCTGCCTTACTTTTCTTGCCTGACTTAAGCCTGAAACAATGCCAGAGATGGGTGTGGCCGTGTGCTGGAATAGGTGGTCCCCAGGGGCAATGAGGCCTAAGAAAGAATGCATAAAATCCTGTGAAACCTGCTTTGCTAAGAATGCCCTCAATTTAAATGATAAGGGTCCAAGAATAAAATGAGTTTGTTTCCCAAAGTTTTATGGCTTTTTGGCTATCTGACCCTGACTCAGAATAAGCCCCCATAATTCTTTGAATATTATCTATTGTTTGATCATTTGACAGTGATTGATGAGCTTTACATATATGCCCTGTATTCCTATGCAAATTAAACCCAATAAAAGCCCATTGAGGAACAGGTTCAAGACCCTTCTCCTCTGAGAGATTGGCTACCTTTCTTTCCCAAGCAGATCATGTCGTGGTAGACTTATTCTCATCCTCGAGAGGTGGTGGGACTCTGCTGGACAAAGCTCTCCCACATGGTACTAAAATGATGATCTGGGATCTCTCATTCCTGATGTCTCTGACCTGCCATCAAGGCTTATAGAGCCTCTTTTAGCTTATGACAGTCTCTTAGGACATTGGCCATTATTAAATGCAGAAACTTGCTTAGATATACTTGGCAATGGTGATTTCTTCATCTTTCTTGATAAGCCAGGATACTTGTTCATTGCTTCATGTTCAGCTTCATAATACCACTGAATGGGTACACATCTGGAAGCCTTCTGAACCCCAGCACAGCTGGGGCAAAGGAGGGAGACTGCAGGGGAATTCTGTGTGGTCCCTGGACATACCCCAAGCTTCCTCAATCAGCAACTCATGGGGGATGCCTGAGAGCCTGCCTTTTGAATGGGCTCCCCAAGCGATCCTTATGCACACTACAGTGACTCACTCTTCTGAAGTGCTTCTTCCCCCATAGCAGTGAGTCTCGGGGCAATGGCAGGTTTCCTCACCTCATCACTCTAGCACTTAGCCTTTGCTCATGGTGGGTATGCAGTCAGTACCCACAGGGTCTGGAATAAGATGGAATGGTTTGTCTTCATCCCCCCACTCCCTAGCTGTGTAACCTTGGCCATGACTCTCAACTCTCAGGTCCACCATCCTCTTCAATGAAATGAGGAATGATAATGACACCAATATTGCATGGTTGCAGTGTGCTAATAGCATTGAAAGTATTTAGAACACTGCCTGGCATATAGTAAATACTCAATCTCTCTCAGCTATTAGAAAATACATGTACTACACGAGTAAATGCTTGTATAATCTGTGCTTTAATTTGGGAAAGCCTACTGTGGGGAAGGTATGAAGGTTTTGCCCCAGGTTTTACCTCAACTCCATGTCCTAGAGGTGAGTAAACTCAGGTTCATGTGTGAGCCCTCGTAAGGTTCCATTTGCTCACAAAATACTGCAGTCCTTTCTCTTTTCCAAAATATGAATGAAAGTGTGAATCAAGGATGATGTTGGGATTAGAAGGTACCTGAAAGGGTATGTAGGCCCACATTAATAACTTCATCACCAGAATAATAAAAACTGTATTTACTAACCATTTCCTATGCATGATGGTTAGTTTTGTGTGTCAACTTGGCCAGACCAAGTAGCCAGGTTTTAGTCAAACATTAATCTAGATGTTGTTGTGAAAGTGTTTTTTGGGTGTGATTAACATTTAAATCTGTAGACTTTGAGTAAAGCAGATTACCTTCCACTCTATGGGCGGGCCTCATTCAATTAGTTAAAGGCCTTAAGAAAAAATACTGGAGTTTCTGAGAAAGAAGGAATTCTGCCTCCAGATGCCTTCAGACTTCAACATCAACTCTTCCCTGGTCCTCCAGCCTGCCAGCCTACCCAGCAGACTTTAGACTTGCCAGCCTCCACAATTACATGAGCCATAAACTAAATCTCTTCCTTAAATAAATCTCTAGATGTTTAGATAAATAGTATATTATGTATTCTATATCTATATGTAACATAGATATATTCTATATACCTACACCTATGACTATGTCTATACCTACATCTATACCTACATCTATGTCTGTGTCTATATCTATGTCTATATATCTATATCTATTTTATATCTATGTCTATATCTATATCTATATCTATATCTATATCTATATCTATCTATATCATCTGTAGATAGGTATCTCTTATTGGTTCTGTTTCTTGAAGAACCCTGACTAATACACTGGGGGATAGGCCAGTGCCACTCCAGAGGGTACTGAAATAGTGTGCAGCCAAGAGGGGGGTCCCCAAATAGGGATTTTGAATGGGGTCCAGAACTCAATGTGTCCAGGAAATATTAGGATTCCCTCACCACTTCCCCCCACAGGTGTGAGTTGGGGGAAGGGACACATGGAGCAGGAACACTCAGAGCTGTTTTGTACAGCAACAGCTTTGCAGCTAATCCATGGCTTGGTCTTTTAGCATATCTATAACCTTTAACTGGTTGTATAGATATGTTAAATAGCTGTGGCCATGCTCTGAGCCAGGGGGATGGAAGGAACTCACCTCCAAGAAGTAACTGGGGGGCAGGTCCCCTGCGTTACAGTGCCTGCGTGAGAGCTTGGAGAAGATTGACTCCATGACATGGGACCACACCTGCCCATACTCACGATGGCAGCCCAGTAATCTTGGAATAATGCAAGAATGCTGGCAGGTGTAACTGATTGTAGGAGGAGTCAGAAATGGGAGTATAGAGGAACACTGGCGCAGGGATTTAAATCCAGACCCCCGCAGCCATGTAAAGAGGAACCACGCGGATTTGCCAGAATGGGGATCCCGCAGCTTTGGTGAAGAGAAGAACCATGCAGTTTTGGCCAGAGTGGGGACCCCTGCAGCTTTGGGGTGCCCCCTTTGGCCACGTGGCCTGGGAAGCAGGAGAGACTTCGCCTGGAAGAAGGGTGACAGAACTCTTGCCAGTAGGCCATGAGAAGGTGCCACATGGCTTTGGATTAATTAGAGAGCCTGCCTGGACGGTGACACAGCTGATGGTGCCAGCGGCCTGAAACACAGATGTTTGCTTCTTTTGCTGAGTTATGGTATCCCAAATTACGGCAGGGGGAGAAGGAAACATTCTGAAGCAAATAGGCATCTGAAGGTATCCAAAAAGGACTTTGATATTTTAATGAAGACATTAGATCACTACTTTAAGTCTGTATAGCACTAAATAAACATTTCCTTTCCTTTTCACAAATCTCTGGCATTAAGAGACATCTTTCCTATTGGCGATGGACAGTCAAACCTAGTGGAGGGTCCTTTCAGTAATAGTATATCATACCAGCCTTGGCCCTGTGTGTGTGGGTTCTGTAACAGTACCATTCACTCTGAGCCCTAAATGCTTTGCACATGTCCTCTTTTGGAACCCTCATGACAGCTGTCAAGGGGAGTCACTATTTTTATTTCTGTTTTAAAGATAAGGAAACAGGGTCAAGAGAGTCTGACAGCCAGCCTCCCACACTCAGGGTCTTTACCACTGAGCATAGGTGAGATGCCAAGCAGCTGTGTCCAGAACACTAGATTAGTTAAAGGGTAATGCTGCGACTAAAGCCAGCATTTCCTCCCTCCTGACACACTGACTTTGCACACCAGCCAGCTTCCACACAGAAAGAAGAGAAAATTAGAAACTTGCTGTACTTGTATAAGTAGACAAAGAAAGAAATTCTCAACTATATTCAGAATTGGGCAGTTAAAAGCCACAGGCCCCTGAGAAGTCACGAAGAAGTCACTTTCCAGTTACATAGACTTTCCTCCTATTCCATTTCTCTTTGTGGCTTAACTTTGAATATGCCTGAGAAGCCTTTAGAAATGTCTTCCTCAATGTCCCTGAGCAGCCAGCATGTTCCAACCTGGAAAGGTTGGGCAAGAGGTGCTGAACTCATCTGCACCCCCTTCATCTTGGACCCTGAAATAAAAACTCTTTGTCCAAGGAAAGAGCTAAACTCTTCACTTAATAACTGGTGCAGAGAGACCTGCAGGTTTTAAGAAGCCCTATGTTGTCTGAAGGGAGGTTTGTTTTCCAGCTCCCCCCAGGTATTAGTCCACTTAGGAAATCAAGTGTTAAAAGCAATTGCTTGACCGCTTTGGGCTAACCCCTGCTTCTTGCACAATTTACAAAATATTTTCTTTGTAGTTATCCTTGAAGCCCAAGTGGGACTAATGGCTTTAACTACCAGCCTACGTGTTTCAAAGTGATTTCCACATCAGGAAGCCATTGTTGGCTTTCCCAAAGACTTAATTGGTATAGGATGTGAGCAATTCTGAGAGGACACGCTTCTGTTCCAGGCCCATTTTATCTCTCAGATAGGAGCTGGTTTTCAGCAACAACTTCCATTTCTTTCTCCTTGTGCATGCTAAATCATTTATGGCTCCATTTTTCTATAAAATAAAAGGTTTCCTTGGTAATGAAAAAGCATTTTAATCATCCCTAGCACCCAAGAAACAGTTTGTTTTGTGGTCACAAAGACCCAAGTGCTCTGTGTTGGCTTAAACTCATGGCTGGACAGAGCAGAAACAGGTTTGCAAGTCTGTGGTGGTTATTGGCATAGTTTCTGAAATCTGCATAAGTAGCCTACTTCTCTAGAACCCAGTTTGCTCATTTGTAAATCAGAGGACAAACAGCATCTATCTCATATGGTAACTGAAGGATTACATGGCATGATGTGCACAGAGCTTTTGGAACAGAGACTGGCACACAGTTAATCAAGTCAATGTTCATCATCCTCCCCTCCCATCCATCCTCAATCCACATCATCACCATCATCGTCCTTCTCACCACCAACATCTTTAAGTAAGATTATCTTTTTAGAATTGACATGAACCTGGAAGATATAAAGAAGAAAAATGCCAATTTAACTACATAAAAGTAAAACATTTATATATGAAAAAATAAATAAGCAAAACCATAAGCAGGGTCTAAAGATAAAACATTTGCCAGATTAAGGCACTGTCCTTATTAACAAATATGATTAACCTATTAAAAATGTTTACTGAAAAACATTTAAAGCAAAGAAAGAGAGAAAGACTGAGAGTGAAAGGTTAATGAAGAAAAAATGGTGAAAAGGCACAAATAGGTCATTTTTAGAAAATGTAAAATAAATGACAACCAAATGAAAACTGCCCAATTTATTTCATAATAAAATATACTGTAAATGAAGACATCAGTAAGAATTTTTTCACTTATCAGATGAAGAAAAAGTGATAATACTCAATATTTGCAGAGGTGTTCTCCCCCTCTGCAATGTTTTTAAGCCATGTGGATGGGAGCATAAATTGATGACCTTTTGAGGGAACAATTCAGTAATTCTCAAAAGAGTATACCTTAAGAAGCTTTTCCTAAAGATATGACAGGACTAATGTGTGTATTGCTGTATTATAATAGCAAAAGCTTTTCCCCTTAATACTAGATTAGTTAAGTGAATTATAGTAAATCTCTATATATAAAGGTGTATTGTATTAGTCATTTATCTATTAACATATCAATACTTGTCTATAGTTATCTATTGCTGCATAACAAACCACCCCAAAATTTGGCAGTTTAAAACAACACTCATTTATTTTATTTCACAGCAGTGTCTATGGAACAGGGGTCCAGGTATGGCTTAGCTGGATCCGAGACCCCTTCAGGGTCTCTTACAGGAGCATTCACCATGTGGACCAGGGCTATAGTCATCTGTCAGCTGACTGGGAAGGGATCTGTTTTCAAGTTCATTCCCATGACTGTTGGCGGGTTTCAGGTCCTTGCAGGCTGTTGGTGGGGCACCCTCTCTTCCTTGCCCAATGGCTCTCTCCCTAGAGCAGCTGATGGCATGTCATCTTGCTTCATCTAAGTAAGTGGGCAGAAAGAGCCAGGCAGAAAGATCCAGACAGAAAGTGGCAGCAAAACGGAAGGCACGGGGCTTTTATAACCTAATTTCAGAGGTGACATTCCATCTCTTTGCTCTATTCTATTTATCAGAAGCCTGGTAAATTATTTTTTATTACCTAAGATCCTGTTTCCACCTTAAAATGTTTCCAGTTGTCTCTGAAATGGCTCTTACAGGTGGTTTATTGAACCATAATCAATTAAGATCCACCTATTGCGTAAATTTGATTGTGATATCTTTAAACTCCCTTTTAGTGTAAAGTACCACCCTCCCTTTTTTCATGCCACTGATTTATTGAAAAGAAAAGCAGCCAGTGATCTCACCTGCATTTTTCCAAGTGCTTCCTTATGATGTCCTTGAACTTGATCCTCTATCTCTTGTAGTTCCTATAAACTAGATATTAGATTTAAAGACTTAATAATATTCAGCAACACTCTTTTATCAGTGATGCTATGTCCTCCACATTTTATTTTCTTAGAGGCACATAATGGCTGGTCCTGCCATTAATAGTGATATTTGAGATTGATCACACTGGTCTTTTAAAAATGTTCACAACACAGCCCTGGCTGTCTAGCTTAGTTGGTTAGAGCATCATCTCGATACACCAAGTCTGCGGGTTTGATCCCTGGTCAGGGTACATACAAGAATCAATCAGTGAATGCATAAATAAGTGGAACAACAAATCAATATTTCTCTCTCTCTTTCATCAATACATTAAAAATTAAATAAAAATGTTCATATCACTCCTCTGCTTAAAACCTTTTATGGGCTACCCATCACCCTTAGAATAAAATCCCAACTCCTTACTATAATCCAGCTCCAGGCTAATTCTTTTCCCATTGGCTACTATATCTCAACCACAACAAGATATTATTCCTCAAACTTGCCAAGCTCTTTCTCAAGTTAGACCTTTGTTCTTGTTGCCTGGGGTGCTTTTCCACTAGAACTTGGGAGGGCTAACTCCTGCTCACTGTCTCCCAACTGCCCTCCTTCCCAAACCACTCTCTAACCTGTAATCTTGTTGTGTTTTCTTTTGCCATTTATTACAAACTGAAACAAAATTTTTGCTTGTGTATTTCTTCATGTGTTTTTGACTTTATTGATTGTCTGACTTCCCATACTGGAACATAAACTCCTCAAGCTTAGGAATCATGGTTGCTGACCACTGTATCCCCAAAACTTGGAACAATGTCTGCCAGTTAGTAGATGCTCGGCAAATAAATGAACCTTACCGGAATTTTTTGAAGGTGGTTTACATTAAGATACAGCTTCTAAGATGCCTACCTGATGAGAACAACAACAGCACTGGCCCCAGTTTGTACTTCTGGGTTTGGGGGGTTTGTTTTGTTGTATTAATGTTTTTGGAGAGTGGATAACATCTGCATACCACAGACTATTGCTCTTCAAAGTGCATCCCCATCCCACAGACCAGCAGCACTCAATCACCCGGGAGCTTGTTAGAAATGCAGAATAAGTCCTCAGTTCAGACCCACTGGATCAGAAGGTATATTTAACAAGATGCCCAGGGGACTCACAAGCAACTTAAAATTTGAGAGGTCCTGGTCTGAAATTCTGGTCTATTCCACTTCTTCCCACCTTATTCTCCAGCTATACCCAACCATCCCCATTGTTAGCTTTATTTAAAGGCTCCTCCCAGGAAGCAGCTTCTGGTGCCACCCAAACTATTTACCTAAAGGCTTATCTTCTCTGGGCTCCTTCCCTCCGGATTTCCTTCTGCTTTTAAATATGTAAACCATGTTGAAACTCTTCCCCTCAAAGGCCTGCATGTCTTCCTAAGTCTTTACATCTGCAGGTATCTATTGAAATATCTTAAGCAAACAATTTTAAATGTTTCTACTGGCATCCTGAATCTAGCTTTTCCTTTCATATTGCCTGGTAAGCAAATTAAAGCTAGCATTTATTTTTAAAGCCTGAACAATTCTCAGTATTTCTTAAACATGTGTTGAAGTCAGGGGGATTAGATCCCATGCAGTTTGATTGCAAAGCCTGGGCTATTAACCTCTGCAGCAGCAATGGGCACAAAGGTGTGTTTTACAAAAGTGCCATTTGTTTCTTTATCCATTCACGCATCCATTTGAATGGCATGGGAAGATGTTGGCATGGTATAGAAATGCAGAGCTTTTCAGCCCACCAGAAAAGGAGATGAAATAAGCACAAAAGTAACTTCACGAGGTTGAGTCATGTAAATGGTGCATCATACTCTCTGAGTACAGTGGGAGACTTCATGGAGGAGGCAGTATAGCTGTCTCTGAAGAGCAGAGAGCCCAGGAAGTCAGGGTCCTAGGACTGTTCCTGAACCCCTCCATCTGATTTTTTTCAGAATTGTGGCCATCTTCCATAGTGTCACTGGGCTTCAGTCTCTTTAGTACGTACTAAGAGTCTGAGATTCTTTAGGACCAAGGGGCAAAGAGTAGTCATCTTCACTCACTTAACATTTTCCTGAGCATTTACTATGTACTAGAAACAGCACTGAGGACTGAGAATGCAACAGGGAATTAACATAAAATATTAATCTTAAGGGACTTATATTCTAATGAAGGATAAATGTGATAAATAATGTTTGAAGTCCTTTGTGGTTTAAGGGTGCAGAAAGACTATTCTGAACTGTGTTTTGGTTTTAGAAATTAATGATTAAATTACTAGAGTCACAAGTTAAAAAGCAAGGGTGTAAGCTCAGCTTACACATATGCTTAAGGGCCATTTGAAAAATGTTTGATTGCATTTACAAACTTAAGTAACCTACATTTATAAATTCTGAGTATTCAGTTTCATTTTTTAGTAGCTCATTTGTATTATTGACAAATCTGTCTAGATGCTTAAATAATTTTTATAAAGCTATTAAATTAAGCTAATAAACATGGTAATTCTTAAAGTGTCTTAAATATTCTAAAACTATGTATATAAACTTAGTAAGATTTTTAATTAAAGTCCTAAATCAATATTAATTATTACCTAATTATGTATTCTGAATGGCTGATCTATTCATTTTAATAGACAAAATTCTTATAAAAATAAGCAATATTAAAACATTGAATATGTACAATATGTTTTCACTATGGATTTGATTATCCTCGACATTTTTATAATTAATTATAAATTTCCTAAGGGTCAAAATATGCTTTACATTTAAAGCAACAATAATATTAACGCTTTTCAAACCTTTCAGGTTTGAGGGGTTGCTTTTCAGGTTCACTAAGTATAATAAATGATACAGCTACATCTCTGAGGCATCAACTATCACCTAAACACTTTTTCCAGAGTTGGCTTCAACCATGTCTTTTGGATCCACACATGACTTCACTCCA
>CM052544.1:51850435-51888210 GCA_028533065.1 Trachops cirrhosus | reverse complement strand
CTGTTGGTTTTTACATTTCTTTCACTCTATGAGTAAGTACATCTATTTGCAGGTCTAAAAGAAACTTGAGCTTGCCCAGAATGGCTCTGTGTGTGTGTGTGTGTGTGTGTGTGTTTGGGGAGATATATATATATATATATATATATATATATATATATATATATAATTTATTTTAATTGAATTTATTACGGCAACACTGGTTAATAAAATTATGAAGGTTTCATGTGTATAATTCTATCATCTGCATATTATGTTGTTCACCACCCCAGTCAAGTCTCCTTCCACCACCATTTACCCCCCTTTACCCTCTTCTATCCCCCACCCCCCTTTTTCTTTTACAATCACTATATAGTTAATGATTAAATTAAGTATATAGTTGTCTATGCCTGAGGATTTTTTCTTAATTCTTCACCTTTTTTACTCAGCCTCCAATCCTTTTCCCCTCTAATAGCTACTAGCCTGTTCTCTGTATCTATGAATCTGTTTATATTTTGTTCATTAGTTCAGTTTGTTCATTAGATTCCACATATGAGTGAGATCATATGGTATTTGTCTTTCTTTGACTGGCTTATTTCACTGAGTATAATACTCTTCAGGTCCACCCATGCTGTTTCAAGAATTCCTTCTTTCTTACAGCTCAGTGGTATTACTCTAGTTTCTCTTTAGATCATATAAATCTTTTGCCTTACAGATTTCTGATGAAGTTGTGGATATCTCTGAGTGGGTTGTGGAAGTTTTAAGCACAATGTCCAAAGTCATTCTATTCACAAGATGTAATATGGAAAGAAGAACAATAAGGCAGAGTGGAGGGGATAAAATGTGTTTGTTGGGGGAAGGGGTGAATGTTGTTCCAGAGAGTGGTCAGAGATGGCCCCTGATGAGTTGACACAAGACCAGAGACTGAATGATGGAAGGGACAGGGCCACGCAGATATCTGACAGGTGGAGGAAATGGTAGTTGCAAAGGCCCCCAGGTACAAGGGTACTTGGCATATTGAAAGAACAGGAGGCTGGGGGCTGAGCTGTGGTGGGGGAAGGAGTGGGGAAAGTAGGAAGAGATGAAAAATTGAGGGGGAGGATGCAGGATGGGAAGATGGGGACAGCTTATGCATTACTTTATGGGCCAGGACAAGGATTGTGAATTCCATTCTGAATGAGCTAGGAAGAAAATTGACCTAATTTAAGTTTTATCAATCTTTTTCTGGATGCCAATTGGAGAACAGAATGCAGTGGAATGGGAGTAAAAACAGAAAAATCAGTTAGGAAGAAGCTGTTAAAATAGTCCAGCCTGGAAAGCATGGTGGTCTACAGAAACTGGGCAAAGGGACTGGATTCTACACATATTTTCAGGGTAGTGCCAATGTGACTGAATGAGGGGATGTGAGACCAAGAGAGGAACTGAGAACAGGATAACAAATGAAGTGGCAAGTTCCAAAGATGGAGAAGACTGGTGAAGTAGCAGAGAGGAGTGGGAAATCAGGAGTTTAGTTTGGGGCACGCCAAGAAGCAGTTAGAAACTTGAACCTGGAGCTCAGGGTGGAGGCCGAGGCCATTCTAGGTGCCACCTCTGATCCCCATTAAGCTCTACACTGAATGTCCAGCCACTCTTCGGTGCCTTCACTGATGTCTAAGGGACGTCTCTCACTCTCAGCTCAAAGGAGTTTTCTGTAAGCACGGTCTGCTACGTGTGTCTCCTGCGGGACAGGGTAGAGGAAGAACATGGTATATGCTTTAGGAAAAGTAAGAAGTGTCATCTGGGTTGCTTTTCAAGATGTCTTGTTCCTTTTGCAATGGAATTGCAGAGGTTAATGTACCCCCACCCAAATTTCCAGTTCACAGTTGACCCAACTTGGGCAAATGCTTTGTGTGTATAGTAGAGTCCAAAATTTTGATATCAAAATGCAAGTCAGAATCTCCCCCTTTTACTCACCCATGGTTTACTAAGTGTCTCCCACATGCTGGAATATTAGTTTCCTAGGGCTGCTGTAACAGATTGGCACTAAATGTGTGGCTTAAAACAACAGACATTATTATCTCACAGCTCTGGAAACCAGAAGTCAGAAATCATGGCATTGGCAAGGCCACACACCCTTTAGAGGCTCTAGGGGAGAATCTTTCCTTTTCTTCTTCTAGCTTCTGATAGCTCTCGGCATTTTCTGTGGCTGCATCACTCTAGCCTCTGCCTCCATTTTCATATGACTTTCTCCTCTGTTTCTGTGTCTTCTCTTCTGTCTCTCATAAGTATACTTGTTATTGAGTTTAGGTCTGCTAGAGATTGAATGTTGTATCCCACCCCCTCCCAAATCCATATGTTCAAACCCAATCCCCACTGCGATGGGGTTAAGAAGTTGGGTTGTTTGAGCGTGATTAGATCATGAAGGTGGAGACCTCAAGAGTAGGATTAGTGCCCTTATAAAAGAGACCTGAGAGAGATCCCTTGTCTTTTCTGCCATGTGAGGACACAGCGTGAAGACAGCCATCAATGAACCAGGAAGCAGACCCTCACCAGATACCAAATGCGCTGTTGCCTTGACCCTGGACTTCCCAGCCTCTAGAAATGTGAGAAATAAATGTTTGTAATATATAAGCCACACAGTCTATGGTGTGTTTGTTACAGCAGCCTGAATGGACTAAGGCAAGGTCTATCCAGATGATATGGAATGATTCATCTTCCAAGACTCTTTTTCCAAATAAGGTCACATGGCAAGTTCTAGGGGTGATGATATGGGCATATTTTTGATGATGTGGGCATATTCAACCCACTACAGCTGACTAGTGTTACAGACAGGGAAAGAAGTAACTCATTTCTACACTCATATGCCTATTAATTAGTTTAACAAATATTTACTGAGCACAAACTATGGTACAAGGCCCATGCTTGGCATTGCAGATGTTGAGATGCAGATAATAGGCAAAGGCCTTACAAAGACCTCACAGCCTCATTAAGGAAACAGGATGAAAGGGGCTCAGCTCTCCTGGGTACACTTATGGTGTTCTCATCTACATTATATTATTTAATCCTCCCAATTCTGGGAAGTAACTATTAGTGTTTCCATTTACAGTCATGGACACTGGCTCTGAGAAGTGAAGTGACTTGTGCAGGGTGACAACTAGTATGGGTACAGTCAGAATTTAACCCAGGTCTGCCCGACTGCCATACACCCAACTATGTGCTGTGACACACACCCCACAATATCGTCCCCTGGAACACCATCTGTGCACATCCTTAGGCTCTGACCTCTGTGTCAGAGTTCAAAACATGTGTAAATGGATATTTTAATTTACCCTATTTACATATATAAGGGGAGAATATTCTTGGAATCTTCTGGTCAACGCTTTTTGGGAAGTACTTTTACATTCTGCAAAGGTAAATGTGCTTAAAGTGTGGTGGTCTTTGAAACTTCAGTCCTGTGAAACAGGACAATAAATGCATCTTTGCTTGGGCTTCAGCACCGCAGGCCCTGTGTTTCTTAAGACAGTGTGTCACAAGCGTATGTTCATGATATAGTCTTTCCTATAAGTCAGCCTAGAAACTGCTCAGCTAGCTGCCTGCTGAGCAGCCCAGCACCAAGGAAAAGACAAGCGACATACACAGTAACTATGCTATTCACTCAGCTTTTCTTGAATGCAGGCTCACTCAGAATAGCACATCACTCAAAATAGAGTAATATCTTACTCACACTCTAACAATCTAAGAGGAATATAACACACATAGCAATCAAGGGGGAGATAATGGGCCTGAGTCCCAGACTCTCAGTCTGCAGGTCCGGGAGACAGCACAGTGGTCAAGGGAGTTGTCAGTGCCTTGCAAGGAAAGGTCTCCACAGCAAGGTGAGCAGCAGGGCAGACAAAGTCCTCAGTCCAGCAAGGCAGAGCCTGTGGTGGCTCATGCCAAGGGAGATCAGCATGGCATGGGGCAGCACTCTGGCATGTGGAGCTCAGCTGTCTCAGCAGTGGTCTGGAACCCGCCTCCGTTATATCTTGAAAGTGGTGTACTCCACCCTTCTGGGTCTTGTGACAAGTGTCTTGGAATCCCTGATGGCAAGTGGGACATTTCTCTAGGAGCCTATCTCTAGATGGTCTTGCTCTGCAGACATGGCTATTTTGATCATGCATGTAGATATCTTGGGTGTGTCTCCTTGCCAGATATATTTAGTGTGACTTAAGTAGTTTCCCTGTTGAACCAAAATGTCATGGCTGACTGGCAGCCATCTCAGTTGACAAGAG
Organism: Trachops cirrhosus; assembly: GCA_028533065.1. Classification (NCBI taxonomy): domain Eukaryota; kingdom Metazoa; phylum Chordata; class Mammalia; order Chiroptera; family Phyllostomidae; genus Trachops; species Trachops cirrhosus. The sequence continues at coordinate 51,883,984 of CM052544.1, read as the reverse complement.
TGACTCCATTTTGTTTTATATACTTTATGCTATCTTGACTGGACCAATGCCATTTTATTGGTCTTGGTCTCTACACAGTGATACCCTAAAAATGTGTTACTTCCACAAAACAACAAGCCCTATAATTGATTGTAATTAGATACAACACAGAGTTGCCAACCAGGACTCTGGAAAAGCACCCTGTGTATGAAAACCAAGTGGTGTGAAAGTTGGTATTCATTTATACCTACTACCTGGTCAGAGAGTAAGGATTCACTTTTTTCTTTCTTTATCTGCTCTGGCCTATGGAAGTGCTAACTTTGCAGATAGGAGACCTAGCTAAGATCTCAGCATCATCACCTCTGAGCTGAGTGATCCAGTGAACATTGCTTCCTGTCTGAGCCTCAGGTTCCTCATCACTAAGGTGAAAGTATGTACCAGGTGATCTTTGAGGTCCCTTCTGGCTCTGAAATACTTTAACTACGAGGCTAAAAATTTGGTGCTAATTATATTTGTTAGAATGTATGTTCTGTATGGCTAGACGTAATTCACCTTTTTTTATGAGACAGGTGAATAAAGTTAATAAGAACAGTTAATTTAAAAATATTGAATTCCCAGAAGGCATTTTACTATGAATTTAATTATGGAAAGTGCTAATTGCATCACTCCAAGACTTGAAAGTTGTCCAGCTGCTCTGTGCATGAAGTAAGAGACACTTTCTGAAGTTTGCCTCAGCTCTGAACTAGTACTGGAGATGCAGAATGGCTCACTTTCTTCCTATGGAAATACAGAGAAGGGAGCAGAGCCAGGCAGTTGGCATTATCAGTTGCTTTTCTGGTCTTTGGTGACTCAATGTCTCTATAACAGATAAGAAATGTACATTTTAAAATGTAGCTTCACTATTATGTGCCTACTGTGTGTTCTCCCATAGGGCTGCCACTTAGCCTGCATGGCATCTTCATTGCAAATTAACAGAACACATCTGCTTTTAGAGGACGCAGCTCCACACTTTGGTAAGCAGATGGCTTATTCTCTGCACCAGGGCACGGTTTAGCACGTGGAGTCTGGGTGAATTGCAGTCTACTCACTCCCACGGCTGAGTGTTTGTGAAGTGCATACACTGCCCCAAGGAATAAGGCAGCCCTTCCTGGTTCATTCACTTCAACTCTTTCTGCTCCTCTCAGGAAGCGGTATGTCTTTAAGCACCATTTGAAGTGTGCTCTAGTGCCTAGGCTTCTGTCTTAGACAACCGAATTACCAAGATTACAGGAAGACCACTTGGAGGGTGACTGAGAGGTGCTTTCTGAGCATATCTGGTTGACGCCATTTCAGATACCCAAGTAGGTGCCTGGGCACTTGCTGGGATCTGCCATTAGGAGGAAAGGTCTCCACTGGTCAGAATCGGTGTCTATTCCTGGCACCTGGACACACTCAGATACTTTATATGTTTTATCATGTATGTGTTTATTTTTACCTGACTGTCTTCCAGAAAGGACATAAAGCTCCTTACAAGAATAAAAAAATAAACAACAGGCCATAAAAGTTAAAAGTGGGATAAAAGAAGACATTAACCTGAGGGTGGGGACACAGGATGGAGCCAACCATACTTCTGGCCACTGCAGGATGGTCATTAGATTTCACTGGAGTCCTGTATTCCCTCCCTGCTGCACCATCCCCCCACCTGGGTCTTTGCCCCTCCCCAGCACATGAACCTGAGCCCCATTTCCTAGCCTATCTGCACCTGGGAATAAAACTGGGTAGGCTTACTGTCTGTCAAGCCCTTGTCCATAGCAAACAAGCAATAAACATTTGTTCAAAGACTCTCTGGGGATACAACTGTGAACAGGACACAAACTGTCCACCATGGAGCTCCCTTTCTGATGAGGAATCAACCATGAAGGATGCAGACTCTTGTGGTCTTGTTTTTTATCGGATAACTTAATAAAATAGTTTCCAGGTGTCATGCATGTTATAAAGAAACGAAAAAGGGAATCGGCAAAGAGTTATGAGGTGACCTATGTGAGACAGTGTGGTCAGAAGACCTCTCCCAGGAGGTATACAGAAACCAAGATAGGAAGGACAGGAAGGTAAGCAAGCACAGAGCAGGGGCAGGGTGTTCAAGGCTGAGAGGACAGCAAGGAAAATGCCTCTATGTGGAAAAGAGACTTGGCCCTTGACAGACCCAAGGAGGCCAGTGGACCTGAAGTATAATGAGGAAGGTGAGACTGGGGGAAAGAGGGTAGGAAAATGGAGTGGGTTCTGTGAGCACAGTGAAGAATGTGGGTTTTATTGTGATGGCAATAGGGAGCTACAGAAGGATGTGTTAAAGATCAACATTTCTTTCCAAGTATCCGTTTTCACTTTCTTCCTCATTAAAACACACTATGCTGAACTGGGCATGTGGCTGCCTGGAATGGGGACTCCTTTCCAAGCCTCCTTTGTAGGCATGGTCATGTGACTTAAGCTCCAGCCCTAAAATGCAAGCTGAGGTGGCATATGGAACTCCTGAGAAGTATCTTTGAAAGAAGGAGCAGCCCCTACTCTTGCTGCTACATGGGACATAGACTAAATGGCTGGAGTCCCACCACCATCTTGGACTTGGAAGTGACCTTAGAAATGGAAGCCAGGGATGGAGGTGCCACAAGCTAGACAGAGTCTGATTCTGGCACTATTGAGCTGCTGTACCAGTCTTGGTGAGCCCAGTGCCAAGAGCTTCTATGATAGAGAAAGTTTAAGACACTGTTAGTGTGTTACCTGTCATAGCTAAACCTAATCTTAGCTGATGGAGATTTTCAGGAGGAAAAGACACAGTTCTGTTTATCATATAAGAAGCTCTCTTAGACTGTTTTTCAGAGAATGGATTAAAGGGGAATAATTGTATGGAAGCAGAGAGATGGGGTAGAGGCCACTGCAACCATTCAGGTAAAAGAATGAATGAATGTATGTATGAATGAATGAATGTATGAGTGAATAAATGAATAAACTGCCTAGTGTTGACTGCTTTCTCACCTCTGATGATCTGATCTTCTTTGCCTTCCTGCTCCACTGAGCCTTCTTTACGTGCTTCATTAGTCTGCTTGGGCTGCCATATCAAAATATCATAGACTGGATGGCTTAAACTATAGAGATGTATTTCTCACAGTTCTGGAGGCTGGGAAGTCCAAGATCAAGGTGCCAGCAGACTCAGTTCTTGGTGAGGGCCCTCTTCCTGGCTTGCAGATGGTCTCTTTCTCCCTGTGTCCTAACATAATAGAGAGAGGAAGCTCTGGTGTCTTTTCTTAAAAGGAAACTAATCCCATCATGGGTATTCCACCCTCATTACCTCAGTAAAATCTTAGTAATTGTATCTTTAACTCTGAGTTTTGGAAGTGATTTCTGGTGGGACTATAAAGCATGCTGTCGGGGTTGGGAGCCTCACTTCAGGTGAAGTCCCACCCCCACTGCCTCCCCGGGTGGGTTCTCAGCTGCCAGATTCCCAACCCCCTAGTGTCCCAGGCCTGGCCCCATCTGCCCTGCCTGCTGTCCTGGCCCATCACTCCACTGCCATGCCAGGGGCCTGAGCATGGGGAAGGTTGGCACACACCCCACAGCCTCTCAGAGTAAGGCATGACTGCAGTCATCCCTGCCCTAGGGTGGCAGTGCCATGTGCATTCAGTGGGCCACCCATTAAAAGTGAGCCTCTCTCCCACCCCAAATCAGGTACTTAGTGCCTCCTGGCATGAAGGTTGCAGTATTTGGGGTTGCCTGTCTAGTGTGGGCCCAAGGGCCTGTGGGAAAGAGGACTGCCTGGCCCCATTTCTCTGCATCCCCAGACACCTGGCAGCAAATGGGCAGTGCGTGCGCTCGCCGAGGTGTGGGCAAGCTCCTGCGAAGGTAGGCATTCCCCATGCCCAAGGGACAACAGCCTTAAATAGCAAAGCACTGTTGTACGTTGTTGAAAGAAACTGCAAAAGAAAAAAAAACAGCTTTATATTTTAGTACATTTAACACATCTCTTTTCTGTTTTATGAACAAGGGGCCCTGACTATCCTTTTGCCTTGGGACCTCAAATTAGGTAGCTTCTTCTGGCTCCTGACTTGACTCTAATGGCTCCTCCCTCAGCGCTAACTTTTGATGCTCTGCCACCTGTGTGTTCCAGGCCTCTGGCTCAGCCCTCTTCCTATATGATCTCTTTTGAAGCCATGCAAGAACTCTGGGAGGTGTATGCTACCTCCTCATTTTAAAAGTTCATTTTAGAGTGAGGAAGGAGAAGCTTGGATAGGCTATGTAAGCTTGCCCAAATTCTACAGCTGGTCTCAGCCAGCTGTCTGCTTGTCCTGGCCTGGCCTGGCCTGTGGGCAGTGGGCGTCCAGGAAGGAAGGCACAGTGCCTAGGAGCTGGCCCTAGCTGCCTCTCCTTCCCTGTGCACTGCCACGTGCCTCTCCCTCCACCCCTCCTTAGCAGGCTCACTGTGGGCTCTCAGAGGAGAGAACACGTGGCCCAGACTGCAATGTAACCAGGCAACCGTTCTAAGATGCTGCTTTTCCTTCTGCCTTATTCAATATCTGCCAGGCTATGCGGTTCCTGGGAGCATCCCAAAAGCTGTTGTAAGAATTAAGGCTGGCTAGGGAGGACTGCAGGGACATCTAATATTCATCTCTCTCAACGCTGTGCGCCACAAGTCCTGAATTTGCCTATTGGGGATTCTGACAGAGTGGTGGGAATCCAGATTGGCTGGGGCTAGACCTGGGTGGATAGGGCATGGGGTATGGGGAAAGCAGGGCAGGGAGACTTTGTGTAATGTTACACTTGGTCTTCATATGCTCTCCAGATACCCCTGGTGCCTCCAGATGCAGGCTCAGAAACCCTGCCCTGCTCTCGGAACCCTGTTCTCGGAAGCAGCACCAAGCTTAGAGATCTGCCTTCTGCTCACACAATTCTTGCCATCTGCAACCAGACGTGAGATGCAGAGGGCAGCCAGGATTTATTAAACTCCTATTATATTCCCTGGATCAGAGACTAGGGAAAAAATTAGCAAATCAGATCTAATTCCAATTTCACAGATGGTAAAATAAAGGCTCAGATAGGCAGAAAGAACGTGAATCTAACTGGTGACAACTTCTGCCCTTCCCTCTAGCCCTATTGCTTTTACAGGAACACAGGAGTTTAGGAGTCATCTAGGCCAGCTTCCTCATTCTACAGAAGAGAAACTAAAGAACAGGGAGAGAGATTGTCTCTCCAGGGTCACACAGCTTGCTTGGCTCCAAGGTCATCTTGGAGTTACTTGAGCTCAGTTTTGACCTGTTCTCAGGTTCAATCATGTTTAGAACTCCAAACCTCTTCCTGTCTTCTGAAGCCTCCTGCATCAGGCTTGTACTGTGTCAGGGTACATACAGTACTGTAATGTAACAATAGGGACAGCATAATGTAGTTAGAACTCATTCCTGCCTTGAAAGAGTGGTGGCATTTGGGACAGTTATTTAATCTTTTTAGGTCTTAGTTTCCTCCTCTGTACAATGGGGATAATAATAGTATTTACTTCATAGGATTATTCTGATGATTAAATGAGATCATTTATGTAATGTGTTGAATATAATCTTAAATATTTCTTATTTCATATTTTCTTCAAAGATGTTTTCAAACTCTCAACCAGCTAAAGAATAGGGGTTATCTCATATTCTTTATTGCTAGCCCAGTGACCTAGGACTATGTCTACAAAACTGTAAATGTTCAATATAAGTTTGCTTAGTAAAATGTTGAAAACTCTAGAATTGACCTCAAGGTAGAGTTTGTAAACCACACTAAAATGGTGGAAAGCTGTCTCTATTTTAGCCAAGACTCAACATGAGCAAAGCTGTGCCTCTAGCCTTCTCTTCCTTCACTTGTCCTTCCCCAGATCTGCAGCCTTTTCTCAGGGGAACACTGGAGACCCGTCATTTCCTTTGTGAGGTGAATTTAAGATCAAGGTGGCCTCTCTCCTCAGGGGGCATTCACAGTCTTCTCTGTAATACAGAAGTTCTGTCACTAGAGGGAGGAGGGCACTTGGATAGAGAGCTCCTCATAGAGTTCAGGGAGTGCATTGGAAACTGGCTAGCTATTCTCTAACCCTGAAAAGCATGGTCTATTTCCCAGCTTCCCTTGCAGCTAAGAATGGCCACAGGACTGAGTTGTGGCCACTGAATGTGGGTGCAAATGATGTGCTTTGCTTTCAGGCCTGGCCCATCAACCTTCCACACTCTTTCCTCTTCCCAGGATGGCAGTACCCACGCCCATCTTTTGTCTCCCCATCAGGAGCACTGGTTTTAGACTTTACTGGATAGATAAACTTTAAGACATTGAGCTTGAGGAGGGAGAAGGTTATCTGCTATAGCATCTCATATTACTTTAACTGATATAGTCATGAGGCACGTGGCCACAGAAGGACGTTGAATGAGCTGCTCCTTAGGACAATGCACATAGATGAGGGCAAGCTGTGCAAGAAGCAGGTCAGCTTCTGGACATGCCTTTCCCATTTCCTCTCTGGACTTTTCTTCCAAATGCTCAGGGTAAGCTACTAAAAAGTCTTAAAAGTTGATACACTCATCATTGCTTGATCATTCTTTTCTGAAGAGATTCTGGGAAATCTGAACAAGATTTCGGATTTCAAGATGTAACCCTGGCTGCACAAGAATTAGAGAGCTGGAAAGTAGGGCAAGGGTTCTTTGATTACAACTAAGTTTTTTATTTTTGCCCTGGCTAAGAGTTTTCAGTTAAGAATTCCCTGAGGGAAGAGTTCTTCAAGCTCTGTCTTCCCTTCCCTTCCCTCCCTCCTATCCCTTCCTTCCATCTTTTTTCCTTCCATCCCTCTCCCTTTCTCCCTCCCTCTCTCTCCTCCTTCAGTCTTGTGTCCTGTCTGTGTCCTCTGGTGACTGTGAAAGCAGGCAACCTGGAGTCCCTTCTGGCTCTGCCCCTTTTAGCTGTATGACCTCAGGCAAGTCTCTCTATCTTTCTGGGTCTTCATTTCCATTTCAGTAAGTTAAAGATAATGCTACTTGCTTTTCTAGGTCATTGTGTGGATTAGAGATATAATGTCAAAAGACCAGCTCATGGTAGCCCCTCAGGGAGGAAAATGGCTCCTGCTTACATTTTTACTATTACTTCTAAATTTTACATTCCCTTTTTCTGTGTTTCTATTCAATTCTTCACTCAGTAACCATTTATTGAACACCTACAATGTGCTGGGCAGTGAACAAGAAGACAAAGTGCCTGCCTTCATACAGCTTGCATTTGGCAGAGGTAGATGTAATATAAGTGAGCAGATGTGAAATAATTGCAAATTTAATAAGTGCTATAAAGGAAAGACTGCTGAGATAGAGAATGAGGGCAAAGGGAAGGTGAGACACCTGTTGAATGGGGCAGTCTGGTAAGGCTTCTCCAAGAAGGTGAAATTCCCACGAACCTCGAAGAATGAAAGGTAACCAGGCAAGAGATGAGTTCAAGGAGAAGCCACCTGGGCAGAGGGAGCAACTGGTGAAAGGTCTTTAAGTGGACACAAGGCAGACAGGAGGTGGCTGGCTGGAGCAGGAGGAGTGAGGGCTGTGAGATAGGAGGGGCCACATCCTGCCTGGTAAACCATAGGACAGAAGGTGAATTTTTAAAAAGATTTTATTTTTTTATTTTTAGAGAGAGGGGAAGGGAGGGAGAGAGGAGAAAAACATCAAGTGAGAGGAAACATCGATTGGTTGCCTTTCCTAAGTGCTCCAACCCTGGACCCAACCAGCAACCAGGCATGTGCCCTGACCAGGAATCAAACCACCAATCTTTTGCTTTGCAGGACAATGTCCAATCAACTGAGCTACATCAGTCAGTGCCAAAAAATGAATTTTTAAAAATATGTTGAAGTGTAATGAGAGGCCATTAATAGATTTTTGCGGTCCATGTTATATTTTTAGATTTTTAAAAACTTTTATTTATTTTTAGAGAGAGGGGAAAGGAGGGAGAAAGAGAAGGAGAGAAACACCAATTGGCTGCTTCTTGCATGTGTCCTGACCAGGGACTGAACCTGCAACCCAGGCATGTGCCCTGACCAGGAGAATTTGGTCTGCACAATGATGCCAAACCCACTAAGCCACACCAGTCAGGGCCCACTTTATATTTTTATAACTGTGGTTCTCACAGTGTTGTCTCAGACCAGCAGTGTCAGCATTGCCTAGGAACTTGTGAGAAATGCAAAGTCTCAGGACCACCTCAGACCAGAATCAGACACTTTGGGGTGGAGCCAGAACTCTGTGTTCTAACAAGCCCACCAGGTAATGCTGATGCTGTTGGTCTGGGTTGGAAGCCTGGCGGTTCTCAACCCTGGCTGCACAAAAGAATCATCCAGGAACTATAATGAACTATGAATGTAAAGAGTCAACACCACCAACACTGAGCTCATTAGTTTGGAGTTGGCACTCGCTGTTGGTATTTTCTTAAATCTCCTTAACATGGTCCAGTGGCCTGAGCACCTAGGATCACAAGTCTGGCTTCCATGTGGAGACTGGACTGGAGGGAGAAGGGAGAACACACAAGAGGGCCAATTAGGAGACTAATGCACTGGTGCAGGTGAATGATGACAGTGGCTTAGACTGGGATGGAGACAGAAAAGGCAGAGAGGTGAACACATTTTAAACATATTAGAAAAAACATCAACAGGACTTTCAGATGGATAGGATATGGGGACAGGGGTGGAACTCACATTCAGCATCAGATTAAAAGTAACACCGGCATGGCACTTAATACCTTGTGCTTGTAGGTGGACTGCAGCTAGAAGACCTTGGGTACATGGGCTGGACACTGAGAGTGGGGACCTGAAGAAGATACATCTCTATCTGCCTGGTAGATAAGTCAGTGAGGAATATCGCAGCCAAGTTTGGAAGCTCCTGATTTCTCCTGAGTGCTAAGAGGAGCTGTAGTGTGAAAGAACCCCACCCCCAACCCACTTTCTTGATTGCTCAAGTGAGAGGTTCCTATTTTAGAGCCAAGTTGCCCCAGAACACAATGGGCACCTTCAGGGAACACCTGGCCATGTGATGTGTCCAGAAGCTACCAGCAGGGGGCGCGCCAGACTTGGAAATGTGCATTGTTGGCAAGGCACATCTTGCTTTTTCCAACTCAAGGAGCAGAAAGAGAATCACTTTTGAAATAATAATCATATTGGAATTTACTAAACAGCTACCATGTACCAGATACTGTGCTAAGTGCTTTACGTGTACCATCTCATTTAATCCTTCTAGCTCTTACAAGATGGCCTTACAAGGTGGCTGTGAGCATCCCCACTTCATACAAGCTGAGAAAGTTTAAGTAGCTTGTCCAGTGTCACCCAGCTAGTTGATGGTGGTGGAATTGGGCTTGGTCCTCTAGCCTGTTTGACCCAAAGATGTGTGTGTACTTCTCTATCAGAAGGGCCAGAATCCCAGCAGCTCCTTCATGTTCCTGGTGGTGTTTCCACTCTTACTGTGAGGGAGTGTCCTTGGACCAAGGAAAGTCTCGAAATCAAACTCCAATGGTTCTACCACTCACTTGCTGTGTGATGGCGAGAAGGTGATTTAGCTTCTCTCTGCTCAAGTTACTTCATCTTTAAAGGGGGATGAGATGTGTGAGAGCAGCCATGGTGAGATGGTCTTAAATAGAATTGATCCAGAACCATGAACAACCGAGAGGAGGTGCTCAAGTAACAGCAGCTTTTCTGCGTCAATGCCTTCCCGGAAGGTAGAAACAGCTCTGGAGGGTCTAGATCTTTGCTGCTCAGCAGCACTTTCGTGATAGTGGAGATGTGGATCTACAATGTGGTAGTCTCCAGCCACATGTGGCTGCTCAGCACTTGACACACATGGCTAATTTAATATTTAGAAACCGATTTTAAATAAACTTAAATTTAAATAACCACATGAGGCTAGTGGCTACCATACTGGACAGTGCAGATCTCAAATGTATCTGAGTTCAAGGTCTTGAAAGCCCTTTGGGTATTAAATAAAATGTTTAACATTCAGAGCCTGGCACATAGTAAATGCACAGTGAATCTGAGTTTGTCACAGAAAAATCTGAGAGGAAGAAAAATTAACAAGCAAAGTCATGTTCTGCATTTGACAAATTTTGTTATTTTGTGGGACTGGACTCTCATAATTCCCCAAGGAAAGTCTCCCAATCAAGCTAGAATTATTTACATATTCCTTCCACATGTATTTAATAGGGATAGAGAACAAACATGTTCTAGTGAATAAAGTGTTCAGAACACATTTCCTTTACTCATTCACTCACTAAAGAAATCCTTCATCCTTTTCCATGCCCCTCTTTTCAATTTTCTCTCCCAATTTTATAAATCAGGCAACTTTTTATAAAGTTTTTTAAAGTATTAAAATATAAGTAAAAAATAACTAATCCCCAGGAAACAGTGCTATATCATGCATTTCTTGATTCCAAAATTTCATCTATTTAGACTTTACCTTTAAGGAGTCAAATCTCAAGATTCTGTGTTTGGATCTTGCAGTTCATAGAGGCTAATGGCAACAATTTCCTCCCGAGATAGGTCTGCATTGGAAAACACTGTCATTTGTTTCTACCTGCAGGTAATTTTACTCTAACAGTGTTAGGACCGATTTGCATTCCAGTCAGTAGTGTAAGGAAACCTGAGTCAATGGGCACTTTATTTCCAGTGTGTTCCAGAGATGTTCAGTTTTCCTGTGGACTGGCACCCTGGACTGCTTTCCCAGCCCCTCATCTGTCCCTGACCCAATGTGACATGAGCCCCTGTCATCCAGAGCACATAGGCTCACAAGGCTGCCTCCACTGTATCTGGCTGTGGGGGATCCTTCCTTCAACCTCACCATCCTGAAGATAGGCACTGACTCTGGGCACCCTAATGTGACACACAGCTCCTTAAACAAGACCTATAGTTGTAGCAGCTAATGGCCCCATGTAAAGAGTTGTTTTTCCTTTTTAACTTTTCCTCTCTCTGCAAGTCAAACCCCTCTGGAAACAAAGAAAATCCTCTCTATCTGCCAAAATGATTAAAGTATAATTGACATAAAACATTTTATTAGTTTTAGCAGTACAACATAATGATTGGAATTTGTATATATTGGGAAATGGTCACCACAAGTTAGTTACATCTGCCACCATACAGTCACAAAACATTTTTTTCTCATGTCTTTTTCTTCTATCTTAACTATTTCTGAACATAGCGCATTCACAACTCTGTCACAAAGGTCCCTGGGGCATGGGGTACAGCTATGACGAAGAGGCCGCCTCCCTAACAGCACCGTGGAATGAGGGGTGGAGGAATCCCTAGGTCTGACTCTATCCACGACGCTTCTCACCTCTTTATGTTTGGAATGGCTGGGTGTCCTTCTCCCACATAGCCATTTCCAGAATTCCAGCAACACAAGTAGCTGCTAATACATGCCCTATAAGGGCCTGTGCTGTATGGTGTCTCTTAGGTAAACTTCTGCAGGGCTCATGAACCTGCAGGGGCAATTCACTCCTGAATGTTTGATTTCATGAGAATTTTCCTCCTACCCCTCCAGGCAGCCCTTTGCACCTGACCCTGGGTAAAAAGTGCTGCCTTCATCTTCTGGGCTGGGCATCTTGGGTTCACTCCCCAGACGCCCTCCTCCGTGCCTGGTGGCTGAGTGTCTTTGCAATCTGACATCCAGTTGGGTTTAGCCAAAGCAGCATCCCCCCAGCAGGAGGTTGGAGTGAGGGAGAAGGTGCAGTAGGGATTTCCTTGGCCCTTCCTGTCAAGGTCACCTGGACCAGACTCTGTCCCTAGACTAAGGTCCTCTCAGGCTGGTTTCTCTGAGAAACTTTCTGGTTCTGCTTACAGCTCCCTTCCCTCTGGAACAAGGGCCAGGCCCTTTGCTGCTCCTGCCCGGGTTATTGCACTGGCCCTCACCTTCCTCTGCACCTGTGCTCTGTAAATAGTCCCTTTCTAAACAAACCTTCCTCCAATTGTCCAAACTTGAGTGTGTCATTTGTTTCCATTAGGCCCCTGATGACAACCTTCCTCTCCATGTAGCGTCTTCATTCTGGTTTGGCTGTATTTATATTTTTGGTTGTTCTGTGAACCTCACTTCTGAGGTTCCCTCCTCCTCCAAACACTGCTTGGCTTCAAGCAGTTTGCTGATTTGTTTGCTGATTGTTCCAAAAACAATTTCTCAGTTCTAATCTCTTTCACACTGATCATTCATCTGTCTTTCTTCCCCTTCTCCCTGCCTCTCTATTGGGCAGTTATGCATGTAAACACTAGAGTCACGCTGCCTTGGTTAAAATCCCAACTTCTCTATGTACTAATTATGAGATCCTACCTCTCTAGCCTCAGTTTCTCACCTGTAAAATGGGGATAAAAGTTGGGTTGTCATGAGAATCAAACGAGATCTTAAAATGGTATCTGCATAGTCCAAGGCTCCTCTGTATCTGTTGACCGTGATGTTTCTATGTCCAAACCACTCTGTAACTTCCAATTTCTTAACTTGAGTTTCTCAGGTCTCTCTTTCTTGACTTTCCAGCCGATAGACAACCTTCTGCAGCATGATGCATGACCCTGAGATGACCTTTTGATTCCTAGTCTTTACAGAAATCCTTAATTTCCATGGGTTGAGTATAGTCAGAGAACAAACTTACCTAATTCTTATAGTTTAGTTTGCATACTGTCTGCAGTTACTGGTAAAGAATAGCAAAAGGGGGCTTTAAAGTATATTATTTTTAGAATCCTCTATGAAGCATAGGATACCTTAGAGGGAGGCATAAAGAGGCAAAGGAATCTTTTCTCACAGAGGAGATGGGCACAGCAGAGGGAGAATTTGATACCGGTTCTAATAGGCTGGGAGAAAAGGAAACTACGTGTGCTTTACAGGAAAGACCACATAAGTATTTGTGGTTTTGCAGTGGATTTGATCAAGATTGTAGAGGAAGTAGTTGAGACCAACGTTTGGCTTGGAGATTTAGAAAGTTCTGTGGCTATAAATTCTCCATTACATGTCTGATCCATTGACAACTTTAAGTGTTGATTATATGATTTTTTACCTCTAAGTTCCTGAGAATTGTAGGAAAGAGTTTAGAAGGAGGTATGTGTGTGAAATTCACCAAGAAAGTGAGAAAGCTGGGATGCAATTAAAACACACCCACAGCTGAACACACTTTCTTGGTGCTCTGTTTATTTCCTATTTTTATTTTCTCAAGAGTCCCCCAAAATAGTGATTTATGCATATTTGTCTTTCCATCTAATTTTGTCTTAACAATAGCTGGGAAAACACTACCAGATGCTTTTTTTAAAAAAAAAAATAAATCTACATTTGACATCAATATCAAAATGAGGACTTAGTCTCTGGAAAGCCTCTCTTTCAGTTCAGTTAATAATTAAGTGGGTCAATCCACCTCTTAAATTCTGGGGCCTGGAAGTTGAGAGCTGAACCCTGACCTGGCCTCAGGGAAATCCACTAGCTAAACTCTTTCTTGCAGTTCTCAGGAGAAGCATGTGCTAAGCCAGGTTGCCTATTTAAACAATTAAACTAATTACTCAAGTAAGAGATGGATCCCTTCTCATTTTAAAAAACTTAATACATCACAGATGAGGTTAAAGTTCCTTTGGACCAGCATTCTTCATCATGATCCTGACCTTTTTCCTGAAGGTTACAAGTTTGGGGTATATCTTTCCCAGACTTTTACTTTGCATTTTCCTATTCTGACAGTGGAAACAATCACAGCCATAACTCATGGGAAAGAAGGTTTAGGACCCCTTATTAACACTGAGTTTTGGCCCTGACTGATGTGGCTCAGTGGGTTAGGCATCATACCTCAAACTGAGAGGTTGCCTGTTGGATTCCCTCCTGGGCACATGCCTGGGTTGTGGGCCAGGTCCTTAGTTTGGGGGTGTGTGAGAGGCAATTGATTGATGTTTATCTCCTTCCCTTCCCCTCTCTCTAAAAATAAATAAAATCTTTTAAGAAAATACTGAGGTTTGAATTTGGGAACTTCTTCTCCGCCTAGCATTTCCTTTTTCATAGACCAAACCTACCGGTATGACTTTCTTCCTGGCCCTTCTACACCCTCTGCTGCTTGCTCCTTTCTTCATGACCTTTTCATGTATGTGGAGCCTTTTTGCCTGAATTTGCAATGTCAGCCATTGTTGCCACTACTTCTGGGGCCAACCTGCACAGCGCCTGGGTAAGAAGGCAGCAGATCTTGTGATCCACTGGTACACCGCCCCTGTCCTTGATAAATCAGTTAGAGTGAGCACTTGACCTTCAAGGTCATAATGCAGTGTTGGGATTAGTACCACCTTGGGTCACATGCAACATAAGCAAGCAGATGAAAAAGCCTAAGTGAGACAGAGAGGTCACCTCTGTGCCTGGTTTTCCAGTTCTAGTTCCCATGGTGCCTGGATAAACACTATTACCTTTCCTTGATTCTGCAACCTATTTTTTTCCTTCCTTCATTCTCTCTTTTTTCTTTTTCTTTCTTTTTCTTTAATTCAATCTTTCTTTTCCTTACTTGTGTTTAACTCAGTGAGGTCTGTGTTATGTGGATATAGAAGAGCTTTTACTAGATACATCCTAACCACAAAATTAAACTCTTTGAGGCCATAGGCCCTATGTGCCTCTCAAAGTATAAGATGCTGACTAGCATGTTGTAAATATTCAGTAAATATCTGCTTCTTGATCATGGAAGCAGATTGTGGAGTATGATTTATCTTGATCTGTAGATTTGGATTATACTTTGTTTTCTTGAGACAGAGAGGCCATGTGGCAATAATAGAAATAATTCATTTGTTCATCCAAAGACATTTATTTTAAGTAACAGAAATTGAAAAGCATAATAAGGCCTAGGTTTTGACCAAGAGTGCTCCCTGTCTAGCAGGGCAGATAGCCATGGACAACAGAAAAATTACAGTTTGATCCATTAGTGTAACCTAACAAAGTGTTCCTTCCCTTCATCTGCTGTGATTGTTGCTTCTTCTTGCAAATGCCAATGACTGGAGAACTCAGATGTAGACGCTAACTCTCTCCGTAGCCAAGGTATGGTGATAGAGCAAGTGTCCCTTACTCCCTCTAATTCTAATGTAGATTTTTTTCCATTCTGCACTATCATTATGCACCTTAAATATATCACTGATACTTCTTGTTAATTTGAGGCTGTTAGTCATGTCTGAAGTTCAAACTTTTTCCCAATAATCTCTGTTTGCACATACAGGACTTTTAACAAAATGTGAGAGTAGCTCTCCATCTTCTGTCCTAGCAATGAGTTGGAATATGCTCAAAGTCTGAAGAGTGCTTGTTTCTCTAGCCCTCCCCTCATGTGGTGGACTAGGTGGCATTCTTGCTGCCCACCCTTTCTGTATCCCAATTTCTAAACCTGTCCTTATTTCCTATGGGGAAGGTCCAAGCCTCTGCCACCAATTAATGAATATTTAAATTAATTATTATAAGTCATTAAGTGATGAAATCATAATTTAACATTTTTTTTTAGTTATCAACCATTCTTCAGGCTAGGTCCTGGGCACAATAGAGAATAACATAGACTCAGTACATATTCTCTGGAGCTTGGCATCCAGTGGAGAAATGATGGTGGGCAGACAATTATACCGATAATGAAATGCCTGGCAATGTCATATATAATATGAAAGAAAATTATCAAGTAATATGAGGGCATATTACAGAAGGGTCAATGGATTTGGGCTGTCTGAAAAGATATACCAAAGTCACATCGAGGCTGCGACTCTGAAGGAGTGAAGCTGGTGAAGAAGGAGGGGACAGCGTTTGAATTCAGGGGAGAATGCGTCCAAAGGTCCTGAGCAGGGAGGAAGAGCCTGAATCACTCCGTGGCCACACCTGGAATGCTAAGGAAATGAGAATAGCTAGGTGTCATACTTTCAGAAAACATATGCTCTCTTTTGATCCCAATAACTAGCTTGTGGGTGCGAAATCCTCAGCCAAAACAAATGCCCTGTTACCACTGAATTGGAAACTGTTTTACAGATGCCAAGGTGTTTAAAATTAAGAGTGGCAATTCTAAAATAGCCCCTCCAACTCCCCTCCCCTCTTTTCCCAAACAGTCATGGGCATTTCACACAACCCTAGGATGTGAGAGGATTTTTTCAATACAGAAGAGCCACCGAGGCCTGCAGGTCCCTGGTTTACTTACCTCTGTGAACCTTTGACCTCCCCATTTTGGTGGAGACAAAAGTATCAAAAACCCTGAAGAGCAAGATATGGGGGGAAATAAGCAGAATTGTCAATCAAGCCCAAAAACCACTGCTGAAAACTGCTGCTGTTTCTGTTCCCTTTGTCTTGTGACTGTTTCTTAACCATCACCAACATGACCACCACACTCACCACACCACCATCATCATCATGGAAGTGGACACTTAATAGCCATTAACTCGGTGTAGGCATTGTGCTGAGAACAGTACATGTCTCATCTCACTTAATCTTAACAAATCCCCATAAGGTTGAAACTGTTAGGTTGAATATTATCAATATTCAATAATTTTCGACCTATAAAATGATCATTTCATATGGTTGTACTGGGGGACTTATAATTGGAGAATGGCCGAGCTGAGAGTCATACCCAGATGCATAGGGAACAAAGTGGCTGTCCCTTTTGCCTGACTTGTGAGAGGGAGGAAGGGAGGATGTAAGGTTCTTGTCTTTCTCTTCCCCTGTCCTGCTTTACGACTCTGTGTCTCGTGGGTTAAGAGAGGAGAGGAATGTCAGGGGATGCTAAAGTCTGAAGATACTCCAACATTCCTTACCCTTTTCACTCTGATGCCCAACCCCTGCCCTGACTTCATCCAAAACTTGTTTCTCCACAAAAGGAAATTGTTGGCACACACTAGTGAAAAGTCTAGGGAGGTGGTGACTGCAGGTACAGCCAGACCCAGGTCCTCAAACAGGTGCTGATAAAGATCTGTTTCTGGGCATCTCAGATCTCCTTTCCACTAGTGTTCCAGGCCCACATCCCAGCCCAACTCCCCAACCTGGGAGAGATAGAGGTGGAGGGAAGGAAGGAAAGAGAGACAGAGAGAGAGAAAGAGAGGAACACAGAGAAAGAGAAAGACAGAGAGAGACAGAGAGAGATACCCAGAGAGAGATGGGGGAGAGACAGAGAAAAAGAAAGACAGAGATAGAGACAGAGAAAGAGAGATAGAGAAAGAAAGAGTGAGACAGAAACAGAAAGAGACACAGAGAAAGAGAAAGGGAGAGAGAGAGACAGGGAGGGAGAGATGGAGAGAGAGAGAACACTGCTTTTTCAGTGCTTCCAACAAAATCCTAGCAAAGATTCCTGTCAGTTTGCATATGTCAGGTGTCCACACCTGGACCAATGACAATCAGAGCTGTATCTTGTTGAGGGTGTGTACAGTGTTCTTCATGTGTGTTATCCTAACTCTTCCTCATGACAGCTCTACAAAGTTGGGGCTAATATTATCATCCCATTTTATAGGTGGGTAGACTGAGGACAGACATGATTAGGTAAGTGACTCAAGGTCACACACCCAGCAGGCTCTGGCCCTACTAGGCTGTGTGCCTCTCTGACTACAATCATGGACTGCAGGGATGAGCAGTCCAGGCTCCGAAGCCCACGCCTGGGGCACAGGATCAGACATGTCCCACCTCAGTCACTGGGACTGAAGGTTGGGGGAAGGTGACTCCGCAAAGGAAACCTGGGTGCTCCTACGAAAAGAGGAGAGATTTGGCGCTGTGCAGGGGCAGCCACAACTGTCCTCTAAGATGAGACTGTAGGAAAGGTTTTACAAAGAGGAGATATTTTTCTCTCCAGCCTGATGTTAGGCCCTGAGTTCAAAGAACAGGAGGCTATAAAAAGGGTAAGGGAAGGAAGTAGTAATTAAAAGGTCCCCGTGGGCTCTGGGGTCAGAAAGAACAAAGGGCAGCTCACAGACTGGTGTAAACTGCTGGGGCTCTGGGGGCAGGACAGAGGTTCAACCAGAGGACCTTAGATGGGGGAGGGAACCTCTCTAACTTCACCCTTCTCACTTGTAAAATGGTGACAAAATACTAACCTCTCAGGTTTCTTGACAGGAGCAGATGTTCTAATATGTGTCTATTCCTTGGCCCAGTACTTGGCGTATATGGCTGGTGCTCAATAAATGGTAATGGCTGTAGTTAATGTCGTTGCTAAGGCTGTTCAAATATCAGCATCCTTATGACCCTTCCTCTTAGGCCATAAGCCTCATTTGCTGCTCTGAGATCTCTGGTTCCCTTCTGAGGGTCATAAGATCAAAGACTTTCTCTAGAACCTACAACCCTAGAAGTCTTCATGGTACTTACATTGCTCGTACTTTAGCGGTGAGCAATATGGCTTGCATCAGTGTGGTCTCCTCTGCTATTTTTCATCTGTTTCTGTCAGATGTTGGAGAAACAAGAGGCCTTATATTCCTTTGGTCCAGAGTGTTCAAATGGCAGTGTCCTCCAGTGCTCCACTCACACTGATTGGCTTTCTAAGGGCACCCTGTAAAAGACTCCATAACCCATGTCCAGTGGCCTCTGGCAACCATTCTAGGCTCAGCCTCCAGAAGCCACTTGCTCTATCTTGCCTTCCCATTTGAATCCTGCCACACTTTCTGAGTTTCCTGACTGATACAGATCAGTCAGGTGCCTTTGTTGCAAATTACAGAAAGCCAATTGAAATAGACTTAAACAATTATATAATTGAAAAGTCAGGACACAGCTGGATCCAGAGACTCCAACAATATTATCACCTGTCAGTCTCCACCTCTTGCCTTTGCTCTCTTTTCTAGTGGTTTCATTCAGACAGACTTGTCCCATAGTGGCAAATCAGCCATCAGCCAACACAGCTTATGCCATGCAATTGAGTGCCTGAATGTTCCCAATTCTTCACCCCTCCTGCATGCATGCCCCTCTGACAGGGACTTTGCAGTTTTTCTACCACAGGTGGGGTAGATTTGTCACCCCACTGATAGTGGGCATGGCCATGTGACCTATTTTAGGCAAAAGAATATGGGGGGAAATGACAATGTGCCAGTTCTGAGCCTAGCCCTTAAGAATTACCTGTTTCCATTTTCCTTTCTCTGGTGTTTCTGGAATCACCTGAAGAATATCCTGCAGGTAGCCTCTTGTCCCAGAGAAGTAGATGACATTAGGACACAGCTGCCCCCATGGACCACAGTCACTAACCCACTGACCTGCCAGTATTTATGAGCAATGCTTACTGTCAGGTGCCACCAAGCTGTGGAATGGTTCATTATGCAGACTCATTCGTTGTAGTTGTAGTTGAGTGATGTACAAGCTGTTCTCCCAACAACCATCACCAAAGAGAGCTTTTCTTTTCTATAATTCCAACAAAAATCCTAAGATTAATTTCAATTGGCCAGACTTAGGTCTACTCCTTGTGCTGGAGTAAAGGGGAAACAGAAGCATCTGGAACCAAGACATAAGTGCTAAAAGCGAAGAAGAGACTTCCCACAGGAAAATTTTGATGCTGTTACCAGAAAAAGTGGGATGGATACCAAGCAGTTGGAATGATTGACTCTCATGCCACCATCCTTGAAGGGGATGGAGAAACCTGTGTCCTGTGGCTCCAGGAACCAGCCTTGCTCAAGTCTACACCCACTGACATAGGCTGGAACACAACTGGAGCTAAGGACCAGTCACCAGTGGGCCAGGTAGGGAGGCCCAGTACACAATGTTTGGTGTTCTACGAAAATTAAAAAGACCTAGCCCCTAACTTCTACTCCTTTCCAGGCCAGAATGGGTAAGGTGGCTTCGGCTGACTGGCAAGCTATTACTTGGCAACTCTCCCTTCTTCCCCACAGGTCCAGCTCAACTTAGGGGCAAAAAATAGGGACTGGAATAATTCCTGGGCTCACACCTGAACCTGGGCTCACACCTGAGCCTGCCCTACAGCAGTCCTTTCTCGCAGCTCTAGTCATCAATTGCTCTCATAGGGTTTAACTCTCAGTGGGGTCTGTGTCCCACTCCCTGTCTTTAAGAGAATAGACCCAAATTGGAAGCATGGTGTGTGATAAATGTAACCCTTTGCCCTGTTCCATAGGGTCACTAAACTTTCTGCTGAATATAATTTAAAACTAAGTTGAATTAAAAGCTATGATGCTTATATTTTGCTTTCTTACTCCAATCCCACCTCTTGACCTTGACTTTTTCCCTGCTCTGTTTAGCAGCTGCTCTCTTTACAGAATGCAGTTTGGCTCCAGGATGTTCATGGGGCATTTTTGATGGAAAGGGAACTGGAAAAGGGCAAATTTCAACCTCAGTGTTGTACCCCAAGTTACAGGTGACCTATGCCTTCTCCAGGGCTTCTATCATATAGAAACATTCAAAGATGCAAAGAGAAAGATATATTTTCTCTATTCTTGGGGTCACACTCCATCCCCCACCCTCATTCAAATGCCAAACCTCCCTATGGAGCTGGGAGAATATGTTGGGAGAAGGCATGGAGGGTGTGGGTGGGGGGTGGGGTAGCAAACACTGATGAATGTATTCACTCTGATTACACAGTTATGGACGAGACAATAGCTACTGTGAACACAAGCAGGCAGGGTTCAATGCAGCTTTCTTCCCCTCCTCAATGCAGCTTTATCCAGCCAGGGCTACCCAGGAGAAATTTCTGTCTAACTGGGGCAGTCCAACCTAGAAACCATGCCTCACTCTGTGGGGTGGCTCCTTTCATGATTTGGGGGGTGGGGGCGGTTATCAGTACCCAGCTTGAAACGTCCATGAACATAGACTACTACCACCCACAGCACTTCCATACACTAGCCTGATTGAATTTTTAGTGCCTATCCTTGATATAGGTATGATCGCTGGTGCCAGTTACTAAGCTGTTGTCTTTCAGTCACCATGGTTTTGTGAGGCTGTGGCTATAAATGCCACTTATCCAGTCAGCAGTGCCATGTTAGGTTCCATCACTAGGGGAAATCAGAGGGAGATCGCCAAGCTGGAGGATGGAGAAGGTCTTTTCCATCCAGTTCCCACCAACTTCTTCCTGGCATGATAGTTTATTTCAGTTTCTAGCTTTTTTTCAACACTCCCAGTATCAGACTCTTAATCATTTCTCTACCTCATGATTTACAAAATTATCCTACTTAAAAAAATAACAACCTCTGGGTTATTAAAAACCATCCCAGTTCTCTGTGTTCAATTTCACTTGTGACAAAGATGAGAAGCATCTATAGCCGGTGCAATGTGGAGCAGGATCTCAGTCTGCATAAAGATTCAATTTCTTCCCGCTGGTGGACAAAGCTAAGAAGATAAAAAATGACCTTTCACCCCCAGAAACAGTAATGTCAGATTAATTTGAGGCTTTGAAACTAATGAGTTGGCTCATCCCAGTGCCGTGCCCCGTGAATAACACGGTATTGGTAGTGCTAGCAACCCAGTGATCTTTCTTCCTCGGATGGAGCTGGGGAGGGAGAGGGGAGGAGGAAGAAACTTATTTTTTTAAATAATCCTCAGAGTAGAGAGATCTGCTAGGTCCCCATAAAGCTGGTATTAGAGGAAGGAAGAGAAAAAGAATTACATACCTTTAATCTGCTTAGCTTTTCACTGTCGAATAGCTGAATGGCTCAGACAGTCAAGACTATTGTGAGGTGATTAAATCCATGAACTTGGAGTTAGATCCCTTGGGGTCTAGGCCGATCTGTGACTAGCTGTGTGATCTTGGGCATGTTTTTAAACTTGTTTCCAGGAGGTTTGAATTAGATAGTGCATGGAAAACACTTATGTTCAGGCTAGGAATCTGGTTATTTTTGCATTTTTGATGATGATTGAGGGAGTCTGGAGCAACTTGAGGGTGATTTATCCTCAGAACAGGAAGTCTGAGGTTTCTGCTCTGACAAGGGGAAATGTCTAACAGCAGAAGACAAAAGTAGAATCAGGCTGATGGGAATCATAGGAAAACTGGCTTCTGCACAACCCAAGAGAGAACTGTCTCCCAGGATAGCTGACTACTTGGCAGTGAGCACGTGAAAATGGCTACTTGGGAAGGCAGTGAGCACCCCATCCCTGGGAGTATGCAAGCAGAGGCTCTTTTCACTATATAAAAGGATGGGTTAGATTATTTCTAAAGATCATTCTCTCTATTCAGATCTGGTTCTTCTATTTGCTAAACGTGTTACCTGGGTTCAGTGTACAACTAGGAGCCAAGAGCCTTTTGCCTTTACTCCTTCCCTCCAACAAACAGACACTCATGATGGGCAAGGGGCTGTGCCAGTCTCTGGAGATACCAAAAGGAAGCACATGGCATATATACACTGCCTTGGAAAAAACTCAAACATGTAGTGAGGGGGACAAGCAGATGAACAGAACATTATTAAGAAATTCCCTAGATACTTCAGTAGAGCTATGCAATGAGCCCTCTGGGAGCAGAGAGGTGAGGTATTTAACTGAGCTGGAGTGAGGTGGAGAGGGGCAGTCAGAGCATGCTTCCTGGAGGAGATGGTACAATAATTGGATGGTGAGAGTATAGGCTTTGGAAGCAGAGCAAACAGTATGATCAAAGAAACAGTACGGTGTGCAGGGAACCACACCAAAGGCATTACTAATGAGATGAAAAACAGTAGGAGACAGTAGTGGCAGGTGAGGTGAATAGGTAGGCAGAGGCTAGATGATGGAGGTCCTTGTCTTCCATGCTAAGGAGCATGAACTTTGATGCTGCAAATGAGAAACGTTGGCTGATTTAAACAGGGAGTGACATCCTCAGGTTTCTGTTTCAGAGACCTCTCTAGAGCCTGTGTGGAGGGTGGATTAGGAAGACAACCCTGGACCACCAGTTGGCAGACTATTGCAGTCACAAAGTCATCTAAGCCAGAAGTGACAGTGCCATGAACCAGGCCTCTTTATGGAGTTGCAGTGAGAATTTGGTGGCGGGATGCCCAGGGAAATTCCTAGTAAAACATGACTGCTTCCCAAATGCAAAGAGTTGTTGTAATTATGATCACTTTATAAAACTTTGGTCTGGGAGACCATCATATAAATTGGATCCCCTCATCACTTACCAAGGCAGTGCAATAAAATTCGTACATGTGGTCCAAACCAGTATAAATGGTACTTGGGCTTAACAAGAGCCTTTAAAAAGTAATGAAACCACTGGCTTGAGAAATAATTTTGCAGATGCCCCTGGGATACAAGTTTTCCATTCAAAGATGAACTTTGGTGCTGCTGGGAAGGATGGGGCAGAGAAACACAAGATTAGATTTCATGCAGGCAAATTAAGAGGACAGAAATACTCTTTGAATACAACTTCTAATAGATTTGGCATGACAGGGTACTGGGTATGGGTCAAAATGTCTCACATTTGTTCAACTGTTTTTGCAGACAGCTGAGAATTTACCAGCATTTCTTTTTTTTTGCCTGAGTATTTTGGACCTTATAGAGGTGCCCTGGGATGACTTGGGGGGTGAGAAGAGTCTTTCTTAAGCAAGTGTGGTGTCTGCCTGTAGTGCTGTGTATGGAAGAGGTGAAAGCTGTCTTAGAAATTCATAAGAGATGTGCATAAATCTTCTTCAGTTACCTAGCAACTAATAGGAGACAACTCAGAGGTTCACAAGACTGGGGGGAGGTAAACCTGTTTTAGGAATACCTGGGAGCATTTCCACAACACCTGAGGATTACAAGAATAATTAAAAGTTTGCCTTCTTTCCTCCCTCCCTCCCTCCCTTCCTTCCTTCCTTCCTTCCCTTCTTTCTTCCTACCTTCCAAATTGATTCAGATAACAAAAACCTTTCCTAATCTCTGAAGTTTCTAGTGACAATGAGGGTTTACAAAGGCTTGATAATTTCTGAAGCCCTTTCCAAAGCTACATTTTTGGCTATAAACCAGCTGTGTCGTCTCCATGGGTAAAATAAGGGGTCAGATTAGGGGAATTGTAAAATTTTATCCACATTTCTAGCATGTGTGGGGTGATAGGGTTTTTAGACTTCAGTTTTGTTCAATCAAAGGCTGTGTCAAGAGTCAAAACAGATTTTTAAAAAGGAAAAGATTTTGAAATAATGAACCCAAGAGTAATGTGACTTCAGGGATACACACACATATATATATTCTATATTTCCTGCATGTATGTACACATGTGTATTTTCTGCTTTTAAAAATTAATTTATGGCCCTGGCTGCTGTAGCTCAGTTGGTTGGAGCATTGTCCCATTAACCAAAAGGTTGTGGTTAGATTCTCAGTCAGGGCACATACCTTGGATGTGGGCTTGGTCCCTGGTCGAGGTGCATTCAAGAAGCAATCGATCGATGTTTCTCTTTCACATTGATGTTTCCCTCCTTCTCTCTTTCCCTCCTTTCCCATCTCTCTATAATCAATAGGCATGTTCTTGGGTGAGGACTGAAAGAAAAAAATTAATTCATGAATTAAGGCTTGGATTACAAATTCAAAACAGGTAACACAGATGAGTTCTGTGCATGAACCACGGTATGTTGAACAGTGAGGTAGCTGTTGGTGGCTCCAGCTGAATACAACCATAGAATGGGGTGCAGTGCTGCCCAATCATCTGATTTTTCAGACAAGATCGGTGCGTTCAGGGTGGTATGGCCATAGACCCGATCTCCTGATTTTTCAAAATGCCAGAAACCCAGAATTCATGTTGAATCTCCTATTTTAAAAATATTGACAACTAATTCAAAGTTTGAAAAAACATTGTGTGGGCTAAACAAAGCAAGTCTACCTTAAAGCAAAAGTTCTGAACACATAGTTCTCTGTATAACAATGACCTGGTTCCTCACAATTTACCGATGGATGAAGATGAATGCATGCAGGCCACTGGTTAATAGGATTCATCCTGTTCCTTCTGCGCTCTGTGCTGCATGCTTTTCATATCTGTCATGCTCAGAAGCCTCCCAAAGGTTGGTATTACTTATCACAGGGCTCACGACCCCTACTTCAAAGTTGAGGATGCTGAGGCTCAGATGTGTCAAGGCCATACTGAAGATAGCTCAGCCCCTGAGCCCTGGAGCCTCCATTTCAGTCCCGTCTCTGACTTTAAAGCTGCCTTCTCATATGGGGTTGACTCCCCTGGAATAAATAGGAAAAAGGTGTTTGTGATTTTGGGTTTCTTAAGTAAATAAAATAGTTTTATTTTAACTTCTACTAAGAAATATTAGGAAGCTGTATTAGCTTGCTAGGGCTGCCATAACAAAGTACCACAAACTGGGCAGCTTAGACAACAGAAATTTCTTCGCTATGATTTGGGGACTAGAAGTGCTAGATGGAGTTGTCCATAGGGTTGGTTTCTTAGGTCTGTCTTCTTGGCGTGTAGATGACTGTCTTCACCCTGTACCCTTACTTGGTCTTCTCTGTGTGTGTCTGTGTCCTGATCTCCTCTTCTTATAAGGACACCAGTCAGATTGGATAAAAAACCACTATATAACCTCATTTTGCCCTAATCACCTCTCTAAAGTGTCTATCTTCAAATACAGTCACATTCTTAGGAACTGGGGTTAGGGCTTCAACATACAGATTCGTGGGGACACAATTCAGCCTATAATAGAAGCCATACATTTTCTTTCCCTCCCTTATCCCTGTAGTAGTAGTGGTATTGTTGGAAGCACTGGGAGAGACTTCCTAAGTGCAGTAGCCAGAATGTAAGAGAGGCTGGGCATTGGAGCACCAGAGGTGATGTGCTTCTTCACAACCCTAGGGCAGCTGACCCAGCAGGTCAGCAGCTGCTGCCCAGCCCCAGGAGCTGTTCTGTATCTGCACACACTTGAACCCATTCCCAAAACACAGCCTCAATGTTTTAGAATTAATAAAACATGAGACCTTTAGCAATATCATTATTCTACTTAGCATCACTGGTTATATCTTTGTCTTGACTTAAAATAATATTGATATGGGCAAGTGTAATTATCTATTACATCAAAAACTGGAAACAACCTCATCATCCAACAGTAGGGTTTAAACCGTAGGATTCTTTGTAGCCTTTGGAAACTATGTTGTGGAAAAATATTTGTAATGTGAGAAAAGTCTCATGATAGGTGAAGTAAAACAAATCAGGTTACAAAGAAGGTATGTGCAGTTTGATTCCAATTTTTTGAAACTTTTAAAGTTATATGTATATATGCACACATTTGTGTGTGCACGTTGTATATAACCCAAAATATTCAAAATAACTCTCTCAGTGGTAAAATTTTATATTTAATTTTTTCTAATGTTTTTCTAAACATTTCATGTTTTTTACAATAAGTATGCATTATTTTTGCAATCAGGATAAAAACATTAAAATGTAAATCTTGATACAGAAAGATATAAAATCGTAAACCTTAAAAATTCAAGTTACAGAAAGATCCTCCTGACAGCCATTTTCATACAGAATTCCCTTACAGCTTTTCACACAGGACTGCATTTACAAAATTTAATTTATTTGACATTTTCCAGATACAACTCTCAGCTACAATTACCTGGATTCCAAAATAATTTTTGTGTCAGCCTGAGAATCTCTTCTTTCTTTTATTTGTCCATCTGATGCTCTTTTCCCATGAAAGGGGTTTTTGTAGTGAGTTCAGAGAAAGGGTGGCACCCCACAGACCTGGATAAAGGGCACTTAAAATAAATAAGTGTGTTAGTTTAATGTGTATAGAGTATCATCCAAACAGACCCCAAAAGAAGCAGGATGTGACTTTATAGGGACTTTGTTCCTTCTGTTTCTTCCATGATTACCATGTTGGGGGATATTAAACAATACTGCTCTGCACCCCAGTGACTCACAGTGAAGCAAGCATACACCATGCACATAGAATCTCAGCCTCTGCATCAGACAAACCTGGCTTTTGATCCCAGCTCTGTCTGCCTTTTGCCTGCTGTGTGACACTGGGAAAGCCACTTAACCTCTCTGTGCCTCAGCTCCCCATCTGTGACATGGGGGCAATCACAAATTCTAACTTGGAGAGTTGTGAGAATGAGATTAAATTTAATTAACTCAAGTGAACTGCTTAGCACAACAGACTGTTGGTCCTATGCATACACCAGTATTCCTGGTTTTCTTTTTACCATTCTTTTTTTGAGGAGATGGGTAGAAAAGAAGGGTGATTTTGCTGCCCTGGTGAAAAAAAACTTAGAGCAAAGGTTAGCAAACTAAGCCCACAGGCCAGATTTAACCCCTAACCTACATTTATAAATAAAGTTTCACTGAAATAGTCATGCTTATTCATGTATGTCAGCTTTTGTGCTGCATTTACAGGGCTGAGTCATTGTAAAGTCATTGTAAGACTGCATGATCCACAGAACCTAAAACATTGATTCTCTTTATAGAGAATCAATGATGGCTCTTTACAGAAGAAGTTTGGCAACCCCAATTTAGAATATAAAAACAGAATATCTTTTCCACATGGACAGCTATTGATCAGATGAAGTCATGAGTCTTTCTCTGTCAAGTGAAGTGGCTGATGGTTTTCAAAAATTTTCTGTACCTGAGAGTCAACCCTCACCAATAGTTTAATTCTCTTTTTTTCTACCAAGAACTAAGATCTACAATGATTGAGAAGAAGGCAATGTTTGTTAGAGGCTTGGCAAATCCTACCAGAACTACAAGAATGGAGTACTGCACATTGATAATGCCACTGGGGCAAGGCTGGCCAAGGGCTCACCCATGTCTGGGCCTCTGAACTTCTTTCTAGACACAAAGCTCATTGACACTTTCCAGTCCCCTTGCATTAAAGAGGGGGGCCTTCCTGTCTTGTCTTGAATGTTAATGAATTAATTGATTAATTTTCATGAATTAATTTCAAATTCATATCTTGAATTTTTGCCAGTGGAATTGGGGGGAAATATGTCTACCATTCTCATACTGAACTTGAACACTCCTAACTGATCTGTAGGCCAGATGCAGACAACCTAGTGGACAACCCTGAAGTTTAGAGCAAGCTGCTTGATAGAACTTTCTGGAATAATGGAAAACATATATTCTGCACTGTCCACTATAGTAACTTCTCATTATGTATGTCTGTTGAGCACTGGAAATGTGGCTAGCATTACTTAAGAAATAAATTGAATAGTTATATATATATGACTAGTGCCTACCATATTGGCTGGTACAGTCTTGGAAGATAACAGATAGGAAAGTTAAAAGTGTCATACGCTTGGACATTTGCATGGAGCAGAGCACCCCCTCCCTTTTGCTCCCTTGCTATACTGGCATTACTCTGTGGAGCAAGAACTAAACAGCTCTTTGGATAGGCCTAAACAGTGAGAGTTACTGTGACTAGCTAAGTTGCCCTAACACAGAGACATGTCCTAGCTACCACTTTTATGACAAAAGGACGGTTCAGTCCACTACTGATCCATTTTACAAGCTCAAGGAATGCCAAGGTATAACATATTAGCTCCAAACTGGGGAGCTATGTTTGTGTTTGCACTTGTGTTCATAATATTCCCCCCAAAACCCTGAAGGACCAGAAGATGTGGACATGCTGTGGACATGCCATTTATTAGTCATGTTATAGGGGAATGCACTCATGGTGGTAGACCGTGTGGGAGAGACTGTACCTCACCTCCAGTCTTGGTGCTACTTATAGGGCTAGGGGGGAAGTAGCGTGTGAGAACTCTACACTTTTGTGATAAACACAGTAGCCTTGAGACACAGGGAATGTGAGAGGGCTGGGACATCAAGATACAGACTGTTTTCCTTATCCCTTATAGCTGCTGGCCAGGCAGTCACCTGTTCTCTGGGTTGGAGGGGCCATGTCCTGAGTTACCCTACACTCCCCCCAACATTGCTCCTCTACCTCATAACTATCATGTTAGTTCTTCCAGACAGGAAGTCCCTGAGAGGTGAGGGCATTGGCACATTGCATCCATATGCCACAAATACAGTATTGGCTATACCCTGGGAGGAGGAAAAAAAAGCAAAGGCTGAGAAGTCCACTTGTTTTACCTGAGCAGACAACTCCTATGAATTTGACAGAGAGAAACCAGGTCCCTGCCTGTGCGAGGTATGGAAGTCTCTTCCTGCCTGATCTAAGGAGGACAAAGGAATGAACAGAGAGTCTGTTAGCTGATTATTCCAAAATAGGGATAAGCTGGAATCCCTGAAGCATCATCATCTCGATATGGAATTGTTGTACCCAATTCAACCATCCAGTTCTGACAACAAGTCCCTTCAGCCAAACCATTGAGTCTCATTTCAGGAGGTGGCAATATAGATGGTCTTCTAAAGTGGGTTCTATACTGTGTAATCAAGCAACCAGGTATGAAAACAGAACTCAAAGGTTAATTAACACAGCAAATTATAAACCAGTTTCTGAGTATGCAAGAATGTCAGATGAGACTTCCAAGTGCAAGGCTTTTGCTAGAATGAAATTAAGCAGCAACAATCTGATAGATCCACTTTATCTGTAGTTTTAATGTCTCTGGAAAGAAAACTAGAAAAAATCAGGATCCACTCTAGTTCATAGGTGATAAATAAAGTTTTACAGATAATTCACTGAATCAGGGTCTAATGTCCATAATTGTGCATAATAGATTTTATTGAAACATAGTTTTTTTCTTAAAATCACCCTCATTTTTATCAAAGAGCCAAATCAAGACTAATTCATATATTACATTAAATCCAGTTTCATTTTGGCCTGATTATTTGCATAAACACAACAGGAAAAGCAATTGACTATATAGGCTTTCTTAAATCTACGTTACTGAATCATTACAAGGAATTCCTAGATTGAGCTTTAATTAGCTCTCAGGGCTGGGATGTCAAGCCACACATTTGGCATGAGGCTTTGCAGTACCTGCAGATTTGAGTGAGTTTTTCAAGTTTTTGAGGCACCCAAAATGTCTTGAGGTTCTGTCCTTGACATCTCCCAGGAAAGCAACCTTTGCTCCTTACCTCAAAGGACTGCCATGAACCTTCTGAAAAGCAGTGTACCAGGCCATTTCTCCAAGGGGCATTTATTTGCTTTGAAAGTCAATTTCAATTCCTTTAGGTTTTCTGGTGACATCCAGAGTCCAGGCATAACTCTTTCAAACATGACATTCCAGACAAACACTTAATTAAACTGCAACTGAAATGGGCTTTATGTGTCCTATTATGAAGAATTTGGATTCCTGTTGTATGTATTGAAACAAACATATTGCTATGGAAAGAATAATACTCACTTATTAAGAATTTCCAAATTCCAGAGGGATCAGGTATGGAGAAAAATATAAATGACTCAGTGCTGCTTATGAGAGTATAATTTGTGAAATTGATTTAAGAAAAAGAGTTTTCTTATGTCTAAAAAATAGGTTAAAATTATCAATGTTTTTCAACAAAAAGTTATAAAAGCCACAATTATCTTCAATTTATTCTGTTCCATAATCAATTTTATCCATCATCATCATCTCCAGTTATTTCACAGAGCTCCCCCAATCTTCAATCGGTTCAAAGGTATGATCGGAAAATCTATTCTCAGAAATATGCAATTCAAAACAAGTCAGTTCTCTCCATGAATCCCTACAGAGACATGATATATTTTTGCAAATGCATCAGAGTAAAACAATGACTATTTATAAATGACAAAACTTAAAATGACATACATGGTTGTAGATTTGAATACAATGTAATTGACAAAGGAATTTGCTTTCCTGTAATAACATTATAAGATAACTAAAATTACAAATGAAAGTATATGAGAACATTGCAGAATCTTGGACAGTTTTATATAATCTCTAGAACATATACAAATAGAATATACTTGTTATATCTTTATTTGACAAAGCATCCCAGGTACTTTAAGCATATTAAATAGGCCTAATTAGTTCAAAAACTTCTCTTTTCAGACTTCTGGCCAAGATAGAGGCATAGGTAGATACACTTTGCTTCCTTGCACAACCAAACAAGGACAACAACAAATTTAAAAACAAAACAACCTGAACTGTCAGAAAATTGAACTGTATGAAGTCTGACAACCAAGGAGTTTAAGAGGAAACATTCATCCAGACTGGTAGGAGGGGTGGAGATGGGGAGCTGGAGCAGAGAGAACACACAGCAAGGCAGCAACTGGTGGACCCGGAGGTCCCATATTTGCATGAGGATAAACCAGGAGGAACAACTGGGGAGTGAGACAGAGCACACAACCCAGGATTCCAGCACCAGGAAATAAAGCCTCAAAACCTTTGGCTGTAAAAATCTGTGGGGATTGCACAGCAGGAGAAACTCCCAGCCTCACAGGAGAGTCTTTTGGAAAGACCCACAGGGTCCTAGAATGTACACAAGCCCACCCACCCAGGAATTAGCATCAGAAGGGCCCAATTTGCTCATGGGTAGTGAGGGAAGTGACTAAAAGTGAAGCGAGAAACAAGTAAGCTGCATTGTTCCCTCTCTGACCTCTCCCCCACATACAGTGCCACAACACCATAGCAAAGTGTCTTGCCCAGCCCTTGCAAATAACTAAGGCTCTGCCTGTTACAACATAACAGGTGCATCGAGACAAAAAACATGGCCCAAATGGAAAAACAGATCAAAACTCCAGAAAAAATACAACTAAGCGACAAAGAGATAGCCAATCTATCAAATGCACAGTTCAAAATACTGGTAACCAGGATGCCCATAGAATTGGTTGAATATGATTTCAAAATAAAGGAAAAAGTGAGGGTTATGAAAAGTGAACTAAAAGAAAATATATAGGGAACCAACACTGATGGGAAGGAAATGAGGACTCAAATGAACAGTTTGGATCAGAATGAAGAAATAAACACTCAGTTAGAACAGAATGAATAAACAAGAATTCATAAAAATGAGGAGGGGCTTAGGAACCTCTGGGACAACTTTAAACATTCCAACATCTGAATCATAGGGGTGCCAGAAGAAGAAGAGGAAGAGCAAGAAATGCAAAACTTATTTGAAAATATAATGAAGGAGAACTTCCCCAACCTGCAAAGGAAATAGTATTTCAAGAAGTCCAGGAAACTCAAAGAGTCCCAAAGAAGTTGGACCTAAGGAAATACACACCAAGGCACATCATAATTACATTAACCAAAATTAAAGAGAAGGAGAGAATCTTCAAAGCAGCAAGAGAAAAGGAGACAGTTACCTCCAAAGGAGTTCCCATAAGACTATCAGCTGATTTATCAAAAGAAACCTTGCAGGCAAGAAGGGGCTGGAAAGAAGTATTCCAAGTCATGAGAAGCAAGGACTTACATCCAAGATTACTTTATTCAGCAAGACTATCATTTACAATGGAAGGGCAGATAAAATGCTTCCCAGATAAGGTCAAGTTAAAGAAGTTCATCATCACCAAGCCCTTATTATATGAAACGTGAACGGGACTTATCTAAGAAAAAGAAGATCAAAACTATGAACAGCAAAATTACAACAGATTCACAACTATCAACAACTAAGCCAAAAAAAAACAAAAAGAAAAACAAACTAAGCAAACAATTAGAACAGGAACAGAATCACAGAAATGGAGATCACATGGAGAGTTATCAGTGGGGAGAGGGAGGGGGAAGAATGGGGGAAAAGGTACAGGGAATAAGAAGAATAATTTATAGGCACAAAATAGACAGGAGGAGGATGAGTAGTACAGGAAATGGAGTAGCCAAAGAACTTATATGTACAACCCATGGACATGGACTAAGAAGGGGGAATGCTGGAGGGAGTGGGGTGCAAGGTGGAAGAGAATAAAGGGGAGAAAAAATGGGACAACTGTAATATCATAATCAATAAAATATACTTTTTTAAAAACTTCACTTTTCTAAAAGAGGGAGAACAAATCCTTGACGTATTCCAGGGACCCATGGGAATACCCTAAAGTCATTTCTCAATTAAAAAGTCTCTTAAAATTTAAGTTTTGGGGAGGTTGTCAAACAAACTTAACCAAAATGTTAGAACATAGACTTTTTGTAAAACAACACATTTGTATTGTAACACCTTTTTAAAGATATTAATCAAATTTAAAACTGGTTTTGATATTAAATAGTTTGTCTAAACCACAGGGTCCTGTTGAGTTTATATCAGTATTTAATTTCTTTAGGCTAATAAAATATTACCCCCTAGTTATGCCATCCAGAGGCAGAAAACATACCACATGTAATACAAGATGAATACATATCACATATAAGACATATACATGAGTACTGAACATATAAAGATGACACACATACTTTGAATTACCAATTTTTATAGAGAAGCACAAGATTTTATCATTTGCTTGTTTTTTTACCTTTTTACTTCTTCCCTCTACAGAATCCTTCTCCTCCAAGTCCCCTTTGATTTGCCCTTTTAACTCATCCAGAAATTAGAACAATTTTTCTTCCTTCTGGTCCACTCCATTGATGTGAGACCCAGCTTTCTTTCCATCACTATTGGTTCCCTGTGCATTTTTCTTCATTTCAGTTATTGTAGCTTTCAGAGAATTCTAGAAGCAGCAAGATATAAGGAGACAGTAACCTACAAAGGAGTTCCCATAAGACAGTCAGCTGATTTCTCAAAAGAGATCTTCCAGGCAAGAAGGGGCTGGAAGGAAATATTCCAAATCATGAAAGGCAAGGACCTACATCCAAGATTGCTCTATCCAGCAAAGCTTTCATTTAGAATGCAAGGGCAGATAAAGTGCTTCTCAGATAAGGTCAAGTTAAAGGAGTTCATCATCACCAAGCCCTTATTTTA
>CM052544.1:51747496-51849935 GCA_028533065.1 Trachops cirrhosus | reverse complement strand
TGGGAGAGGGTGTTCAGGGTGGAGGGGAATGAAGGGGGGATAATAGGACAACTGTAATAGCATAATCAATAAAATATATTTTAAAAAAAGGAAAAAAAGAAAAAAAAACATTATGAATTTGATGATACTCAGTGCTCACAGAGGATACTGAACAATATATATTGGAGTACAGAAGTCAACCTTGGCTGATAGCACTCACCAGGCCTCAGTCTAGTAGGTCTCTATGAGTGTGCCATGAGCCCAGCACCGGTGCTCCAACAGATTCTGACCAATGAGCTTAATTAGTTTTACTGTGATTGAGTTTATACTCTTGAAACCCAGGTGTGGGCTGACACTTGTCTCCAGAAGCCAGCTCAGAGTTGGCCCTTCGTCAGCCTTGTTTCAAACCTTAGCCCCCTTCTGGAATTTAGGCATGCCAAACATCTGCAAATATTGTGGTTTCACAGAACATTCCTTATATCTTGGGGTGGGGGCTGCATGAGGCACTGCACAACATTTCACTTGAGCAATCCCCGTTAGACATATCTCTCCCCTGTGCCTGTGTGCCCAGCCAACAGGGGGTTCTTCTCCATTGCCACCCCCACCCCAGTCTTTATTCCCAGGGATCAAAGTTTAGGTCTGTCCCAGATGCTCTGCATTTGGCTGCCTAGACCTAGGCATAGTAAACACAAGGCCCTTTAGAAACTTGGATGTACCCCCTATGTTACAAATTGTTACCTGGATGTTGAGCAGTTTATTCTGATGGATATGCAGATTGGGACACAACTTCTGGAAGGAAGAAGTCATAGCCAAAGAAGCTAGCTAGGAGAAGCCTTTGCCTGAAGATGCACACAGTCAATGGTTTTGCTTTGTGACTGCATGTTGAAATCATAGGGGGAGTTCTTAAAATGCTAATGCCTGGACCATATCCCCAGAGGTTCTGATTTAATTGGCATGGGCATTGGGATTCTTAAAAATTTCTCCAAATCATTCCTAATATTTAGC
Organism: Trachops cirrhosus; assembly: GCA_028533065.1. Classification (NCBI taxonomy): domain Eukaryota; kingdom Metazoa; phylum Chordata; class Mammalia; order Chiroptera; family Phyllostomidae; genus Trachops; species Trachops cirrhosus. The sequence goes on along the minus strand of CM052544.1, from coordinate 51,848,951 downwards.
CAAATTTGAGACACACTATTCTATCCAAACTGCTTAATGCTAAAGGGCAAGTGAAATGGACACACAATTCTTACATAATATTAGCAATTGCACTGTACTGACTGCTGACCTATTTAGTCTTGTCTTGAGTATTTTAATCCCTTCAAGTGAGCCCTCCAAAATTCTACCAGCAGAAAGTACAGCAGTCCCCTCTTATCTTCAGGGCATACATTCTAAGACTTCCAGAGGGTGCCTGCAATGTCAGATAATACCAAGTCCTATATATACTATGTTCTGCCTATACATACATATCTATAATACAATTTAATTCATAAGTTAGGTAAAGTAAGAGATCAACAACTAATAACAAAAAACACAATTATAAAAATACACTGTAATAAAAGTTATGTAAATGTGCGCTCTCTATCTATCTCTATCTCTGATAACCATTCTGATAGTCAAGACGGCTACCAAGTGACTAATGGTTGGGTGGTGTATACAACGTGGACACACTGGGCAAACGGACAGTTTGTATCCTGGTCTGGATAGAGTGGGAAAGTGTGAGATTTCATCACACTACTCAGAATGGCATGCCATAAAAACTTATAAATTGTTTATTTCTACAATTTTCCATTTAATATTTTTAGCCTGAGGTTGACTGCAGTTAATTGAAACTGTGGAATGCAAAACCTTGGATGGATGGGGTGTGGGGAGGACTATTATATAAGCATAGAAAAGTTGAGAGTTGCTGAGTAATTCTGCCTTTGTGAGACAAAGAGGCCATTACAGCAGAGAGGGGGGTGGATATGGAGGGACTAAGAGAGGGAGATGGAGGCAGGGGAAGAGAGAGGAAGACAGAGAAGGAGGAGAAAAAGGGAGGGAGCACATATTTATTTTTGAGCTAGGACTGAGAAGAAATATCAGCTCCTTGTGCCAAATCAATAGCCTTGTAGGCATGGTGCTCCTTAAGCACACAGATTAGGACAACAGGGGAAAGGAGTGCGAGGAAGCTCTAGTCTCTCTCCTTTTCATGGTTTCTATTCATTTCACAGAAGACACTACAGGAAAATTGTAACCACTGAACCAGCTCAAACTGGCCCTGTCCTATATCTAAAAAGACCCAGAACCAAAGCTACACTACTCATGAGTAATACTTGTGAACCCTTAACTGTTCCCCACAATGGAACCAAAGGACCAGGACATGACCAGAATCTGAACACCAAAACCCTTTCAGAAGTAGAGGGTCCATTGTGTAGGAAGATCTGGTACTAAAATCCCTTAAATCCTGCCCCATACCCTGAATCAGGGAGGCAAATTTAAATGGTACCTCTTGTCTCCTGCAGATTGACTCAGCAATAAAAGCTCTTTCTTTTCTCAAAAGCTGGTGCCATAGTTTTGGCTTCTGTGTGCTTCAGGCAGCAGTCCTTTTGGTGACCACAAAGGGATTTTGATCTGATAACCACCTGCCCGAGGGACTGTAGCCTCCAGCAGGACATGAGCCCTGATGTTGGACCCTGAGTGGCCACCTAGAGTGGTTTTTGTACAGCCTTGGCTGCTGGTTGCTGGGTCCTGCTTCCCACCCCAAGCTGTGGTGCTATGGGCTCTTTGGCACCACTTTCACTTTTGGGAAAAGAAACAGCTTCTGGATCAAATTCTTTTGGGTGAGTAACCTCATTAAAACACACTTGTGCCTAAAATGTCTAATAACCTCATTAGAACTGTGGGTTAGAGCTCCACCCTGGGGAGATTTTTGTCAGGTTAGGGTCCTGAACCTTGAGTTTGTGTAGGAGACCATTCTGAGTGGCATGGGCTCAGCTCTCACTGGGAGATGCATAGGACCCATGCTCACAGATAGGTTCTCCCTTGGGGAATCAGGCCTGCAATGTGCCTAGGCTGCTTTGAGTCTTGCTTTTTGCTAAAACTCCCTCACCCTGAATTGAGGACATTTACTGCAAAGCAACTTCCTAAAATCCATGCTAAACCTTCCAAGGATGAGTGTAACCGGTTTAACCACTTTTGCCTTTTCATTTGCAAATATCCCTCTTCTGTGATGTGATTAGTGGCATTGGCTCCTTTGTTTTCTGTAAAAGAAAAAGGTAACCACATAAATTGAACCTGTGCATAATAAATGAGGACCATCATGTAATGGGTGGAGAAACTCAATAAAGGCCTGTCCTGGCCGAGGCAACTGCTTTTGCTCCCCTTGAGAGAAAAGCCATGCTGTCCCTTTTCCTCCACCGGACTCGGTAGTCCGTGTGAATGTCTCATTTCATCCATAATGACACAGACACTGCAGGCCAGTGTCTGCATCAAGTTTGGGTCCCAGGGCTACAGTTGTGGGCTAAAATTCCACCTTAAGAGACACAACATAAAAAGTTATAGCTACTGAGGTACTCAAAGGATTGGGTTAGAGTGCTGAACCTTGGATTAGAGTCCCAGGGTTTTGGATGTCTCTGTTTGTCTATGTCTGATCTTATTATCTGTTAAGAGTTGGTTAATTAGGGTTAACAATGGAGGACCACAGCAAAACTTTATTGAATCTGCCCCTTGTTATTTTTGCTCTGATAATCCTAGACTCCTTTCAAAATGAGGAATGCTAATAGTTAACCTGAGTGAAATCTTTGGGGATATATTCTTTTAAATTGATCAGTATTTAGCTATGAACTTAGTCCAGGGGTGTCAAACTCATTTTCACCAGGTGCCACATCAGTCTCACTGTTGCCTTCAAAGGGCCAAATGTAATTTTAGGACTGTATACATGTAACTACTCCTTAACAGTTAAGCGAGTGCTCAGCGCTGCTGCTGGGTAGAAACAAGGTGCCAGGCTGGATAAAACAAAGTGGAGGGCCGTATTCAGCCCTTGGTGTATTTGCCACCTATGTAGTAAGAGGAGAATGGTTTGCTTTTTAACACTACCTGGACCCAATACCAGTTAGAGTTCAGAAAAATGGCCTGAAAATGCATCCTTAACCTATAATACTATTTCACAGTTAGAGTTGCTTGGCAAAAGGGAGGGGAAATGAGACTAAATCCCATATGTACAATCATTTCTGTATTTATATCAGAATAAAAATTTACAAAACAGATGTTAAATTATGGTTCAGAAGGAAGGACTCCCTCCAGCATCATACCAGAAGAAACCTGTCTTGCCTAAGTCAGAGCCAAATGATCTTAATTTACTACATCAGGCTCCTACTTCAGCCCTCCCCACATGATTCCCTGAGTGTGAAGTAGGGATTCCTATGAGTAGTGCCAAGGCTTCCACCAACAATCCTCCAAGGGCTGTGGTCCAGCCCTGTACCCTCCTGCCAAATAGTCAGAAGGGAAGTTTTCCCCTCCACGTACTCACCAGAGGACTCAATTCAGCCCCAGAATTACTCTGCCTCAGGTAAGGCAATATCCCTTGAGACAAACCCCTGCAGGTCTAGATGACCATGGTCAACCTAGGGGATTTGCATATGTCCACTCCCCCATGTCTAACTCTGATTTAGATAATTGTAAGAATAACTTGCCATCCTAATGAGATGGTCCTAAAGATATGGAGAATCTCTTCACCTCTACTTTTGCTACTCATCATCCTAACTGGCTGACTTCTAGGACCTCATGAATACCCTCCTCACTCTGGAGGAATATAGGATGGTATTACAGAAGGCCCACCATGAAGCCAAGAGGTTCCATGAATTACAACCAAACAATCCAATCAGGACCCCAGCCATGCAAGCCATCTCTGGAAGAGAACCAGGGTGGGACCCCAGTGATCCAGGAGACTGAGCAAAGTCAAACCACTATAAGGACTTCACAAAGGGATCCCCAAACCGAAGAGTTTGAATAAGATCCAGGAAGTACAACAGGGGCCCAAGGAGGAACCACCCACATTCCTTGAAAGCATTTTTGAGGACTTCCAACAATATACCGATACTGATCTGTAACATCCAAATAACACCAGAGTAGTTAATATGAACTTTATCAACCAGAGTGCTCCAGATGTAAGAAAAAAACCTCTACAAAACCTGGAAGGGGGACTGGGGCTGCCAGTGTTCAATTGGTTGAGTTTGATTTTAAAGTGTTTAATAGCCAAGATCAAATTCAGGAAAGGCAGAAGCTACATGGCTTGAGACAAAAAGCTGCTCTGCTTGCTGCATCCCTCCGCCATGACCAGCCAAGACCCAAAATGATGTCTTAGGAAAGAACAAATGACCATGGATAAGAGCTCAGGACCCACAACAAGGCTGAAAAGGCCTTCCATCTCTTGGACCACAACAATGTGCTTTTCGAAAACATGAAGGGCTCTGGATATGGGTGTGTCCCAACCTTCTATGACCAGAAGGAAAAGAGACTTACTCCAAAACATCCCAACAGATACCATAACTCACAGATGGTGACCAAGAATGATGGGGTTTGGGGACTCCTTTAGAGTCATTAACCAAATTGCAGACATACACTGGTGCTTATAATTTTATCTGGAGACTTTTGCTGGTTTATAGTTCTGGACTGAAAAGCTGCCTTTTACTGTGTACTCCTAAGTCCTGAGTACCAGGAGCTCTTTGCCTTTGAATGGGATGGTCCAAAGACTAACATGAAACAATAGTAGTGCTTGATGGTACTCCCACAAGGATTTAAAAATGCCCCCACTGTCTTTGGGAAAGTCATAGCCAAGGTGACATGGGAAGCACCTGAGGCCCCTGGAATACAATCAGGATTCTTTGCTTCATGGTGGTCTTAGTCTATGGGAAAGACTGAAAAGATAAATGAAAAAACCAACCTAACTTGGGATAAGGTTCTATCAGCTGCCTTGTTTAGGGTGAGAGTAGCCCCTAGAAGCAAGCTCCAATTGAGCCTGTATGAAATGTTATATGATAGACCCTTCCTTAACCATATTGTAAAAAAATTAGATGCTATAAAATGTGTGCCGTCTCTAGGTGCTGCTTTATCTGGCCCTCAAGACTTGGAAAAATCAACACTGACAGTCAGCGACAAACTACATGGAATGGAACTTGTGAAGTCCTTCAGTTAGTTACTTTTCAAAAGAAACAGGACAACAGACCCCACCTGGCCAAGAAGAGAAGACAAAGACAGCTAGAAAGAAGACTGCTTCCTCCCACGAGTCTGCACCAGGCCTGTATAAACCTGAATTATCTATCCTAACTTGCTACTGAATAGGTTTAAACAATTTTTTACTTTCTAGTTGTGATATTTGCTTGTATAGTCCTAGTCCTCACTTACTTTGTCCTCTTAGCAGCAGGAAGTGGATAGAGCAGTTGCTGCCTCTCAGGGTTTGTAATTGCCCAACCAGCTGAAACTGGTTCTATCCTGTTTCTAACAAGGTACAGAACCAAAGTTATATCACTTGAAACTAACACTTGTGAACCCTTAACTGTCCCCACAACAGAATCAAGACCAGGACATGACCAGAACCTTAATGCCAGAACCCTTTCAGAAGTGAAGGGTCTGTTGTCTAGGAAGATCTGGTGCTGATACCTCTTAAAATCCCACCCAAACACTGAACACTGAGTGGCTCCTGTCTCTTGCAAGTTGACTCAGCAATAAAAGCTCTTTCTTTTCTCAGAAACTGATATCATAGTACTGGCTTCTGTGCATGTGGAGCAGTGAGCCCTTGCTAGGTAACAAAAAATACAATAAAGACTTGAGAGCTAGGGAAAGGGGAAGCCCAAAGAATCAGCAGGGTGGAGGACAGGTTGGGAAATGTGGAGAAATAAGGTAGTGGAGGAGGAAGGACGTTCACTGTTCATTCAGACCCAAGCTGGCCCTGCAAGTGCACCTGTGACTGCGTTCAAAGGTGCCCACTTGGATGCACTTAGCTCCCACCCCAAGGCACACAGGGTACCCCAAACACTTCTGTGTGTGTGTATAAGAGAGACAGAAACAGAGAATGTGCTCTTTAATAGAAAGCTATCCCCAAAGGTAGTAAAGGATCCTGAAAACCTGGAGCTACAAAGCTGGGCTTCATTCCTTCTGGAACCACCTCTCTCAAGACACAGGATGTCAGGCAAATCCCACACCTCAGTGAGCTTTGTTTCCTCTCTGACCTTCCTGTGACCCTTGGGGTTCCAATATGTTACTTATAAATGTACTTTGCAAACAGTAAACTGTCACATAAGTGTAAGGGATTATTAAAAAGTTACCTTTGCATCTGTGCTTTTATAGGGGAACTGGGAAAATGAGGAGCACAGTATTATAAAGCTTTCACATGCATATTGTAAAAAATTAGAAAAGAATATTTTTCGTTTATTACAAAATGTGTCATAGGGAAAAAAACTTAGAAAATTACAAAGAAATAAAACCTTAAATTTCTCTTTCCAAAAAAATACTAGAATTTGTCTTTCAAAGTGATTATCTATGCATATTAAAAATATTATTTTATTTAATGTATATTTTAATAAATTTTAATAAAATATTCTATTTTTAATTTTGTATTTTCAAATTTAAGAGAGTTTCTCAATTAAAAACAATACAAACTTCTTATAGAAATTCTGGATAGGTAAGAAAAAGAAAAAAGTCATCTGTATATTCTACCACTTAGAGCATTCTAAATCTTTCAGAACATTAAAAAGTCAAATAATTATGTATATTTATATTTTATTTTCATTCATTATACAAAAAATACACTTTTAAAAATAAAAAATAGCTGAGCAAAAGGGAAATGAATAACTCACTTGAAATTCAAACCCCAAAATAATTGATCATAATCTGTAATATTTTTTATTTTAGACTGGACTTTTTAATATTTAAATATATGTATTTTTAAATTGTATTTCATTGATTATGTTATTACAGTTGTCCCAATATTTCCCCCTTTGCCCTCCTCCATCCAGCACTCCCACTCCCTCAGGTAATCCCCACGCCATTGTTCATATCCTTGGGTCATGCATGTAAGTTCTTTGGCTACTGCATTTTCTATACTGTACTTTACATCCCCATGGCTATTCTCTGACTACCAATTTGTATTCCTTAATCTCCTCACCTCTTCACGCACTCCTCCAAATCCCCCTCCCATCTGGCAACCATCAAAATGCTCTCCATATATCATGATTCTGTCTCTGTTCTGCTTGTTTGCTTAGTTTGTTTTTGAGATTCAGTTGTTGATAGATATGTTTTTAACTGCCATTTTTTTGTTCACAGTTTTGATCTTCCTTTTCTTAAATGAGTTCCATTAACATTTCATGTAATAACGGTTTTGTGATAATGAACTCCTTTAGATTTTTCTTGTCTGGGAAGCTCTTTAACTGCCCTGAATATTTCTTGCCAATCCCTTATAACCTGCAAAGTTTCTTTTGAGAAATCAGCTGAGAGTCTTATGGGAACTCCCCTTTAGGTAATTAACTACTTTTTTCTTGGTGCTTTTAAGATTCTGTCTTTATTTTTAACCGTTGGCATTTTAATTATGATGTGTCTTGGAGTGGGCCTATTTGCATCCTTCTTGTTTGGGACTTTTTGTGCTCCTCACACTATCCTCGGTTTTTTGTTTTTTTGATTCTTCTTTCTTCTTCTTATTCTGATTGGTTGTTTTTTGCTTCCTCACATTCCAAATTATTGATTTTATTCTCAGCTTCATCCACTTTACTGTTGTTTCCCTGTAAATTGTTCTTTATTTTAATTAATGTGTCCTTCATTTCTGACTGGAAGTTTTTTATACTATTGGGTCCTCACTAAGTTCCTTGAGCATCCTTAAAACCAGTGTTTTGAACTCTGCATCTGATAGATTGCTTATCTCCATTTTGTTTAGTTCTTTTTCTGGAATTTCATTCTGTTCTTTCATTTGGGCCATGTTTCGTTGTCTCCTCATTTTGGCAGCTTCCCTTTGTTTGTTTCTATTTATTAGGTAGAGCTGCTATATGACTCCTTGTCTTCATACCATGACCTAATGTAGTAGGTGTCCTGTAGGGTCCAGTGGCATAGCCTCCCCTATCACCCAAGCTGTGTACTTGAGGTGCACCCCCATGTGGGATGAATACACCTTCTTCTTTTAGTTGAGCCTTAAGTGATATTGGCAGATCAATGTGAGGGATTTACCCAGCTTCAAGGACTGGCTATAAACACTGACCATCAACTTCCACGCTCTGTGGAGAATCAGCTGTCCTAGCTCTGTGGAGAATCAGAGGCCCACTCCACAGAGCCAAACTTACTTCAGCAGGGCTCTGGAGCCCAATGAGTCCGCCCCTTGAGCATGTCGCTTATGGAGGTGATTGGGTGGTGATGATCTAACATGGTCTGTAGCTGTCTACTGGGTGAGCAGTCTCTGAGGGTTCCTGGATGGTGCAAACCAAGGTCAGCCACTGCTTGTATTCTGTCTGGGGCCACTTTGCATAAGCTATAAATCAATCTGCTGATAGCTGCTACTTCTTCTGGCCTTGAAGGTGCCCTCCCACAAGGCCAGGCTGTGAACCAAGGCCAACTGCTTCTAGTGCCAGGACTGGAGCCACTTAGCAAGGGGTATGGGGGCTAGGGTTCACTGGTGCCAAATGGTTTATTGTTTGAGAGGATTTAAGGTCTAAAGCAAGAGCCAAGATAAGCCATTCATATGGGAAAGCCAGTGTTAACAGCTTGGGTGGGACCATAAATTGGATGGAATGGAGCCTCAGGGAATCACCAGGGTGAGGCAAACAGTGTGAGTCAGGTTGATGGAGTCCCAGTGCACCTGCCTGCTGGTTCTGTGGCTCTGTGGGGGGGGATGCCTCAGTAAAGGAACAAGGGCCTCTGCCTGCAGTTCTGTCTGATAGAAAACTGTCCCCCAGCTCTTACCCTGATGCCAGACTCTTCATATTCTCCCTATATACCACTGGTGCCTTTAAAGCTGCCACCCTGGTGTTGGAATTCAGAGGGAGTGAGTCTGAGTAAGTCTGTGTGTGGGCTCTTTAAGAGGAACTGCTTGGAACTCCAGAAGTTTCTTTCACTGACTCAATCCCCATTGGTTTTTGCAGTCAGAAGTTATGGGGACTGGGCTTGGGTGCCTGGTATGAGGTTGCAACCCCTCACTCTCTTGATATCCCTCCTGATTTTATCCACCACATGTGGGTGTGGAACCAACCCATTCTGCATCTTCACATCTCTGCCCCTCTTACCAGTTTGGATGGATGGTTTCTTCTTTAATTCCATAGTTGTCAGACTTCCATTCAACTCAATTTCGCATGGTTCCTAGTGTTGTTCTACACTTTACTTGTAATTTTGTTGTTCTACAGCTTGGTTTTTCTACAGTTTAGTTGTAATTTTGATGTGGTTGTGTGAGGAGGCAAGCCATATTTACCTATGTCTCCATCTTGACCAGAAGTCTATATGTATATTTTTGAAAGCATGACAGATATCCAAGATATTTTCTAAATGTGAACTCCTATTACTACTTTTTAACCTCCTTTCCAAATAGAACAATATTCATACTAACTTCCACATATTCTGCAAGAATATTTTTAATGTTTGGGAGAATTCCATTGGAAGTATGCACTATTATTCATTTGGCAGGTTTTCTAATGTCAAGTAGTTTGATCATTTGTGATTTTTCTTTTTCCTCTTACAAACAATGATGTCATAACTATCTTTTAACCACATATTTGTGCTTTTTTATTATTTGATTTTTAGGATAAGTGGGGCCAATGTCTCACAGAATTCTAAGGCTTTTCAAAGAGAAGAATGTATACTCCTTAGTGTAGTATTTTTGTCATTTCAAATATTTTTGCTTTAAATATATTCGAGTATGTTTATAAATTTAAGACAGTGTAATGCCCTGTGGAATATTTATTCCACAAACACTGTCTTTATTCCAGTTTGCTCCTGATTTTTTTCTAATTATATATATTGGCTTTATGCTCATACTAGAAACTTTGTGGACTACAGAAGAGTGTGCACTGGGAAGAGAGAGAAAAGTGCACCATAATCCCACCCTTGAGAGAGAATCATCTCTCCATTCACCCCATCAGCCCCCTCATGACTCATGGCTTTACTCAGTCTTTTTCAAAATACCATTTGTAGATTTCTCAATAGGAGGAGGCTCTGATGGAGCTTCTAAGTTGGCTGCTGTTAGGGAGCCTTACCCCTTTTGCAACACTCAGAACTATTCCTAGTAGGTAAGAGAAAGAAATATGCACTTGGGTGAGGCTGTGCTGAGATACAGTAGGTCCTCACTTAACACAATCCACAGATTCTGTGACTTTAAGCAAAACTACTTATAAGGAAACCATTTATACTGTAAGCTAATTGATATGAACAAGAGTTAAGTTTCTAGGGCATCTCATGAACATTATAACAAAGTGATAATGAACCAAATGACATTATTTGAGGTGCTGATGTACTTTGTTCTTCTTTCCTCTTTTAAAAAGTACCATGTGGACATCCTAAGGTTAGCTTCGGGTGTGTGAGGACTCAGGATCAGAAGCTTCACAGTAAGATTTATGTAAGAGAGACAGAAAAGCCAACATACAGAAGACAAGCATGTATAGACCAAAAGGAAGGAAGACATACAGGTTCTTGCCGTGATCTAGATTTGATGTTAGAAGAACAAGAGCACAAGTCTCAATGTAGATAAATAGTTTCACATTTACAATTATAAAATGAACCCATTTATTATAGGACATACATTTTAAAGGTAAAACGAAAAAAACTATCATGTTACTACCAATCTAATTTTAGTGTTTTGTGTATTTCTTTTCAGTTTCTTAGTGCATATTTTAAGTCTCATTAAAGTCAAACAGCCTATACTGTTTTTTTTCACTTCACATTATAGCAAAGGCATGTTCCCATGCCAATAGCTGTGTATGAGCATTTCTTTAAGTTCCATTAGTAATTGTATTGCTTTGAGAGATGAGGAAAGAACATACATCAAAGAGATCTATGATAAAGCAAAATAAAATTTTCTAGTGTTCCCCTACAGCTAACAGCAAGAATGTGTTTTCCTTCTGGGGTTACTATGTTTTATCTTCCTAAGCAAGATAAAGTGGTGGTTGAATAGATGAGTAAGATACTGCTTCTCTTGCATGAGCCTCTGGTGAAAATGAACTCATGGCAAAGTGGCTCCTGCTCAGAGACAGACCAAGGTTCTTGCCCAGGAACAGGTGCTTTTTACAGAAGACACCAGGGAAACACTCCTGTTATCTTGTTTGTGGGAACTAGGCCACATGCATGTGGCTTGTTCAAACATTTGGAGATGACTTATGGCTTCTTGGCGACTCCTCTTTGAGAAGGGACAAAAGTTAAATGCCCAGATCATTCCAACCGTGTTCCCCAAGGGTGTCACTATTGTTGCACCCTTCACCAGCCCCATCTATCAGAAGCGAGATGTAGGACAGGACTACTGCCACTGGCGGGGAATTTGAAAAAGGTGCTGCTTTCTCGAGATACATTCCTGCCATCTGTTAGAAACTTGTGATGCACTGATTTTGTTACTGACCTTTTCTAAAAATTTTCATAATTAAAATACAAATAGGCAATACCCAGACTTAGGGCTACGTGTAGCTCAGAGCTTGAAATAGTTGCTCTGCTGAGAAGGCATCCTGCACCAGCACTTATAAAAACCTGGGGTTTCCATTGCCAATGCCTCCTGCCCCCCATGCCTGCAGAAGTTACTGCCTTCTATTTTGTCATTTAACAAACATTTGTTGAGCATTTGAGATGAGCCAAATCCTGTCCTAGGACTGGGAAAATCAAGGAATGAGTAAGCCGAGGTGTTTACTCTCTGCAAGTATATCATCTGGCGGTGGAGGGTGGTGGGTAAACAGAGAAATGCAGTACAGGGAACCTACCCTTTATTTCATTGAGTTTGGGAGCATTTTCACCAGGACTAGGATCAGGGTGAGATGAGTGAGGAAGAGACATGTAAGTGTAAGTAAGGTAGGATCCTGTCTTTACTTAAAGTATTGATATTCTGTTCATTATAGACTAGTTTGCATTAATTATTCTTTTTTAAAATATTGCATAAAGATACTGTTTATCTTGATTACTGAGTTTTTTGGTGTCCCCATAAATTTTGCTCCCAAGGTAAAGACCTCACTGGCCTCATCCTAGTTCTGGTCTGCAGCTCAAACCAAACTTTACTTAGCGTTCAACTGAATGCCAACCATCAGCTAACACAACACAGGTGTGTCAGAGCTGTACCAGTGTATTCTTTGGCATTTGGGGTATAACAAAACTGGCCTTGCCACTCATTTGCTGTGTTACCCCAGGCAAGCAAGTTTCCTTCACTCAATTTCTCATCTGCTGATGCTAATCTGAGAAATGCTAAACTGAGAGAATGATCTTTTCTACAATGACAGGAATCTATTCCTTTGACAAATATTTATGGAGTACCTACTGTGTGTTGACACCACCATAGATTCTAGTGGTGAACCAGACAAGATTAGGTGAGGGCAAAGAAATAATTAAAAAGATCATTTCTACCTATGCTTCACGTGGTGTGTGTGTGTGTGTGTGAGAGAGAGAGAGAGAGAGAGAGAGAGAGAGAGAGAGAGAGATGCTGCAATAAAGGGTCAGGAAATTTCTCTCAGGGGAGGTGATATTTGAGCTGAAACATCAATGATAAGTGGATACCATGGCTTGCAACCTCTCAGACTTGCAACCTTTTTACCTTTTCCCCCCTGACAGGTAATCTTTAATGAGCCCTTCCTTCCTTTCTGCCTGTTATAACATATACAACAACTATACATATCCCAACTCATCTTCATCAATGCTGTGAGATAAGGACTCTTGTTATATATGCTTTTATTGATAAGGACACAGAAGCACAAAGAGTTTAGCTAATTTGGGAAGATCACTAGCTAACGAGTACTGGGAAAAGAATGGACAGGTAGCCGCGGCCATCAACGCTTCCATTCATTCAATCATTTAAAAGTCACTTAACTTCAGGGGAGAATGGGAAGGGTTCACAGGAACAAACATATGGACAAAACCCAGGGGGGTTGGAAATGGGAGGGAGGAGGGGAGAGATGGGTGGGTGGGCTGGAATGGGAGTAAAGGATAGAAACTGTACTTGAATAATGATTAAAAAATAAATTTTAAAAAAGTCACTTAACGGGCATCTAGTACAGTTCAGGCACCTTACACTTAGGAGCATATTTCATCCTTCCCCTCCTCCACATCTACCAGTACTTAGTGAATACTAAACAGATTACACGCGAGGTACAAACTTTTAAAACAGTCTCTTTGAGGGGTGATGGGACTGCTCTATATCTTGATTGTGGTGGTGGTGGTGGTTACAGATCTCTATGAACTTTTCAACATTGGCAGAATTGTTCACTAAAAAGGGTAAATTTTACTGGCTGTGAATTATACCTTAATTTAAAAATACTTAACCTGCATCCCTCCACCCCCAGCTACAGCAGCAGGGGGCCTTGAAGTGATCAAGTTCCCTAACTTCTGAGACAGGGTGAGGGGCGAGCCTTTGGGGGCGGAGCGGACCCCTGTGTGGGCTGGAGGTGGCCCCAGTGAGGCGGCGGGGAGGCAGGGACCAGGAGAAAGTAGGCACCATCGGTGCGGGGCGCGATGGGAAGGGCCGGTGGACCGCGGGGCGAAGGCGCAGAGGGCGGGGGGGATGCCGGGAGAGAGGGAGGGACCTGCGGGCGGGAGAGCGGGAGGCACTGGGAGGGGAGGAAGGGGAGGTGTGCGCTCCGGAGGGAGCCAGAGACTGCGAGGCGGAGACTGCCAGGCCCCCCAGCCGCTGAGGGTGCCCGCCCAGGCGACCCGCCCTCCCAGCCGCGGGGCGGACAGACCGACTGACCGCGCTGCTAGCAGCAGGCGCCCGGCCATGTTCAGCCGGAGCTCCCGGAAAAGACTCTCCAGTCGCTCGGTGAGTGTCCCCCACCAGAGCGGAGCAGATCTCCTGGTGCCCCTGGGCCGCCGCGAGCGCCCCTGCCGGGTCTCCCTGTGCCCGGCGGCCGCGCACCTGTGGCCCCAGGTAAGCCGGCCCCGCTGGAGGGCGGGGGTGAGCCTGGAGCGCGGGCGAGGACTCCAAGGTGAAAAAGGGGTTAAGTCCGGATCCCCAGCTGGGGCAAGAGCAGACCAGGGGCTGTGGCCCACAGTGTCACAGTTTGGGGGCTCCCCTAACAGCCTCCTCCCTCTGCTCTTCCTTTAAGGCAGATCGTTATCCCACCACTAAAGCACCAGTATCCAGCTTCTTGGAGCTCTAACCCCAGACTTGACTTTGGGTCTGTCTTTTGGGGTGTCCTGTGCTGCCCCATTCTTGGGAGCACCAGCTTGGTCTGCGAGCGCATGCCACGGTTGCTTCTCGGGGACTCTGGGGAACGGTCTTGCTTTTGTTTCTTAGAAACCCGTGACCAAGGTGTCTCGGGGAGACAAAGCCCCAGTCATGGCCATTTCTTGGTGGCTTGGTGCCCTCACCAGAGGGAGCCTGCCTGGGTCAGAACACCCTTCCTCATGCAGGAGACCTCTCCTGGGGAACCGGCAGCACCCTGCCCCAGCTCCCCCACCTCTAAGAGGATCATTGGAGTAAATTACATGAGGTGGGGTGGGAAGAGTAGGGTGTCCTGCCTGGGAGAGCATGGGGCTTTGGAGGGAGCCTCTGTGGTGGAAACATGTTGTGTTGTCTTTTTGTTTTGAAGTTGACTGGACTGGGGCGGATAGAGAGAGGCCAGCCATGTACTGCTTGTGGTGACCAGTGCCCTGGGTTTGCCTTGCATAAATGGAGGTAGGACGCTTTAAATCTGATTTCTAAAGACAAAACACTTGGGGGTGGGGGTGGGGATATATATCTGTGTGTGCATATGTGAAAAAAATATATGTACATACATCTATTTTTCTCCTTTTGTAAATCTTACTTGTAAGCCATATGGAAAGAATGCAAAGGCTATTCCTTTAAGAGGGGGACTACATCTGCTACAAATATTGAAGGTGGAAGTGGTGGCCCGACACTGGGGGATGCAGGGGAGCATTTCCCTGATGGGGAAATGTTGGGTCCCTTGAACCCACACTTTCTGTATATCTAAGTCACTCAGCCCCGAACAATTCAACTTGGCATGGAATTGTTTCCAAGAGCCACAGTGCAGTGTGTGTAGGACTCTCTGAACTGGCTGGTGTTTTCCAATTGTGTTTTTAATTCAGCCCCTGTAACTCTGGGTCCCAACCGCAAATCCACCACTGCCCGTCTGTGCTGTGTCAACCCTCTTCGGTGGCCAGATGTTTTTTATTAATGTGCCGTGAATGTTGACTTCCAAGCAGCCCCAGCCTGGATTGGAATGATTATGTTTGGGAGACAAGGGATCTCGATGCCCTCTCAATGCTTCTGGCTGCTGGGGCTCTGGTTGGGAAAAGTTGGGGTGCAGGCTTGCTGGCTCACTTGGACTATATTAAGAGAAGAGGCAGATCCTTTTTGGCAACTTCACAAAAAGGAAAAACCAGTGACAGAAGAAAATTTTCCAACATCATAACCCACTCTTTGATTGTTGCATCTTTCCCCACTGCTCCTATGCCCCTTTGAAGAGGGCTGTTTCTGGACACTAGGGAGAAAAAGCCTGCTTTGATCTTTTTCTCTCCTTTTGTGCGTGCTTCTATACTTTCTCCCAGTTGGTAATGTGTGCTGGGCACCAGTTATAAGGAAACTCCCAACTCGCTCCTTCAGAAATTAAATGCTTTTGTTCCTGCCTCAGATGGGTCTGGCAGCCTCTTTGCCTTTGTTTCAGGGCACTGAGCGCAGCCCTATGGCTCCTGAGCATTTAATAACTTGTGTGTCAGAGGCAAGGCCAGGCGACCTTATAAATATGTAATGGGCAGACTTAGGCAGCCATCAGCCATGCCAATGTTGTGGCCCAAACAGATGTGTTCTGGACTGTGCTTTGTATGCCCCAACTGCGAA
The DNA here is from genome assembly GCA_028533065.1 of Trachops cirrhosus. Lineage (NCBI taxonomy): Eukaryota > Metazoa > Chordata > Mammalia > Chiroptera > Phyllostomidae > Trachops > Trachops cirrhosus. Next base: position 51,833,164 of record CM052544.1, on the reverse strand, counting down.
AGTGGGTGATACATGGGGATAGGTGTAGAAGTTCTATTTTGTCAATCCAATCCAGGATCCAGTGCTACTGATCGTGTCCTCTTCAATCCATCTTGTGTGTGAATGGTGGCGGGGGTAGGCAGAATGATGAACAGGACAGTGTTTTTCAGCTTCTCCCAATTCTGCAGCTTTGGGGTCAACTTCTGACTTAGAGGCCTGGGGAGTACCTGGCTCCTCTCCTTTGGTCTGTGACCTCTGACCTCCAGTAAGTCACTTACTCTCCCTAGTTCTCAGTTTCCCTAACCATTAAGTGGGAACAATACTTACCTCACAGTGTGATTGTCCAAATTAAATGAGATATTGAAAACACATTATTTGCCCAGTACCAGGCACACAGTAAATATAAGTGCCTTTGGATCATTATTTTTAGCTTCTTGTCAACCACTGCTCAGGAGAAAAGCTAGCTAGCTTTCTGAGGCTGCTGGGAGTCCAGGTCATTTAGACTTTTAGGACCACAGCTTCTCAGAGAACCTGCAGCCATTTTAATGCAGCTGACTTTGTGATGGGAGAACAAGTGTTTCATTTTCAGCCCATTATGAAGCCGTTCTTTGGGAAAGAGACCCTTTCATTAGTCTGAGATAGGTTTTCATGTGAAGCAGTTTCCTCACAGCCGAAATGCTTCACTTTGGCTCCATGAATGGGGTTTTTATGGCATTTCCACCCATCGCTGGAGAGGAAGCAGCTCCTTGCTTTTGCCCCCTCCTTTTCCCCAATAGGCATACTTTTGGGTGACCTTTTGGAGAGGAGGGTCACAGTACAATATTCTTATTGGCAGTTGGAAATCCACAGTATGCTCATTTCTTACTCTTCTGACTGGAGAGACAGTTGTGCCCTGAGGGAGGAAAATGCTGGCCTGCTGGGCTGACCCATGGAGAGCGAACTTCCCTTACCCAAATGTACCAAGCACCGTAAGTATTAACACTCAACTAGCCTGTCTGCTTCCACACTGGTCTCCCTGAAGTCATTGTCTGCACAGCAGGCATCTCCTCAAAGCAGATCAGAATTGTGTCAGGCCTCAGGCACAAAAGCACTGAAGTTCTAGGGAGGAAACGCCTGTAAACAAACTTTGCTCCCCCCTCTGGTGTGGAGGAGAGAGCAAGGGCTTTGAAGTTCAGACAAGTGGGGATAGTGTGTTGCTCTGGCCTTGATGAGTTGTGTGACTTAGGCTCCCTGAGTTTCATTTTCCTCAGCTGTCAAACTGGGATCTCTCTCTACTGAACAAATATTTGAGTACCTGCTTTGTGCCAGGCACTCCGTTGGTGCTAGGGACACAGTAAAGAACAAAACAGACAGGAGTCCTGCTCTTACTCAACAAAAAATTACATTTTAGATAAGGTGGTCAGGAAAGGACTCTCTGAGGAGGTGACATTTCAGCAGAGACCTGCATGAAGCCTGAAAGGAGGATCCTGCCAATTTAAACCCCAGGAAGGAACCATCAGTACCACTGTATCATGGAAGTTTGTTAGAAATGCAAACCCTCAGGCCCTGCCCTAGACTTACTGAACCTGAGTGCAGCTTTGCCAAGATCCCCAGCCGGGGGTGGTGGTGGTGGTGGTGGTGGTGGTGGTGGTGGTGGTGGTGGTGTGTGTGTGTCAGAGACTGAGAGCCTGATGTAGGAGCCCAAGCACTGTGCGTGCCAGAGTGCTCTCCACACTTTGGGGCTCCCTCTGGGGTGAGAAAAGATGCCTACTGTCCTGTAGAAGTCTGTTTTATTTGTGGGGATTTTCCATACTCTCCCCATTTGTATTGTCACCCCCACCTTTTGGTGGGAAATGTGGGGATTTTTTTTTTAGGATTTCTAAAAAACCCAGAAGCATTTATGTGTCTTGGAAGGCAGAGGGCTCACAATTGTCAGCTATCCTCCACCTGATTGAGAGCAGCTGGAGATCAAAGGTAGGCACTGTTTCCTACAGGTGGCCTGGCCCTGGGTAAAAGCACCTCCAGGCAGCCTCGGGCAACCCTGCAGTGCCAGGCCAAGAGGGCATTTTCATTAAGAGGAAGATTAAGGCATCTTCATGGACTTCGGCCAGAACAAAATCATTAGTAACTAAGCACTTAGTGTACTCTAGTATGAGACAGCATTCTGATTGGGGGTTAATTGGGCTGGCTTGTTTGCAACCAGATTTAGCAGGGAGAGAAAAATAGCCATTTTTACAGTGAAGGTTTACCCTTTGAATGCCTGGGTGCTGATGAATTTAAAAAATAATATCAAAACAACATCAGCAGTAATAATGATGAGTACTCTGTCCAGAGCTGTGCCTCCATGTTTTACATACATTTATTTCTCTTTAATCCTCACCAAGCCCTATGAGGTACGTATGATTATTTTCCTGATGAGGAAACTGAGGCTCAGAGCTGCTGGGATTTGGCTTTAAAACCCATGCTCATTTCCTCATGACTCACCTCCTCTTCTTACTTCTCTATTCTAAGGCAAAGGCTACAAACTAGAGGGCCTTGGGTCACATCCAGCCTGCAGGTGCGTTTTGTTTGGTCTGCATAATGTGTGTGAAATAAAGAGGCTTTTTCTTACCTTAAAATTCAGGTTCCAACTTTAGTTGGAAAATCCAGATGTGTGATAACATGGGGACTACTGCTTCATGACAGTAAGTGGCAGGCACGAGTGTTCTCCCTTTGGAAGGATGTGACCTTGGCTTACCATAGTCTCCAATATTCCAGTGGAATTCAAGGACTTCTTCAAATATTTAGATGACATGTCACGGCCCAGAAATGACTGGAGCTTGCAAATCCTGGGTGAGCATCCTGATCTCTCCAAATGTGATTTTAGAAAGAGCAGGATTCTGTAATATTAGCTACCATTTTTAAAGCATTGGCAATGCCAGGCAAGTGTTTTCCATCCTTCCTCTCTTTCACTCACAGCAGTTTTTGGAGATGGTCATAGTTAGTTAAATCCATTTTAATAGATAAGGAAACTGAGTTTCAGAGAGTTAAACAACTTGCCTAAGGTCCTACAGCCAGCTAGTCAATAGTATTCCCATCCTGTCTGACTTCCAAATTCTGTGTTCTGGACCAGGACTTCTCAAACCTGGCTTACACATGAGTTACCAGGGGATCTTGTTCAAATGCAGATTCTGATTCAACAGGCTTGGGGCAGGGGCCTGAGATTTTGCATAAGTAACAAGTTTCCAGGTGATACTGATACTGCTGGCCCAGAGACCACAGCTTGAATAGCAACGGTCAAAATCAGGCATTGGTAAAAGGTGAAAGATTTATACAATCTGAAGAGAATATGAACAGTAAAATGACAGCAAGCTCACAATTATTAACAACCACACCTAAAAAAAAACAAAAACAAAAACAAACTAAGCAAACAACTAGAATAGGAACAGAACCACAGAAATGGAGATCACATGGAGGGTTAGCAACAGGGGCGTGGGAGGAGGAGAGAGGGGGGAAAAGGTACGGAGAATAAGTAGCATGGATGGTAGGTAGAAAATAGACAGGGGGAGGGCAAGAAGAGTAGGGGAAATGTAGAAGCTAAAGAACTTATGACACATGGACATGAACTAAACGAGGGAATGTGGGTGGGAGAGGGTGTGCAGGGTGGAAGGGAATAAAGGGGGGGGTAATGGGACAACTGTCAATAATCAATAAAATATATTTTTAAAAAATCAGCCATTGTCAGACTCCACCCTGCTGGCCAAACCCATCCTTCTTCTGGTTTTTGTGGCTCATGTGACATTTTATGGGTGGGAAAAACCAAAAGAATAATATTTCATGACATGAAAACTATATGAAATTCAAATTTCAGTGTCCATAAATAAATAGTTTTCTGGACAAAGTCATGCCCATTAGTTACATATTGTCAGTGGCAGTTTTCTTGCTTCAGCGACAGAATTGAATAGTCACAACTGATTGTATGGCCAGCAAAGCCAAAAACACTTACTCTCTGGCCCTTTACAGAAAATACTGGCCAAACCCTGGTCTCTCTCTACCACTATCCAGGGCAATATGCAAATAGCTTCTCTTAGTTTTAGAAGAAGGGAATCGGAGAACCTTTTCAAATCAAGGCTAGAGCAAACAACCCCTCCAACTTGGATGAGAATGGTGCTAAAATAAAAAATCAAAGGCAACCAAAGAACCAGGGAACAGACCAAAACCATTTCTGTAGGGCATGTGGAGATGAGACTTGCAAGACCAGATCAATGAACTGCCAGTGGATTCTAAGCTCCTTGTAATCTCTTTAACGGTTCAGCTTTGCTGATAAATGAATATTCAACTCTAGCATTAAAAGGCTGGCTTTCAGAACAAGCCTCCAGGAGTTGCACTTTCTGAAGCAGCTGACATGGAAAGCCCAGAGCAGTGGTAGCTTTGTTAGGTCGGTTTAGTTATGCAGAGCAGTTTGTCTCCTGACAGCGGCTGCCTCTCTAGGCAGGATGCTTTGGCACTGTGCAGTTGCTCCAGAGGCAGCGCTGCTGGGTTAGCCGGGACTGTGTCTTGAAAAGCATCTCTCCTTAGTTGCCCTGGCAATTGTGTTGATTGATGACTAGAGTGGTAATTTGGGGAGATGCCAGCCTGGTTTCCTTTAGTGGATTGTAATTTGGCTAAGAAATGGATTCCCACCGATTATTTTGCTTAAGGAAAAAGAAATATCCTGTCTCAGTCAATTGATGTGCCAAGAAAAGGGGTGGAAAGGTGTGCATACATTTAAGACATGTTTGGAGCCCTCGAGGTAAGGAAAGATACCTAGCAGCTAAGACGATTGTTGGCTGGCTTACCTTATGTCATTGGCATTTGATAACATGCCTGATAGAAGCTGGAACACTTTAATAGGGTTTTTCCCTTGAGGAAACGTATCAATTCATTCCAATACAGGATGTGGCAAAAGTAGGTTTACAGTTGTGAGTATGTGAAACACAGAGTTTATTCTTGTTATTAATTGTATTATTTTCCATATGAAAACCTGTAAACCTACTTTTGCCCCACTCTGTATATTTGTATTGTTGTCTCTGATTTTGAAATAAGACATGGGTATTATAGAAGATTTAAAAATCACACATACACACACAAACATACAAAGCACAGAAAAGAAAACCCTTAATTATATCTTTGAAAGCAAGGGTCAGCAAACCACAGCCGGTGGGACAAAATCAGCTGGCTATTTGTTTCTGTATACCCTACTAGCTACGCATAGTTTTCATATTTTAAAATAGTTGGAAAACATCAAAAGAAGAGTAACATTCTTCTTTTGCCATATAGAAAGAAGAGTAACGTTCTTCTTTTGCCAAAAAGAAAAAAATCAAAAGAATAACATTTTGTGGCACATAAAAATGATATGAAATTAACATTTTAAGTCCATAAATAAAGTTTTAATGGAACACAGCCATGCTCATTTATTTAGTATCATCTGTGGCTGCTTTTGCTGTAGCAGAATTGAATCGTTGAGGTAGCCCTCATGGTCCACAAAACTGAAAGTATTTACTATCTGGCCCTGTGCAGAAACAGCTAGAGATACATATTTGCATCATGGTGTTTATTTCCTCAGATTCATTCAAATTATATGTTAACAGAAAATATACATTCTGCATATAGTCCTTTGTAGCTTACTTTTTTTATATTTAGACATACTTTTTGGACTTTACATTATAGGCAAAAAGATCTAATACAGTTATTAGTTTTTAGAATCCAGTGTATGGGTTATCATTGAATTAAAATTTTTCTATTCATGGCCACTTTGGTGGTTTTCTATTGTTCCTTATTAGATTCTGTATGGCAATAGTTTTTCTTATGCCACAACCTATCTATCTGACATTCTTATCAAATTGTGCTCCAAAAAAGATGGTGCTAATTTTCACTCCTACTCCTTAAAAAATTTGAGAATATTTCTGTGTCCTTTGGGCTAAAACTCTGAAACACCCCAGCTTGTATGGCAACCTCACAATTAATCCTTGTTTAATCACCCTCTGTGACAGTTTATACCTGATGTTTAGTGAGGAAACACGGAGCACTGATGTCAGTCATCTTCTTTTCAAACTACACTTTGTCTTTAATTCTGAAAGTGATACCCACATTCTATTGAAAGGTTGCCATTCAACCTTAGATTTCTGTTGTTTAAGGTTAGTGGGATGTGGGGGAATCTAATAAATTTGTTATTTTGTGGTCTCTTGGTTTAGAAAACTAGGTTATCCTTTTAACTTTGCAATTAATGACTACCTAGAGGGAATTCCCTGTGGAGACAGGGAACATTCCCTAAAGGGAATGATTCCCCCATCACTGAGCATTCTGAGATCAAAAGGATTCTACCTGCCTTGTGTTCTGGAAGAGCAGTGGTGGTGGGGGGAGGTTGGTGATCCCTGGGGAGGAATGTGGCTATCAAATAATTCTAGGAAGCTTGTAAAGGCTTATGAGGGAGCATTATAGCCCAGTGGTTAAAGGCTTTGAAGACATTTTGCTGGGATTGTAGTCTTGGTTCTGACTCTTACTGACTATTCTTGGGAAAGTGACTTAATCTTTCCCAGTCTTTCTTGATTTTTTTAATCTGAAAAATGGAAGTGATATTACTTATAAGCTCAAGGTTATCTTACGAGATTGTTATGAGGATTAGGTAGGATAATGCATGGAGTTGCCTCTCTGTACATGGTATATAGCATGGGCTTCATATGTGTTTGTGGTTGTGAGAAGTTTCAATGGAAACAAGACTAGATAAGGAGTAAAAAGTCCCAGTTCATGGCTCTGGAAATTGTAGGTTCTATGACACAGAACAAGTCATTTTACTACCATGAGCCTTCACCCTTTGTTTGTTAAATGGGGGTGATGATTCTTGTCTTAGTGACTTAGCTTAGAAGAGATAGTGGAGTCCTCCTTAATGTGAGGGTTTGGGTTCTAAAGGAATGAGACTGAAGGAATAGCAGGTTCATACACTCACCTGGGGCCATATGAACTTGAGATGAAATGGACTTTAGTAGAATTGGACCCTATACCCTCACAGTCTTTTTGCTTAAGTGAAGTGTGCATATGATGTTTATAAAAACAATTTGCAGACTCTAATAGGAAGAAAACATTTAAACTCTGCCTCTGGGGTCAGTATATAAAAGGGGCCTTTTTTTGTGCTTTTCATCCACCAACCAGACCATGACTATTCATGTCCAAGACAAAAATTACACATCATCAAGGCAACACTTAGTCTATTTTACCTAAGCCTGCTTAATAAGTGTGAATTTTTGTGGATTCCAGTGTGCCATGCTAAGCAATTTTATTTGTAGCATCACCACACCTTACAGGGATCTCTCTCTTCTAAGGCATGAGAAACAAGGATATTTATTCAATATTTGACTAAAGCTCATGCCCTGGAAACTCCTGAGATAAGATCTGTCTTGTATGTATTTTTTTGAGAGTGCACAGGATTTAAAATTTTAATTAATTGCTAACATTTGATATTTTGTGGAAAAAATAAGATTTGGAGTTTCCTGTGGAATAATGAAAGTTTCTAGCAACTCTGGGCTTATATTCCTTCCTTTCTTTAGCTAGAACACGTATTCAGCTTGCCCACACTTTTCACCATTCTCTATCATTATACCTGGCCTGCCTTACTCCTTTACCGTATTGGCTGGCTGCTGTAGACATCTGATTTGAAGAAATAAGTGAGTGGATTATACACAGCTGGAAGGGTGATAAGAATGGCAATAAGGCTGTCACTTGGCAGGGACAGCTGTGCTGAGCAAGTCATCAGAGTAGCTAACGCCTCCCTGTCTGGGAGGTCCCCTCAAAGAGAAAGGAGATACCATCGCTGAGGACCTGCTGTGTGCCTGGCTGCCTTCACACGTCACTCCTGTGTCATCCTCAGAACAGTTCTCTGAAGCATGAGTTTTATATTTTAGAAATATACACCTGGATCCGCTAATTAATCTCAGTGTGAGGAAACTGAGGCCCAGGGTGGTCAGGTAACATGCTCCAGATCACACAAGTAACAAGTAGTGGAGTCAGGATTTGAAACCACATCTTTAGGGCTCAAGATCACAAGTTTTTTAACCAAGCATTTTGTCTTTTAAAAAAAATCCTCACTCAAGTATATGTTTATTGACAAGGGAGTGAGAGAGAGAGAAACATTGATGTGACAAATGTCAATTGGTTGACTCTCTTGCACACTCTGACCAGGGATCGAACCTGCAACCTTTTTGGTGCACAGGACAATGCTCTAACCAACTGAGCCACACAGCCATGGTGCATTTTGGCATTTTGACTCTCCTGGTCTAAATGTAAAACTGTACCTTGGAGAAAACAGAGTCTTATATTCTCAATGGCCTGGTAATGAGCCCTGACTGTTGTCTACTATTAATGAAATATCTGAAGAACCCTGGGCTACTTGCTTTATTTGAGGCTGGTGTCTTACAGATGAAACTCCTATAAAACCAGAAGGTGTGGTGTTGAACTTATTGGGGTGTCTGATAGGTGAAAAATTGAATCAAATTGCAGTGTGATTTCCAGTAGGAGGTTACTGGTAGTTTTCTAATCAGATCTGCACACATTACAGGGGGCTCTATTCAGCCTATTTACAGCTTTGGTGTTAAATTGAGCAATCTGGCCAGTTTGTGGAGGGACAGGGGTGGTCATCAGAAATGTCCTTTGCATGTATGCTGGAGGAAACCTGCACAAAAGGGATTAGTCAAGGAAGGGAGTTTACAGTCCATACCTTCAGCAGCCAACTTTAAGTCAACAAACAATAAATGAGATGATAACTATCCAGTGTTTGGACCTAGGCTTTTCAGCTTTTGCTCCCCAATGCTTTACTGATCTTGACACCATGTTGCAAAACAAATGCAAGCATATTTGACCATTGGAAAGCATTTAACGAGAGAGTTATTTGATTTTATGTCTGGTACTACTTGGTGATGCAGAAACTCTTTTCACAATTCTTGAAAGCTGGTTCATTATGTGTACATGTAACACCCAGAGCGGGTCTTCCAACTTTAAGTGCTGAGGAATTAGGCCTCTAGGGGACTTATTAAAAGAATGCAGGTGTTTTTTTCCTTCAGCACACTATGAAATTACTCTGATAATATAATTTCTCAAAGTATTTTTTCCCAATCAGGCGCACAGGAGCACTCCTGTCATTTGCATACTTGATGATTCTGCCCTTGGAGCTTCTCCAGCAGTTTATTGAGTTTTTTGGGAATCATGACAGGCTCCTTGCATCTTTATAAAGCCAAAAATTTGGAAACAATATGTAACAAGAGAGTATCTCCATCATTTTGGGTGTGGAGTTTTTGAGGTGACAGAAAGGACACATAAATATATTTTTCTGGCCCTGGCCAGTGTGGCTTAGTTGATTGGCATGTCATCCATAAACTGAAGGGTCTCAGATTTAATTCTCTGTCAGGGCACATGCTTAGGTTGCAGGTTCAGTCCCTTGTCAGGTCACGTGTGGGAGGTAGCCCATCAATGTTTCTCTTTTCTCTCTGTCTCCTTTCCTCTCCCTCTGGAAATATGTATAAATGTTTTTCTGGGTTCTTGGAGGTGGACAATTTAATAGATATTTCCAACTGCAAAGGTTTCAGATGTTTTTTTCTGTTAAATTTTCAAAATCCTGGTGGTAACAGTATTTTGAGGCAGCTTTACTCCTTATTTTAAATCAATTTTGATCAAATTGTTGGGTGATAAATGTACAGTGTAGACATTTGGAAAATTCAATTTGGAAAGTCAAATGATTTTTTAAAAAAAGCCCTAACTTCAACACCCACAGAGAAGGACTCATAGCCTTAGGGTGTGATTTTTGTCTGGTTCCACTACTTAGAATTTTACATAGTTATATTAGTTTTCTGGAGCTACCAAAACAAATGGCTGCAAACCTGGTGGCTTCAAGTAACGGAAATTTGATTGTTAGAGTTCTGAAGGCTAGAAGTCCAAAATCAAGGTGTCAGCAGGGTTGTTTCCCTCTGGAAGCTCTGTCTGCGCCTCCATCTTAGCCTCTGGTGGCTCTTGGCTCTTCTTGGCATTCTTGGTTTATGAATGCATCACTCCCACCTCTGCCTTTGTCATCACACAGTGTTCTCACTGTGCACCTCTGTCCCTTTCCCTGCTCTTCTTCAGTAAGGATTTGTCATTGGATTTGGGCTCTCCCTAACCCAGGATAACCTTATTTCAAAGTCCTTAACTTATCACATTGCAAAGACCCTTTTCCACTATATTACATTTAGGTATTCCAGGTGGATGTTTCTTTTGGGGGAACCCCTGATAATCATTATGGTAATAAAGCATATATAGTTTTATACTCCAACTAGGGCTTTGTAAGTGTGTTATTTGTAAAACCACAGTGGCATGGAGGGTGGGGCCTTGACATTGGGGCACCTTTGGGAATATGTTTTACTTGTCTTTTCTAGGCACTGTTAAATGCTTGGAACAGGAGGGAACTGTAACACGCTGCTATTAGTGGATGGAATTTCCTGCCCGTATTGATGAATTCAGCTCTCTGAATCAGTTGACCCCCAGGTCACCCTATGAAGTCCATCCATCTTCTTTTGGCTTTTGTTGGGCCTTGCCAGTGAGACGTATAGGAAATGAACTGGTAGTCTGCAGACAGTTATTTGAGGGAAGAGCTCTTGGCCTTGGGGCCTTTTAATTAGTGTCTAGGTTATATAATTGATTCACTTTAAAGGCAAAAAAAAGGTCTTCTTTAGAAAAGAAAATTCTTCATGATACCAGAGATAGGTCTCATCTCCACAAAATTGTGCCAGAACTAACACACCCACTGCCCCTCACTTCTCTGTAAATGCAACCAGAAAAAAAAAGTATAACATTAATTGTACGTCGCCATTCCCTGATTTCTATTAAATCTAGCATGCGTGCATCTGGGCTATTCAGAATAAATTATCTGAAATAAAATGAAAGAAAATTATGATTTTTTTCATTGTCATAATCATCCTAATAGCTGCTATCATTAATTGAACAGTTACACTGTGCCAAGGCTATTAGATTCAAAGCATATTTCTTATATTCTCTTATTTAGTTGTTGAAACCCTTTTTGAGATTGATACTAGTATTGACATTGGTTTCAGGAAGAAATGAGGTGCAGCAAGTTAAAGTTACTTCCCCAAAGTCACAAAGCTAGTGAGTATTGAAACCAAGGTTAAATCTTAGCACTTCAGCTATAGTTTGGGCTCTTAAACACTATACTATATCCCTGGTTCTGCAGAGATCACATAGATTCTATACAGTTGTAGGGCTGTTTGCCTCCCCCTCAGGGTTTCTCATTCATTAGATCTCAGTTGGTGCTGAGAATGTACATATCATGAATTAGGTGCTACTGCTGCTGGTCCAGGGAACAGAGATTGAGAACCACTGGTAGGCACCATACCCCAGCCCTCCAGGACTTGACAGTGACATCAGGGAAATCAGATGATCATAATTTAAGTGATTGTCTAGCTTAGCAGTTCACAAGCTTTCTTGCCACAAAGTAGTTCAGATAACTGTTGAAGGATTAGTATTGATGTTGAGGACTAGGAGTTTAGTTTGGAAAGAGAGCCTCCCCACCTACCACCCTGTATCGAGTCCCCACTTAAGCTTTAGTATATTCTTGGCCGCCTCCTTTTTTTCTATCACTTAGAAGACATGGACTTTAATAAATTTGTTTTTAAGTTCTTTCATCAACTGGAAGTTACAACCAGCCGAGGTCTGATATCTGTGAAGATAACTAAAGGTTCTAGCCCCACCAGATAGCAAAATACATTGTAAGGCTATACAAATGTAAACAATATGGTACCGGAGCAGGAATAGATCACCCTGACAGACCAGAACACCTGCAAAGCTAGATCGAAGTCTTCGCAGCACAGTGGTATGTGACGAAGGTGACATGTAAAAGCCAGGTGTGGGGGTGGAGGATTCAATGCAGGGTGCCAGGACAAGCTGCTTTGCATTTGGAATAAAAGGTATTAATCTACAATTTTTATTTTTTTTTTTATTTTTTTTTTTTAAAGATTTTATTTATTTATTTTTAGAGAGGGGAAGGGAGGGAGAAGGAGAGAGAGAGAAACATCAATGTGTGGTTGCCTCTCATGTGGTCCCCACTGGGGACCTGGCCCACAACCCAGGCATGTGCCCTGACTGGGAATCGAACCTGCGATGCTTTGGTTCGCAGCCCGCACTCAGTCCACTGAGCTACGCCAGCCAGGGCTTAATCTACAATTTTTAAATAAAAAATTAAATTTTATTGTGGATGAATGCTTGTACAAATTTGGAAAGTAAAAACATATATAAATTCAAATATTTCCCCTTTTTCTCTCTCTCACTGTCTACCTTCTAGCCACACTGGCCACCTTATTGGTCATGAAACTCAGCAAGCATTATTCCTACCTCATGGCATTTGCCTTTGCTAGGACCTGCCCCGGAGTAGCCCCCCCACATACCCACAAGGTTTGTTGCCTCACTTCTCTCCTGGCCTCTCCCCCACTGTCATTTCTCTAGAGCAATGTTCACTGACCATCGGAAAACAGTACCCCAGTCACTCCCCTTTCCCCCTGCCTCTCATGTTTTTCAGAGCACTCATCATTGCTTGACATCATTATGTTTGCAATGGATTATCTGGCTTTCACTCTGCCCTAGGATTAACTACTTTAGCCTACACAAGACTTTGAACTTTATGAGCATATTTTTTTCTACGTCTCTTTTGTTTGGTTCTCTGACATCCAGAAAAATACCTGGTGCATAGCAAAATCTTGACAGAATTTGTTAAATGAATGAATAAATGAATGGATAATAAAAACTCAGAAGTCATAAAAGAAGATGGATTATTCTGACATGAATAACTTAATTAAAATAGTCAATAACAAATTGGGAAAATTATTTGGAACATATATGATATACAGAGGTCTAATTTTTTAAAATATGAAACAGCTCTAATATAGAAACATGAAACAACTCATTAGAAAATAGGGCAAAGGAGCCCATCAGGCAGATGCATCAGAAGGTGTAATTTCTTTTCTTAGAGGTATTACCGTTTCTAATGTTTCTGTTTATTTGTGAGTTGAACATAAATGGCTGTTAGAAAATATATTTGTGTGGAATGGTGAAGCCTGTGTTCAGTGAACTATAGGATCTTTTTCCTAGGAATTATTAAAATAGCATGCATACTCTTGCCCTGGCAAATGTGACTCAGTGGCTGGAGCATCTTTTGTAACCGAGAGGTTGTGGATTCGATTCCTGGTCAGGGCACGTCCTAGGTTGTGGGTTCATCCACAGTCCGGGCACAGGTGTGGGTGACCCTCAGTCAGGGTGCATATGATTCCTGGTCCAGTGCAGATTCCTGGTCTGGGTGTGTACACAGGCAACCAGTCTCTGCTTCTGTCACATCAATGTCCTCAACTGAAGACTAAAAAAAAAAACAAAAAACCCAGTATGCATATTCTCATGTTTTGAACTAAACTTTGTTCACTTCGTCAGAGGGATTAAAAGACCTGTTAAGACTCCTTGGGATTTGGAGTGTCCATGGTATAAACAACACCCATAGCAATGATTGTGTGATTTAAAAGATGGCAGAAAAACAACCACTATAAAACTATTGCATCTACAAGGTCAAAAATGACTTCTGTATCTAGGGACATGGGCATTTGGCCACTCATGGCTGCATTTCTGTTTTCTTGTCACAGTGACTTGGGAGTGCTGCCATGGGTGTTTAGTGGGCTGGGGACAGGGCTGTGAAACCTTCCACAGACTCTTAGATAGAGCATCACCATGATGGTGGTCCTGCCCCAAATGCCAAGGGCTCACCCAGTGAGAAGTTGCAGAAGCGTGGCAAGCAGCAAATACCTTTGGAAGTGCATGGTGCACCTGATGTTTGGAAACATACTTCTCCGGACCTCAGTTCCCCTCATCTATAGATTGAGGGAAATAGATGATGGATTCAGAAAAGGGCCCATCATCATCCACATATTGTGACAGCATTACTAGGGCTTTCCTGCTTAAATAGCCAACTGAGAAGATTTTTGCAAGAAATTTGAAAGAACAGAAGTTCTTCGCTCAATCCCTTGCTGGATAAATCCTGACTCTCCATTTCATCTGTAAAGCATCCAATTAACAGGTGCCTCTTTAGGATGCTTTCCCTCTTCCTACCCCTCTAGCTGTGCTGTAGAGCTGTGTATTTACTGCGAGTGAATTTGTTCCTAAGCCTGTTTATGCAGTTATACTTGTTACTGTAGTTATATGAATATCTTCATAAACCCATGAAATAGAATGCAAAAATAATTAAGAGTTATTTCTGTGAATAACTAAGCTGAATGCTTGAAAATTCCCCAATAATGAATACTAGGAGCAAAGCAATCGATTTAGGTTCTGGGAAATACATTTATAAAAGATGAGGAGTGAGGCAGAAATTGTGAAAGGACTTAGATTTTTTTCACAGCATCTTTAAGTTCTGATACCACTCTAAACAAACAAACAAACAAACTGGAAATTGAAGATGCATTATAGGTGTGTTTTATGCATGAAATAAAAAGTAGTCTAATCTGTAAACCCATATGCAAAATACCCTCTCCTACTCTAAATGAATGTATGGCTACATATTCCAAGAAAAAAATTAAGATATGTCTGTATCATTATTTCATGATTCCTGAAAGTGATAGACACTGCTTGTTGCCCCCACGTTTGCTGTCTACTTCTTCCTTAGAAATATAACTTTCAAAATATTATCTGGGTCATAGCCTTAGAATTAAGACAATATTTCTCAGCCCTCCTTGCTCCTAGGGGTTGCCATTGGACTAAGTTCTAGCCAAAGGCATATGAGTAAAAATAGTAAGTACATCTTGTGGAAAGTGCTTTTCAAGGGAAAGCATGTACCTTTGTTTCCTTGCTTCCTGCCCAGTGGAATGTGGATGTGATAGTTGGAGCTCAAGCAGCTAAATTGGACCTTGTGTTGAAGAAAGCAGAACTAGACAGGCTGTGCCCAGGTCCCTGGTGACCATAAAGACACTGTAGCCTTGGACTGCATAACTCCAGTCTGCATTTACATGAGAAAGTAATTAATTTCTATCTTGTTTGGACCAATATTATTTTGGATTTTCAGTCATCTACACTCAAATTCTATTCTAAGTGGACTGTAGTTGTTGACTATATTGAATAAGAGAGGCTCTATTATACTGGTTCCTGCCCAAGGGTCAAGAATTAAGTTTGACTATTTCAACAAATTGACTAGAACTGCCATTTGTAGCAAGAGGATATGATACCCACTGTGTTCTCAATGGTTGAAAATCCAAAATGTGTTTTTGTTTTTTTTTTTACTTTTAGGAGTACTTGCTAATGGCTAATGTGCTATTGCAGAATATGCTGTTCCGAGGCAGGGACTTTATTGGAAGCCTTGACTTTTCAGAAGTTATTAGAGTAAATTAAATTACATGTGGTTATAATAGGTATTAATTTCCTATTGCTCAACTTCTTTAGCCATTATCTATTGAGGAATAACCTGGATCATCTCAGGAATGTCATCATGTAACACTGATTTCACTTTCTGCAAAAGTGCATATGCTGTTTTGGAATGCATTTAGAACTACTTATTTTAGGATTAAAGGGTATAGGATGAAGGGATCTGATTAATCCCTTTGATAGCCCCTATCGTTTCCCCGGCAGACAGGTCGGGGGACAGGGTTCACATTACACATGTGGAGAAGTGTGCCACAGCGCTACTGTGTGTGAGCGTGGGCAGTGCCTGGAATCATCTTGTCTGTGTGTGAGCAGAAAACGGCCTGTGCCTTTCTAACCTCTTAGTTGAAGAGCCACCAGCCCAAACCTTTGCTTGCTGGAATGTCTGCCTTGTTGGTTATACCCCAGGATAGTTTCGTGATAAAGTCTTTAAGCTGGAATTACCTTTCTGATGGTTATTCCTGAATAACCAGCTTTCTTAAATTATCTGAGAAGAATGTTAAATTGATAATAACAAATGTCTGAGAAAAAAATTGGGTGACATTTTGCGGTTAAGTTTTATAAGCAAGAGGAATACAGTTGGAAATTGATTTGTAAAAGCTCGTGGGGAATTTATGTATTCAAGAAAATTTATTGTGTTTCTATCATTGCCTCACATGCCTTGAAATACAGTAAAAATGGCATGAATTTATGTATTTTAAATTAGTTGGATACATAATAATATATGTGTGCATGTGTGCACTTGCACATGTTTTGTTTTTCATGCAAATGGTGGCATACTGTAGATACTTTCCTTTTGTTTTTAAAAATATATCTTTTTTTTAATTACAGTTTCTTTCAGTTTATTTTGCATTGGTTTCAGGTGTACACATTAGTAATTAAACAATCATATATTTTACAAAGTGTTCTCCCTGATTTTCCGGTACCTACTCGGCACCATACATAGTTATTACATACTATTGATACATCCCCTGTGCTGTACTTGACATCCCTGTGACTGTTTTGTACTCCTACCGATTTGTACTTCCTAATCCCTTCACCTTTTTCACAGATTTCCCCCAACCCCTACCCCTCTGGCAGCTACCAGGCTGCTCTCCACATCTATGCGTCTGCTTCAATTTTGGTTTTTCATTTATTTTGTTCTTTAGGTTCCAGATATAAGTGCAATCATGTGGTATTTGTCTTTCTCTGACTAACTTATTTCACAGAGCATAATACCGTCTGGGTCTGTTCATGCTGTCTCAGATGGTAAGATTTCATTCTTTTTTTTAATGGCCAACTAATATTTCATTGTGCATATGTATCACCACTTTTTATCCACTTGTCTGTTTGTGGGCACTTGGGTTGCTTCCATACCTTGGCTGTTGTAAATAATGCTGCAGTGAACATAAGGGTGGATATATGCTTTCAAATTAGTAACAATAGATCTTGAAGAGCCTTTAATATCAGATATATAAATGCTCTTATAAAAAAAAAACGCCATGTTATATTCCATTATGTAGCTGTACCATAATTTGTTTTTACCACTTTTCTACTCATCATTTGGAATATTTAAAATTTCTGGTTATAGCAAATGGTGCTTCAGCAGGCATTCTAATTCATCATTGCTTTTTCGTGTGTGAAGAGATCTATAGGATAAATTCCTGGAAGTAGAATCACCAAATCCTAGGGTATGTGCATCTGATTGGATGAATTTTGCTAAATGGGAAAAACTGATTTCCAAAGATATAAAGAGAGATCTATCAATGTGTATGAGGGTAGGAGACTAATTTTTATTAATCGTCACCTGAAGACATTTTTTCATTGCTTTTAGAGAGGAAGAAAGGGAGAGAGGGAGAGAGAAAAACATCAATGTGTGAGAAAAACATCAATAGGCTCCCTTCCATACACATCCTGACTGGGGGTTGAACCTTCAAACCTGCAGTCTGTAGTACAGTACTCTGACCAAATGAGCGACACCAGCCAGGGGTAGAAGACTACTACATTTTGTCATGTGTAATGTGTACTTTTTTGCCCAAATTTTTGAGGGAAAAATAAAGATGCGCATTATACTTGGGTAGTACTAATTCTGCATGTAAATACTGTAAATTTGTTACTGGTATAAAATTTCTTGTACCTTGTATCCATTCTTGTGTTTTGTAATTATTTGTTACATAAAATTTCTTGCACCATAATGTGTTAAAAATAAATGCTAAAATCTCTTTATAATACAAAAACAAGTATCTAAATATAAATAAATAAATACTTGAATTACAAAGTTAAAATGAAAGCTTTTTTTTCCTGGAAATTTGGGCCAAAACCCTGGGTGTGCATTATACAGAGCAAAATGGGGTAATTTTAAATGACTGAACATTTAACTTTAAGCAGCTTTTTGGAATGCCACTTAAAAAATTTATTTTTAAGGGGTAAAATATGCATAAGTGAGATGCCATTTTTGTTCATCACTTGGATTTGCTAACCTCAAATTTTTACAAAGCCACTAAATTGGATTTAACCTCCTGGTACTAAGATAGGAGCTATTAAGTAATTTTATCCCAACAGAGTTTCTATGGGAGTAAGATAAACCATTCCTGTAGATAGGGACCAGCCTACTGTCAGCATTCAGCTACTGACACTGTGCACAGGACAGGAGGATCCTGGTGTGTCAGAATGTGTCTGTCTTCTGCCACAAAGTTGACTGTACAGAGGCAGAGAGGGTGGGTATTAACGATTTTGATACTGGTCTGTGCTGCCCTAATTTTTTTCATCTCATCTCTGGGTCTTGAGTTACACATCTGTAAAAATCAAGAGGTCAAGTCAATTAGGGAATACAACCCATCTTCCTCATTCTTCCCATCACACCCTCCAGAAATATTGCTTTAAATTAAACCTTGAGCCCCATTTGAAAATCCCAGGTTAATTGTGCCTTTTCTTCTTTCTATCTCTGCCATATCACTGTTCTACCCAAAACTATAATTATTTTTACTTCAACAGCTGCCTTTGTCTCCTGAAAGATGTCCCCACCTCTACCTTTTCACCCTCTAATCCATTTTCTACACAGCACTTGAATACAAAGGAGTAGTTCTTATGAAATATTGATAAAACATGTATAAAGCATAAACAATAGAGATGCAAAGGAGCTTACCAGCTGGCTTTAGGAAAAAGAACTTATTATCCCCATCAGAGATAATCTCTCTCCTGACTTCGGAGTTGATCACATCTGCTTTGCTTACAGTTTTGCCACCAGTGTATCCCCAGTAGTATTTTGTTTGCTCCTGCAGTTGTTCGTTTGTGATACAGGTTTGAGAGCATCTGTGGAGCACGTACCTGGGAGCGGCCTCACCAGGTCATGAGGTGTACGTGCAGCTTCACTAGAAAGGATAGCTGTTTTCCAGAGAGGTTTGTGTCACTTTATACTCCCGTGGGCAGGTAGTATTCTGCTTGTTCCCATCCTCGCTCACACTTTTTGTCACATCACCCCTTAGTCCTTTGTACATGTGGCCTCCTCTACCTGGAATCATTTCCCATCTATACTGGCACTGGTTGCTTCTCCTCTCATCCTCCAGCTCTGAGGTTAAATGTCATCATTTCAGAACAATTCTCTGACCACAGCTCCCTCGTCCCATGACTGTAAGCTCCACAAGGACAGGGCCCATGTCTCCTGGTTCATTGTTGTATTCCCCAGGGCCCACCATAGTATCTGGCACACAATAGGTGCTCATAAAATAGGTGGTGACATGAGTAAATGGCTGAGTAAGTCAAGTTTTCAAGTCCTTCCCAGTCTAAAGTCCCCTGGTTCAATGAAATGAAATCAGGACACGACCCATTCCATCTTTGCCTCTGGCTTCAAGGCAGTTTCATGGAGGAGATGAAATCAGAATACCTTTGACAGAGTGATACTTACCTGGTGGAGCAGAGCATTTATGACAACAGACACCAAAAATGGTGTCAGCTAGAAATAAATGAATATAGAGCATAAGTAGGTGGAAGCTGTAAATTTGCTTGCCTTCAAAGAAAGAAAGGTGAGTGGAGGTGTTCTTGGGGGTGCAGAATTAACATATATTCCAGCTAGGATTATGTGGACACACACAGGAAAAGGAAGTGATCCCAAATGAGATGCCCAGGGATATTTTACTCGATTAAAATATCGAGCCCCAATTCCCAGTGTGGACATCTGAACTTCCTTGTGGCTGTTTTTGTTTTTCTGCTTGCACTTTGGGGACTGGATTCATTCAGCCCTTAGTGATAGCACATTGCCTCTGAGCTAATCATGTTCAAAGCTGGGCAGTGAGACTGTAGGCCTGGACAGACTGGGTGGGGTTGGTGTGTAGTGTTGGAAATTAAGGCAGGGAAGTCCCCAGACTGCTACAAATAAAGAATGAAATCTGGAGGATTTCTGGTGAAGATGGAGGCATGGTTAGATATACTTTTCCTCTTCACACAACCAAAAGAAGGACAACAACAAATTTAAAAACAAAAAATAACCAGATTGCCAGAAAATTGAACTGTATGGCAGCCTGACAACCAAGGAATTAAAGAAGAAACATTCATACAACTGGTAGGACGGGTGTAGATGGGCAGCCAAGGTGGAGAGCCCTCATGGCAAGGTGAAAGCTAGTGGAGCTGGCGGCCCCACATTTGAGTGCAGATAAACTGAGAGGAACAACTGGGAAGCGAGACAAACCGAGCAACCCAGGTTTCTAGTATGAGGAAATAAAGCCTCAAAACCTTGGACTGAAAAAAACCTGTGGGGGTTGAGGTCCCGGGAGAAACTCCTAGCCTCACAGGAGAGTTCACTGGAGAGACCCACAGGGTCCTAGAATATACACAAACCCATCCACCCAGTAATCAACACCAGAAGGACCCAATTTGCTTGTGGGTAGTGAGGGAAGTGACTGAAAGCCATCTGAGAGCTAAGCAAGCAGCATTGTTCCTTTTCAGACCCCTCCCCCTCATACAGCACCATAACACAGCAACATGGGTTGCCCTGCCCTGGTGAATAACTAAGGCTCCGCCCCTTACTACATAACAGGCACACAGAGACAAAGAAATATGGCCCAAATGAAAGAACAGATCAAAACTTCAGAAAAAATACAACTACACGACAAAGAGATAGCCATCCTATCAGATGCACAGTTCAAAATGCTGGTAATCAGGATGCTCACAGAATTGGTTGAGTATGGTTGTAAAATGGAGGCAAAAAGGAAGGCTATGAAAGTGAAATAAAGGAAAATGTACATGGAACCAACAGTGATGGGAAGGAAATGGGGACTCAAATCAATGGTTTGGAGTGGAGGGAAGAAATAAACATTCAGTCAGAACAGAATGAATAAAGAAGAATTCATAAAAATGAGGAGAGGCTTAGGAACCCCTGGAACAACTTTAAATGTTCCAACATTGGAATCAAAGGGATGCCCGAATGAGAAGAAGAAGAGCAAGAAATGGAAAACTTATTTGAAAATATAATGAAGGAGAACTTCCCCAACCTGCAAAGGAAATAGTATTCCAGGAAGTCCAGGAAGCTCAGAGAGTCCCAAACAAGTTGGACCCAAGGAAGTACACACCAATGCACATCATAATTACATTACCCAGAATTAAAGAGAAGGAGTGAATCTTCAAAGCATTAAGAGAAAAGGAGACAGTTACCTCCAAAGGAGTTCCCATAAGACTATCAGCTGATTTCTCAAAAGAAATCTTACAGGCAAGAAGGGGCTGGAAAGAAGCATTCAAAATCATGCAAAGCAAGGACCTACATCCAAGATTACTTTATCCAGCAAGACTATCATTTAGAATGGAAGGGCAGATAAAGTGCTTCCCAGATAAGGTCAAGTTAAAGGAGTTCATCATCACCAAGCCCTTATCATATGAAATATGAAAGGGACGTACTTAAGAAAAAGAAAATAAAAAATATGAACAACAAACTTTCAACTATCAACAATTGAACCTAAAAAAACAAAAATTAAAACAAACAACTAGAGGATCATGATACACAGTACTTCCCTAAGCAAACAAGTAGAACAGGAACAGATTCACAGAAATAGAGAGCACATGGAGGGTTATCAGTGATGAGAGGGAGAAAGGAGAATGGGGGAAAAGGTACAGGGAATAAGAGCATAAATGGTAGGTATAAAATAGACAGGGGGAGGTTAAGAATAGT
Organism: Trachops cirrhosus; assembly: GCA_028533065.1. Classification (NCBI taxonomy): domain Eukaryota; kingdom Metazoa; phylum Chordata; class Mammalia; order Chiroptera; family Phyllostomidae; genus Trachops; species Trachops cirrhosus. Next base: position 51,811,629 of record CM052544.1, on the reverse strand, counting down.
ATGAGAAATGGAGAAGACAAAGAACTTGTATGTACGACCCATGGACATGAATGAAGGTGGGCGAATGATGGTGGGAGGGTGGGTACTGGGTTGAAGAGAATAAAGGGGAGAAAAAAAGGACAACTGTAATAGCATAATCAATAAAATATATTTAAAAAAATGCAGTCTGTTTCAGAGTCACTGATAGCACTTTCTCCTACCTAATTTTATCAGATGGAAATGGGAGGAAATTAATCAGTGTCCAAACTTTCTGTGAAGTCCCAGCAGGGCTGATGCCACATGATAGGGTTGAGAATAGGCTCAGGTTGGATTCTGTATGCTCATTAACCAGCTCTGGAAAGATGGGCATGTCACTTTGCTTCTCTGTGCCTCAGTTTTTTCATCTGTAAAATGGGAATGTCAGTACCTCTTTAACATGTTTAACAGTAAAGAAAACGTGAGATTATGAAGGAAAAACACTTGGCATAGTGTCTGGAACATGGAAAATTCTTGATTTTTTTCTTTTAAATAACTGTCATCCTTTTATTATACATGAGGGAGTGAGGGATATACAAAGGAAGTTGACTTACGGGAGTATCATTGAACAGGGCCCAGAACCCAGATCTAGGGTTTGTGCCAGTGTTCTTTGGACCCACTGCTCTCTCAGAATAGCTCAGATATCTTAAACCTCTCTTAATTAAACCTTTCTTTGAAGGGTTACTTCTATTTTAAAAGGTTTTACAAGTTTTTCTTTTTACTTCAGCACATTCTTAGTCACTTATAATTTAAAATGGGAGAGCTAAGACTGAGCAATTGGCAGCAGCCTGTAGGTACAAATGACTTGGAAGGTTGTTAAAAAGGAAGCAGGAAGTAAAGGGACGGCAGCGTCCAGAATGGGAGGACAGAGGCTTGGAGGGCTGTGGCTCTCGCTCGTGTGTGGATATTTGAGCCCCTCCCTAAACCTGTGGCCAAGAGGAAGTGCCTTTTTGTGACAAGTCAGTTTCATGGGAAAAAGTTGATCAGGTTGGCTTGTGATAATGTATGACTGTGCAAACCAGAAAGAGCCTGCCTGATGCTGCTTGCTTCCCACCAGCCCTGACCCATGCCTGACACCCTTCTGGAACAGTATTGCTTCATCTGGTGGCCATGGATGAAATTCAGAGTACCCTGAACTGGATGAAAAAAATTGTATTCTTGTTTCTACTAACCCCTAGTTGAACTTCATCATTTCCCTCAATTATGAATGAAGGCGACACACCACAGTAATTACATTAACAATACCTGTGGCTTTGCCACCAATAAAAATTCCAGATGTTTTCATAGTACATAAAAGTCATGCAAATCATCTTGAAGTATTGTTAACTTAGAAATTACACTGCTTAGAAATTATGGTACTTACCAGACTTGCTACTAAAATTATGTATAGTATATGTTTGCAAATATATTATTATCATACATACTATGTATATGTATCATATGTATACATATATTATACATATATAAATTATATGTTGTAATTTAAATATAAAATTTATAACACAGCTTATATTTATTACTATAAACTATATAACTTATATACTATATAATATATACTATATAGTAAGTTACATAGTATATATATATACATGATATGTACTAACATATAAAGACACAAATTGCTACATGAAATTTAAAAATATTTAATAACTGTCTTTTAATGTAACTGGTTTCCTTCTGCTGCATTTTACTTACCCATCTTACTTTGGGAAGGGGTCCCAAAAGGAGTGTAAGGCACACAGAAGATGAAAACGGCTAGCACTTGCTCTGGAGGGAGGAGAGAGGAGATGACAGGGCAGGAGGTTCTGCCTCAGGTATTTTTGTTTTTGTTAGAAGTCTGTGAACACAGTAGAATTGATGGTTTGAGGTGAGTTTGGCTTTTCTCAACCTTACTATTTAGTCTTTATTTTTAAATCAAACATTGTTTCTCACAAAGAGAAACATTTTGCTATTCAGAGACGTGATTCCCTCACTGAAGTATTTTGTGAAACATTTTTTTCTCCAGTTCCCTTAGGATGGCTTCAAAAGGAGCTTTCCAGAGGTGAGTTGGAGCTTGGTGTGTTTCTGCTGTCCCTCTGTTTGCTGACAGTCATATGCACATGCACAAGTGTGCCCTTGGCCTTCCTCCTGTTTCCCCTCATTGCATGAGGAACGAACACTGTCCCTCCAGCCCTCCCCTACCAGTGTTTGAAGAGGGAGAAGGCAAAACCAGGACATCACCAGGCCCTGCTGTGAACACCTTAGGGAAGTGCTGTGTATCATGACCTTGGAAAGGGACCAGGCCATGTAGTTCCCTCTCCATCTCCCAGGCAGTACTGCCTAGAGCAGAACTTCCCATAGCCAGTATTTGATGTGCCTCTCTGTGACTGGTGCCATAGGTAGGCACCTTTCTTCTGGCTGAGAGGGGATTTTTGGTAGTGGCTCTGCTTTAAAGGCCTGGCCTGGACTCCTATCTCTGCTCCACTACTGGACAGCTGTGTGTCTTTGGGCCACCTATGTACCCTCAATGGGCCTCAGCATCAGTTTCCTCACCTACAAAGTGGGGAGTGGCTGTGTATTTCCCTTACAGTGTTGCTAGGTGGACCAGTGCATGAAAGTTAAAACCTGTGAAGTGCTAAAAGCAGCGTGGAACACATGATAAACACTCAGTAAAAACTGAGTATCAAAAGTAGTGATGCTTAACTTAATACTTTCTTAACATTGGCTTTTAACATCAAAATCAATTTAATTTAAAGAGGAAACTACTACACAACAGGAAGGGGGAAAAGGACAAGTGTGAAAATAGGAAGGGGCAGGATTTCAGAGAGAAAGGGCTGAATTCCAAGGTCAGGGGGTGGCAATTCCTGAGCCAGGGAGGAAGGGTGGGCCTGAGGTTGGAGGGCCAGGTGCCTAATTACAAGCAAGGTGGGGAAACAGGAAGGGGCTGCTAGGACCTTGGGCATCTGGCCATCCACAATGATCCTGATCTAAGGCCAGGGAAGGTCAAGTAGGGTTAGGGATGAGAGAGGGAAGGAGTAGAAGCTGGGTGACCAAAGGGTGGCGGGAAGAGCCAGGCTGTGACAGGGACAGACTCACAGAATGAGGAGGCTGGAGGAGGAGTAGGGCTGGGGCTGAGATGAGTGTTGGGGGCAGTGCTTAAGGCATGGAGTTTAGATTGGGGTACCAGTATCCAAAAGTGTATAATGAAGACTCTTCCAAGGGATATTCATGCAATGAAATTCGTCTTGCAAACTTTTGATTGAGATATTACATGTTCAGATGAAAGTGTACAACTGGAAAAAATTTTTTCCCCAAGCTGAATGATGGAGACCTAGATTGATAAACAGCATTACTAACCTTTCTACACTCGAGGCTCCCACAGTGATGTGTGTACCATGCTTTGGGAGACATTCTGAAGAATATGTTGGAGAGGTATACTCAAACCAGCGGGCCGTGTGGTTTGGGCACACATCCAACAGTAAGCAGGGTCTCATAGATTCTTTTCCTCAGTTTTGTTGGCAATAGGTGAAGACAATTGATCAGTCATATGCCCAACATTTCCCCATGAGGCAGAGTAAGAAATGCAAATAACCAAATATAAAGGAAAGGGAAGGAGACCAATGTTTGTTGGCCCCCACTTTGTGGCAGCTGCTGTACTAGGGGCTCAGTATGCACTGTCCCTTCCCTCCTCACAACAACCTTCCACGGTAGGTCTGTTTCACAGAGAGGCAGGCTGAGTTTCACTGCTCAGCTCATGCTGCTGGTAAACATGAGAACCAGCATTTAAATCCAGGTCCACCTGGTCTCAAAAGCTGAAACAAGTTGGTTAACTTTGCTGATCTTTACTGCTTTGCTTATACATGAGAACAATGATATGTACCTCAAAAATTGTTATGGCATTTGCCAAGATGAGGCTTATGGAGGAAAATTGCTCCATATATGTTAATTACCATACCTGACAAATACAGATATTTAATAAATTTTAACTGCTGGCTGTTTTTAAGCCTCTTGCCTCAAAACTATTTGTTCAATCTTATCATTGAACTTATGAATGTCTTTAACATTATCTGGTAATGGCTACTTCTCAGAGCTAAAACACCTAATTGCATAGGAAAAGCTTTTTAACAATGTTGCCTAATAAACACAGAACCTCTTTTTATCCATTCTTTCTCTGCACAATTAGTTCAATTTGATTTTTGTTTTCTGCCATAGTAGGTACAGAATCTGTGAAAGGAGGCCTATATATTTTGTTTCTTAAAGGTTGTGAATTTTATTTCTTGGCTTGGTGTTCACACCTATCCTAGCTACTTAAAATTAAAAGGAAACAAAAAGATATTTGAAAAAGTAATTTTATCATCTCCCACTTAAAAAAGAAAAGGAAAAACTGTAAGATATCCAATTTAGAATATTATAAAAGATTATCTGTGAAAAATGATGTGTTCATCCCCCAAACTTAAAGGCATATTACTTTCACTTGAACTGAAATAGCAGTGGTTATTAATTAGATTTTTTTTAACTTATAGAGTTCCCAGGCTAGAATGGAAAAGGTCAAGATGGTTTTTGAAGAAAAGGGAACCTAAGTTTTATTTTTTCTCATTTTATAATCATATTCTCTTTTTTTTTCTTCTCAATAGCTGACATTCTAAAAATAAACTTGTATTGGTTTGTGAGCTTCCTCAGTCTGGCCTAAGATAAATTTTATTTTTTGAAGATATTATCACTGCATTTGGTTCCCAGTAATAATCTGCATGGATTTAGAATTCCCCTAGCAAAGTCTTGTGAGGTCAGCCAGGGCAGATGTTTAATATTTCGGCAACTTATCTCCTTGTTTATTTAGCATTTCTTTGCCTTTGAAGCTTCCCATAAATAGTCATGAAGTTATCACAGAGGAAATCAGCTAAGACAAATTGATGTTATTCCCAAATGCAAGTGTAGTGCCAAAAACTGGCTGGTATTTCAGAAAGGTGATGGTGGGGGCGATGTTGCCCGCATTGTGGAAAGCCCCTCTCCATTGCCTAACAAACTGCTTTGCTAGTGGCTCTCCTAATGGCTGACCCTGTTGGACCTTTGATAAGCCTTTTGAATTTTTATTTCATCCTGGTAAAGAAGAGTATGAATTAGGGGGGAAAAACCCATGTCCCCATACTACAGAGTTAATTTATCAATTATGTGTATGCTTTTGAGGGGTTGGGAGTGAGGAGGTGTCTCCAAAATCCTCTCCTAATACATGTACACACCTCAGAGCCACCATCAATTATTTAAGGAATTCAGATCACAAAAATATATCAGACTCAATGGACTGGATAATTGTCTTAATTACCTTCTGTGCTGTGACCATAGAGGCTAGCCCCAACTTTTGTGAAACATGGCTGTTGTATTGCTCTTCATTGAAAGTCCTGTCTGAGGTCCCATGTCACTCTAAAAAATGATGTTTGAGGGAAGACAAAACATTAAGAGGCCTTTTGAGGTTCTGCCCTTTCCCCTGACTCCTTGCCTCCTCTGAGAGCTTGGAGCAGGACAGTGTGGGCTTGAGTCCATGAGCCCCTTCGGAATTAGAATCCTGAAGGCTCAGTGATTGGCTTGAACTTGAGGGATTGAAGGAAAGGAAAGGTTTCTGCATTGGGAGGCTGGGTGATGCTGAATACCCGAAACAGAGAAGTCATCAGGAAGAGAACAGATTTGGGGAGGAAAGGAAGAATTCAGTTCAGATAAGCTGGGGTTGAATAGCCTACAGAACATTCCGATGGAGATGTTCTCGGGCTTATTTTAGATTAAGGTTTAAGAAATGGTTGGGGCTTGAGATGAAGATATTAGCGGTCATTCATGTTTAGGTGGTGAGAGTAGGTAGCTGAAGCTGTGGGAACAATGTGAACAGGAGAGAGTTCAGATGCCACTGTGGGTGAAGAGTTGCAAGTGGCTGCAAGTAGCCTAGACCTCCTCTTTCCCCAAACAAAAGATAGCTTAAATGAACTGGAGTTTTATTTTTAATATATAATGAGGAATACTGAGTTTAGAAATTCAGAGGTGATATGCCAGCTCAGGGCTGTCATCTGAGACCTATGCTTCTTTTTTTTTCAGCTCATCCAGCTTCAACATGTACTCTTGAAAACAATGTGGCTGTTCTTGCTACCACCCTGCCCCCACCCACCCGTCTTGCACAAGCACTATATTTAGGGCAGAAAGAAAGGGATGGGAAGAGGGAAAGGTAGTGTTTCAATGCAGTTGTCTTCCTTTTGTGGGAGATCTACCCATGACTATTATGCATGTCTCATTGGCCAGAACACAGTCACCTGACCATCCTCATGTGCATGGGAAGTATCAAAATGTAGTTGTTGAGGTGGATTCGTTGCCATCCTGAGTATAAAACTGGGGTTCTGTTAGCAAGGCAGTAGGGCCAAAGAAATAAAAAAAATTAATGAATTAAACATTCAGAAAATATTTCTTGAATGCTGTGTGCGAAATGTGTAAGAATTCTTAAGTGGCTTCCCTTTCTTTATTTTACAGCCTTCTTCCAACTGGATCATGTCCTTCCCTGGGTAAAATTGTAAATTGCTCATGGAGTAATTTACAGTTATTACACTTATTATGGGTTACTTACGTACTGCTCTAAGTGCTGAATTTCCATTATTGCATTTGGTCTTCACTTAACACCCTCAGGGGCCGGCACTGTTTCATCCATTTTACAGGTAAAGAAACTGGGACACAGATAGGTGAGGTCTCTTACCTGGTGTCACACAGCTAGCGATACTCTTTTCAGTGCTCTGTACTTCTTTTTCAGCTCTCTCTACCCAATTCAGATCTTACCTTCTTCAAAGCCCTTTACCTTTTGGTGTGCTTTTATACCAGTTCATTTCCTGAGTTAAGATTAATCCCTCCCTACTTAAAGGAAAAGTGCTTCATCCCTTTTTAAAACTTATCTAGGATTTACATTTTCTAAGAAAATTTACATTTTAATAGGCTCATTTTATGTGAGAATGGCGGATCCAAAGGAATGAATTTTCAAGAGTAGGATTTCCACCTGCTGCATGGAAGTGGGAAGCACTGGGTGATGTCAGTCAAGGGGTTTCAGTGCAGAGGAAGTTGACTTTATGGGAAAGATTGTGGCAGGTGAATTTCTGTTGGGCCAACTCATCCTTGTGGGAAAGACAGAGTGAAAGAGAAGGAAATAATTTAGATGAGTATGGACAGTTTGCCTTTCATTCTACCTTTGGTGCCAACCCCAATGTGAGCAGGAGAGGGAGGACATGACTCTCCTGCTTCTTGTTAGTCTCAGCTTCTGATGCCTCTGGTAATGTGGGTTTCTTGTCATATGATTGGGATGCTAGTGATTAAAGATTCACACTCTTAATGCATCGTGGCCCTTTGGTGCAAGCTGGTAACTTTCTCTCGTGCTTAACTGTTTGTTTCAAAACTGGAGTCTAGTGTCTGTTTCAAAACTGGAGGAAAATGGGTTTGGATAGACTAGGAGAGATGGTTGTTTTTCTCTGTGATGGCACCTTTCTCAAATGCATTGAGAAGATTAATTTCCCTCTACATCAGGCTTTCTCAACCTCAGCACTGTTGACATTTTGGAATGAATAATTTTCTTTTATGGAGGGCTGTCTTCTGCATTGCAAGGTGTGTAGCAGCCTCCCAGTCTCTACCCACTGGATGCTGGTTGTGACAACCAAAAATATCTTTGGGCATTGCCACATGTTCTCTGGGGGACAAATCACCCCTGGTTGAGAACTACTGCTCTACTTGACCTGAACTTGTGCACTGACTTCAAAACCTAAGCCCTGCCTAAGATGTAACTCCAGTGCATATTCTTTGTAGCTTTATTGAGATACAATTAATATATAACATCCCTAGTCCATATCTATGAGACACTTGTAAAACTGCCCTCACTGTGTTATTTGGGGCTGAGAAATACCGTGTCTTACAGACAGTTAGACTCTACCTGTAACATTCCATTAAGTATTTATTGTGATAGCCATGTGCAAGGTACTGAACAAAGGCCTGTGCATAGCTGGGCAAAGCATAGGTATCATTTTTTGCCCTCATGAAGCTTCTACTCTACCTCTTTGTGCTCATGGAGCATTAAACATCAAATCATAAACCTTATTAAATCAGTAAGTGCCCTAACAGAAGAACAGGATGGACTTACCAAGCTGAGGGGATGAGAGAAGGTGATGTTTAGTCATTTAATCTTAAAGATAACCAGATGACAGAGGAGAAGAGTATCCTGGGCAGAGGCAACAGCATATACAAAGGCCCTGAGGCAGGAAGACATGTAACATATTTGATGGACAAAACCAGGGATGCTGACACACAGAAAATAAGGCAAAGAGTGAGAGAGATGAAGTGGAGGAATATCTGAGCTAGACTATCTTGCAGATTTAGGATTTTATCGTAAAAATAATGGGAAGCCATTGAATGATTTTACACAGGAGAGTGCTAAGATTCAATTTGTGCTATAAAAGGTCAGTCTGTATCTGTCTAGGTCCAGAAAGCGCGGGTTTCTCTCCAGACCATGAGGGATTGATCTCGCCCCATGCCAGGCAACTCTGATGGAGTCTTTTGAGGTTATCACTACCACTAGTGTCTGTACCCATCCTCCAGCCATCCCAATTTGGAACCTTTTAAAACTTTAAATAAAAGAAGCAGTTCCTGTTCGTGTTCTCTCTTTGTTCTCCTTCTTTAAGCCATGATTGAAGCTGGGCTCAGATATCTGAAAACCCCAGAGAAGAAAATGATTTCCATAGCAGCTGTAACCATGGGAAACCTTCAGAATAGCTCCCATTCCTATATTCCACTCTGTTCTATTGGTTGGCTAGAAATGAGGGCTTGCATTTTAGTGTTCTTTTTTGTTGAAATCCATGTAGATGAGAGTCTTCCTTTCCCTTCTACATACATCTTATCATAGCTTGAGAATCAAAGGATGGCATATTTGGGGTGAAGAAGACACTGGCTTATAAGCTAGAGAAACTCAAGCACAATGTTGTTTTAGAAGCTGAGATCTCAGGTTTCTTTTCCTGTTGCTTGTTTTCTCTCAGGTAGCATGATAGGACCAATTTCAAGTTCATCTTCTTTGAGAGGTATCAGGAGCGAACACTTTTGTTTTTTCTTTTTGGGACACCTGAAAGTGGTGTTCATCAATTTCCCTTCTGTTTTGCAGAAACAGATGAGTCCCCTGTCATAAAATTCAGGACTGTGGGGTTGGGGAGGATAGGGACTGAATCTCCTGTCCAGTGCCTGTTTTTAAGATGGGCAGAGGGCAAAAATAGACTGGTTACTGTTTTTCTTGATGAACAGATTTTAATGAAATGAAGACATGACAATGAATCAGAAGTTACTGTGGCAAAAGTTAGTAAGGAGACTGGAATACATGAGCATAGTGTTTGCTTTTGGAATTTGGCCAGGCCACTGGGAGAGGCTCAGGAAGAAAGTTGAGAAAGGAAATAAGAACTTCAGTCAAGTCCGTTGTGTGCTTTCTCATTTCCAAAATGTTTGAAAACCATGTTGAGAAATGCATTGCTTAAGTTAAAACATCTGCTGGCAACTTTTATGTTCATAGCTTCCCTGGGTCACCACAGATAACAGGGGAACTTCTCCAAGGCCTCGGCATGTACAATTGAAAACTGGGGGATTTCCTTTATGCAACATCCTTATCCTGATGGGACGACATCCTTTTACCACCTGAACTCACTGTATAAAAAGAAATAATGACTATTGTGGAGCTGGACTTACCATCTTTTGTTGTACTTTGAGGTTTATGTTTTCAAACAAGGTACTTAGGACCTGGCATTCAGTTAGTAAGAATCATGATACAGGAATTTAAGAGATTTACCCCAGTTGAAGAGCTTGGCCTGGCCTTGCAGAATTTTCCCAATGACTTTCATGTGCCTGATTCAACTATACTTGTAAAAGTTAAATAAGATGACCTATTCAGTTTACCTAGCCTATGCTCCATAAATGTCAATTCCCTTCTCTTGTTCAAGTTTTATAAGTGCAATTTTCAGGAAAGACAGTTAAGTCTGACTGCACCATGTTGGATGTGGGTATGCTGAGCTACCACCCACAGCCTCAGTGTTCCGTGAGCATGTGGTGTATAATCAAATCGTGAGGCCTGGCATGGTAATGACAGTTCTTTAGTGTCTTTTGCTTGCAGTCAAGATTGGTGAGCTGTAAAGCAGTCCTCTCAGTCTCCAGAGTGAGGCACTGGACAGCTTGCTTTGCTAGTAGGCTCTGGCCTCTTTGAAGCCACCGAGATTGGTCAATTACCTAAGGTGCTATTGCCCGTACTTTAAAAACTCACTTTACCAGCATCTGCCTGTTAATATGTTCTTCCTGTTGAGAAGTCATTAGTTGCTACTTATTAATAACAAAAGCCTCTGAGTCCTTTAGACTATGATTTGGCTCATGGAATGTTTCAATATGTATCCATCTATCAAGGGCATTTTGAGGAATTTCTAAATTCAAGGTTTCCTTTTTTCACAGATTCCACTGATCAATTCTTGATAAAGAAAAACTTGATCTCAGAGTAAACTATTTTTCCTTTCTATGTCTCATGGAATCTTAGACCTGGGAAAACTTTTGGAGGTATATCCAGACAAGAAACTGATTTACAGGGAGAGAAAATGACTCTTCCTAAGCAAACATATTCAGTGGCATAGGCAAGGTCAGAATCGGGGTTTAATTCAGTGTTTTTCAAATTAAGGTCTATAAATCCTGTGAACATTTTTAAAATGTTTAAAAATGTTATCTAAAAATTATTTTACTAGTTTTAATTGCTATAAAATTTCTCTTTTACAGTGGATAATTCAAAGCTGATAAACATGTTTGTTTACTAAGATTTTGGTTGCTTAACTTTCTCTCAAATTAAGCCCTAATCTATAAGATTGGCAGGTGGAGGGTGGAAGGGGTGTGGGGGTGAGAAAGTTATGTGAGATCTTTTTTCTTTTGAAGTTTTCTTTTAACAAAAATTGATTTTGTTCTGAAGATATATGATTCTAGAAGGTCAGAAAATTGATGTTTTAAACATCTTTGCCTATGTTTCTGGGGAGGCTTTGAATTTAGATAGGACTGGGTACAAGTCTTGGCACTTTATAAACCTAAGTTTGTGCACAAATGCTGAAACTTGCTAAATTCCCATTTTTTCTTCAGCATGATGAGGCGTGTAATACTTCTTTCGTGAGATTAAATGATGTATAGTGTACATAAAGCCTTTAACACAGTGCCTGGCAATAGCTGAAAACTATTATTAGCTATAAGATCAGCAGCTGATTTTTACTCTTGAACTTGAGTTCATGCTAACAACAAAGGCCCCTCAACATCCCTGTAATATGGGCAAGTTGTTGAAAATGTCTGGCAGATTTTTTCCATTTTTTCTCTTGGCTAATCTCTTAGCCTGACTGAATCAGACCATTCTTACCAGTAGGAAAAGATATTTGTTAGGTGTAATTTTTTCCCTAAAGTCTCCTATGTCCATATTCAGATGAGTCCTCTGATTTTAGACTATTTATTTCCAGGGTCCTGTTAGGCCCAACAGATCTACATATTTTCTTTCAAGCCCCTTGGTTTATCCTTGGGAATCTGAGTCCCACAGCAGGGATACAAAAGTTCTATTTAAAACTACGTGACAATGAAAAGAACAAGAAATCTTGCTGAATGATGCAGAGATGTATAATAGTTCACCGTTTCTCACACATGGAACTAATTGTGGCATTCATCCCAGAGCCCAGTTCCTGCACAAGGACCCCAGAGCCCATGCTGTAAAGATGTTTTGGAATCCCACCTCTGTCAATGCCCAGTTAGACAGGCTGCGATATCAGCCTTGAGCTATGCGAAAATAATAAAGTTGAACATTTTTTCAAGAGGATGACCCATATGTTTAATATATTTCAGTATGTGAACCAAAGTCAGGTTTGATTGCAAGCCACATGAAAGCTTCACTTCAGTTCTCATTTTTCCCATTCTGTTTTTTAATTGAGGGATAATTGGCATATAACGTTATATTAGTTCCAGCTGTACAGCACAATGATTCAATATTTGTGTATACTGTGGAATGATCACAAGTTCAGTCACCATCCATCACCACACAAAGTTACAAAAATTTTTTTCTTGTGATGAGACCCTACAAGATCCATTCTCTTAGCTTCTTTCAATTGTGGAATAAAATATTATTGACTGTAATCTCTATGCTGTACATTATACATCCCTCTGACTTATTTATTTCATAACTGGAAGTTTGTGCTTCTTGACCCCGTTCACCTGCCCATCAGCCCACCAGTCTGTTCTCTGTGCCCATGAGTTTTGTTTTGGTTTTTAGAATCTACATGTAAGTGAAATCACACAGTATTTGTCTTTGTCTGACTTACTTTACTTTGCAATTAAAATCCTCAAGTTCCTACCATGCTGTTGCAGATGGCAAGATTTCACTCTTTTTTATGGTCGAGTACTATTCCATTATATATTGGGTTGGCCAAAGTCTGTTTAGTTTTTTCCATAAAATATAAGGCACATTTTTCATTTTTACTGATAACTTCATTGATTTGGATATTTGGAGTATTTTGGCTATCTCCTGCTATTGGCTTCCAGTGGGTAGAGGCCAGGGTGTTGCTAAACATCTTCTAATGCATAAGACAGCCCCATAGCAAAGAATTATTTGACAAAAATGTCAATAGTGCCAAGAAACTTTGCAAACCACTTTTGATACATTTGGTCAGTCATAGAACCTTCTCCATACACTGCACAAATCTGTTTTTGTGCTTCAGTTGAGTTTTTACATTTTTTTAGAAAGTAAAGCATACAACACCAAAAATGTTGCATATGTTCTTCCATCTTCAATATTAAAATGGTTGCACAAAAATTCACCAATTTTGTTAAGTTTTTTAAATGCATGCTTATATGGCAACTGTTACAATACAATCTAGCAAAATTGTTTTGAATGAAGTTAAAGACAGCTAAACACTGTGAGAGCCAACATATATAAAAAGCTAAATGGACATTTTTGCCAACCCAGTATGTAGACACACACATACATATATTACATAATCTCTATTTTTGCACCTGTTGATGGACACTTGAGTTGTTTTCTTTTCTACTTTAAATAATGCTACAGTGAACATATCTGTGCATATCTTTTCTAATCAGTGTTTTGGTTTTCTTCAGATAACTACCCAGAAGTGGAATTGCTGGGTGATATGCTAGTTCTATTTTTAATTTTTTCAGGAACCTCCAAACTGTCCCATAGTGGCTACACCAATTTACAGTCCCCATAGTGTTCAGGGGTTCTCTTTTCTCCACATCCTCATCAACACTTTTTGTTGTTGTTTTGATAATAGTCATTCTAACTAGTATGAGGTAATATCTCATTGTAGTTTTTATTTGCTTTTACCTAAAGATTAGGGATGTTGAGCATATTTTCATGTGCCTGTTGGCTATCCCTATATCTTCTCCAGCAAAATGTCTACTCAGATTCTCTGTCCATTTGTTAATAATTATTTATTTTGCTGTTGAGTTATGAATTTTGGATATATGATTTGCAAATAATTTCTCCTATTTAGTGGATTGCCTTTTCATTTTCTTGATGGTTTCTTTTGCTGTGCAGAAGCATTTTAGTTCAATGTAGTCCCATTTGTTTATATTTGCTTTTGTTACCTTTGTTTTTGGAATCAGATCCAAAAATCACAACCAAGACCAGTTTCAAGGAGCTTACCACCTATCTATGTTTTATCCTAGGAATTTTATGGTTTCAAGTCTTACATTCAAGTCTTTAACCCATTTTGAGTTATTTTTTATGTATGATGTAAGACAGTGGTCCAGTTTCATTCTTTTGCTTGTGTCTGTCCAGTTTTCCTAACACCATTTATTGAAGAGACTGCCCTTTCCTTATGTTCTTGGTTCCTTTGTCATAAATTAATTGGCCATATGTGTGAGTTTACTTCTCATCTTCCTATTCTGTTCCACTGATCTATGTGTCTGTTTTTGTGCCAGGATGACACTATTTTGATTACTATAGCCTTCTAATGTAGTTTGAAATCATGGAGCATGATATGTCCAGTTTTGTATTTTTTCCTCAAGATTGCTTTGGTTATTCAGGATCTCTTGTGGTTCCACACAAAATTTAGAATTGCTTGTTCTAGACTTCTGGTCATGATGGAGGCATAAGTAAACATGGCTTGCCTCCTTGCACAATCACAACAAAAATTACAACTAAACTATAAAAAACTAGCACTCAGAATCATCAGAAAATCGAGCTGTATGGAAGTCCAACAACCAAGGAATTAAAGAAGTCACATTCATCCAGATGGGTAGAAGGTGTGGAGACACGGAGATGGGCAATGGGCAGTCTCACACACATATGTGGGGGATAAATATCAAGAGGGATACCTTGGGACTGAGGGATCCCACCCCACACCAGGCCATCTAGCCCAGGGTTCCAGTACTAGGAAGATGAGTCCCCGTAATTTCTGGCTGTAATAACCAGTAAGGGTTGGGGCCGCAGAAGAAATTGCGGGATTCTCAGGCATCTCCTTTTAAAGGGCTCACAACAGACTTAGGACTTATGCAGACTCACTTCCTCTGGACTCCAGCATGAAGACAGCAGTCAAAAGGGCTCCAGTGGCATATGAGGAGAAACTGAGGTGTCTGGCATTAGGGCAAGTACTGGGGGACAACTTCCTCCTGGATAAAACTCCAAAGATGAGGCAGCAGCATTGTCCCCTTTCTGAGCCCTCCTCCACACAGAGCCACAGAACACAGACACCATATGTGAAACTCCATCAACCTAGTTCATACAGGTTTCCCCGCCCTAGTGATTGCCTAAGGCTCTACCCCATTCAACTATGAGTGCACTTTTCTACATTAGGCCACACTGCTAAGACAGAAAGTCAAAGCAGCTCTACCTAATACATAGGAATAAATACAGGGAGGCTGCCAAAATGAGGAGACAAAGAAACATGGCTCAAATGAAAGAACAGAACAATACTCCAGGAAAAGAACTAAACAAAATGGAGATAAGCAATCTATCAGATGCAGAGTTCAAAACACTGGTTATTAAGATGCTCAAGGAACTCATTGGGTACTTCAACAGCATAAAAAAAACCCAGGCAGAAATGAAAGTAACACTAAGTGAAATAAAGAAAAAATTACAGGGAATCAACAGTAGAGTGGGTAAAGCCAAGAATGAAATCAATAATTTGCTTTCTTAAAGCAAAAAACAACCAATCAAAACAGCAAGAAGAAAAAATAATCCCCCCCGCCACCCAAAGAAAAATGAGGATAGGGTAAGGAACCTCTGGGACAACTTCAAATGTACCAACATTTGAATCAGGAGTGCTGGAAGGAGAAGAGGAAGAGCAAGAAATTGAAAATTTATTTGAAAAAATAATGAAAGAAAATTTCCCTAATTTGGTGAGGGAAATTGACATACAAGTCCAGGAAGCACAGAGAGTCCCAAACAAGATGCCTGCAAAGAGGACCACACCAGGATATATCATAATTAAAATGCCAAAGGTTAAGGATAATGAGAGAATCTTAAAATCAGCAAGAGAAAAGCAGAGAGTTACCTACAAAGGAGTTTCCATAAACTCAGCTGCTTTCTCAAAAGAAACTTTGCAGGCTGGAAGGGATAGCAAGAAGTATTCCAAGTGATGAAAAGCAAGGACCTACAACCTAGATTACTCTATCTAACAAAGCTGTCATTTATAGTTGAAGAGCAGGTAAAGTGCTTCCCAGACAAGGTAAAGCTAAAAGAGTTCATCATCACCAAACCACTATTATATGAAATGTTACAGGGATTTATTTAAGAAAAAGAAGATCAAACTATAGACATTAAAATGGTAACAAATTCACAACTATCAACAATTGAATCTAAAAGACAAACTAAGCAAACAAGCAGAACAGAAACAATCATAAAATGGAGATCATTTGGAGGATTATCAGTAGGGAGGGAGAGAGGGAGAATGGAGGGAAAGGTGCAGGGATTAAGAAGAGCAAATGGTAGGTACAGAATAGATAGGGAGATATTAAGAACAGTATAGGAACGGAGTAGCTAAAGATCCTATATGCATGACCCATGGATATAAACTAACAGTGGGGGATTACTAGAGGGAATGGCTGATACTAGAGTGGAGGAGGGCAAAGGGGGAAAAACTGGGACAACTATAACAACATAATCAAAATATATTAAAAAAGAATTGTTCTATTTCTGTGAAAAATGCTGTCAGAATTTTGATTAGGGTTGCATTGAATCTATAGATTGTTTTGGGTAATGTGGACATTTTAATGTATTAATTCTTCCAGTTTATGAGCATGGATTATCTATTTATCTGTGTCTTCAGTTTCCTTTAATGTATTATAGTTTCCAGTATGTAAATAGTATTGTTTACTTAATTTCTCTTTGTGATAGTTTGTTGTTAATGTATAGAAACACAACAAATTTTCTTATATTGATTTTGTACCTGCAGCTTTACTGATTTCATTTATTAGTTCTAAAAGGGTTTTTTTTTCAGGGGGGTGGAGTTTTTAGGATTTTTTATATATATAAAATTATCTTCAAATAATGACAGTCTTACTTCTTCCTTTCCAATTTGTAAGCCTCCTATTTGTTTTTCCTGCATACTTTCTCTGGGGCTAGAACTTCCAAAACTATGGTCAATGGAAATGGTGAGAGTGGGTATCCTCATCTTGTTCCTGATCTTAGAGGAAGAGTTTTTAACTTTTCACTATTGAGTATAATGTTAGCTGTGGGCTTGTCATAAATACCCTCTGAGGTGTTAAGGTACATTCTGCCTATAACCACTTTGTTGAGAGTTTTTTTTTCATAAAAGGATGTTGAATTTTGTCAAATGCTTTTTCTGCATCTATTGAGATGATGATATTTATCTTTCATTTTCTTTATGTGGTCCTTCATTCCAATTGACTTGTAGATTGGTGAACCAACCTTCATTCCTGGAATAAATCCCACTTGATCATGGGACATGATCCTTTTAATGTAGTGTTAATTTCAGTTTGCTAATATTTTTGGCGTATTTTTGCATCCATGTTCATCAGGGATATTAGCCTTTAGTTTTATTTATTTATTTATTTTGTAATGTCCTTGTCTGGTTTGGGTACCAGGGTAATGCTAGCTTTGTAAAATGGTTTTAGAAGCAGGAAGTACAGGTAAACTGTAATGAGGTGGAGGAAAAATGCAAAAGTGTTTTCCTTCAGTCTTCCCTGAGAGCACTTCTGTTGCCTTAGATGTGTGGTAGACCAGAAGCCTGCCCCCCAGGCCGGAGGTCTAGGATAAATAAGCCCTTTTCACAGAAGGCTGGGGGTGTGTTTCAGTCATCTGTCTGTGCTGTGCCCTTGGGGTGGTAGCCTGCCAAGAACTGTCTGTCCAATTATTTCAGTCCCATGGGGCTCAGAAAAGAAAGTACCTCTGTCCACCAGAGCCAGGCGATCAAGAGGCATCATCCCCTTTGAGGACTGTGCACACATGGTGGCCTCAGCAAGGCAGCAGAGATTTACTCAGCCAGCTTCCCCAGATGACATGGGTCACCCATTGTGTCACCCACAAAATGAGGAAACATTGACTCCTGCATCCATTCTTCTAAGTTCTGGGATGCGGTTCCATGAGCATAATCTCTTCAGACCAAAAGGAACATTAATTATAATGTTGGAGCTCATAGAACTACATGGTTTTCCACCCTCTTTGAACACTCTTAAATTACATTTTCATTTCATTGGCTAGTTCTTAATAAAAGGATCTTATTTAAGTTCATATAGGTTTTCATAAATAGTCTTCAAAAATATTTAATTATTAACTACCACTAGTTAAGTTCTACTTCTTAAGTACCATTTAAACAAGACTGCTCCCTGAAGGTGTCACTGTGCTTTTGTTTGTGAGTGAGAATAACCTATATTTGAATGATATTTTACAGTTTTTAAAATGCTTTTGCATATATTTTCTCACAATACCTGCCCCTTGGAGTATTTTCTTGCTTTTGTTCTTCATGATCACCATTTTCAGATGATGGAACCAAAGCTTGAAAGGCTTGCTCGGCATAGCTGTGTGACAGAGCCAGGGTGAGAATACAGGTGTGACTCTAACATTCAGATTGACTGAGGCATCAACATGGGAGAACCAGGCATTTTTCAAGCATCTTCCATAGCCAAGTAATGTATATATTAATTAAACCTCTCTACAACACTCTGAAATAAGTCAGAGATTTTGCAGATGAGGAAACAGTGTCAGAGAGGTTGTGTCTTGCGGAAAGTCAGAAGTTATTAAGCTGTAGAGTTTAGGTGTATTTTTCCATCCTGTGTTCCATGATGCCATCCTCTGTTCCCTGAGAGCACTTCTGTAGCCTCTAGATATGTGGTAAACCAGAAGCCTGCCCTGTTAACTGTTTTAACAATATAGTTAAAACTGGGGTCTGTATGCTGTGCTGGCTAAGGTAGGCAAATCTATAAAAAAATCACTGCAAGTGGATTTGTTAAAGTTGGAGTTTCTAAAAAGACAATCTACAAATATCTGAAAATTACACACATCCATTGAAGTTAAGTGGCCAAAATAGCAAAATACAGTGATCCATCTTGTCCCTGGCTAATTTGTTTTTCTTTGCTTCAGGGAAGACTTAGCGTCCTCTTAAAGGCAGAGAGCTTAGTTATGGGAATAAGATTAAGAAGCTGTGCTATGCCTCATATCACCCTCTTCCACTTAGTCCTAATGGCATCAGGTTATTCTTTCCTACTCTGGGAAAATTTCAAAATTTACCATATTTTTCAGACCATAAGACACACCTAGGTTTTAGAGGAGGAAAATAGGGGCAAAAAATTTTGAAGCAAAAAATATGGTAAAATATTTAATAACATAAGTAACATAGTATTTCACTAATGTAAATGTAAAGCTACATTCGGACTGTAAGATGCACCCCCATTTCCCTCCCAAATTTGGGAGGGAGTACGTCTTATAGTACGAAGAATACAGTAGTTCCTCTATCACTTAGCTACTACCACAGTAGTTTTGTATAACAAACAACCTCAGAATTCTCAGTGGCATGCAACACTAAGCATTTTTTCTTACTCATGAGTTTGCGGGTTTGCTGGAGTGGCGTTCATGTCTTTCATCCTCCTTCTGGGACCTATTGCTAGTCTGGGCAAGCTGTACTTGTGTCAGGGACAGGGTGCAAAAGAGCTAGCTGAAAAACACAAGGCCTCTGAACTCTGGAACTGGCCCATTGTGATTTCCACCCATCTGCCAATGGCCAACACCAATTCAGGTGGCCAAGTGAAAGGCAAGGAGTGGGGACATATACTACATGATGAGCAAAAGTGTGGATGTAGGGGGAGGTGAAAATTGGGGCTATTTCAATCTACTACAATTTGCAGCAGAACATGTTTTGGAATTGGTGCTTTTAAATCAGTGACTTTACATTTTTGAGTCTATGGGCCCATTTTAGAACATGGTGAAAGTTTTGAACATCCTCTCCAAGAAAATATGAGGTCTGTCCAGAAAAAGTCCAGCCATTGTTCACATAAAGAGAACAGTTTGTGTGACATCGATGTAACCTGGCACCCAAAAGAGTGCATTGGAATGTGCATGTGTGAATAATGACGACTTCACTGTACTAATCAGTGGGAGTAGTACACACCACTGAGTAAACATGTGTACTGTGTGGCTGTCGCATTCAAAATGACTGAGCAAGTAGAGCAACATATCTGCATCAAATTTTGTATTAAGCCTGAACATTCCTCCCCAGAAACTATTCAGATGATTCAGAAGGCTGCAGCTATGGACAACTGGTGACTGGCAGCTTCATCACAACAATGCGCCCACTCACACATCATATCTTGTACAGAGTTTTTTGGTGAAACATCAAATCACCCAGGTGACTCAGACCCCCTATAGCCCAGATTTGGCACCCTGTGACTTCTGGCTTTTCCAAAACCTAAAATCACCTTTGAAAGGGAAGAGATTTCAGACCATCCGGGAGATTGAGGAAAATATGAGGAGGCAGCTGATGGTGATTGGGAGAACTGTGTGAGGTCCCAAGGTGCCTATTTTGAAGGGGACTGAGGCTCCATTGTCCTATGTACAATGTTTCTTGTATCTTCTTCAATAAATGTCTCTATTTTTCATATTACATGGCTGGATGTACCTAATTTGGCTTTCAGCCTCCAGGGCATCTCTCAAGTCCAACTACAGCCCAAGTTCAGATAGCCAGTAGGAAAGCCTCGTTCTGGGTGTGCCCTCTCTTCTCCAGGCTAGGAGAGTGAAGCACAGTACTGCTCCTGCCTCCTCCCAAGGCCTTTCTCTCTGCCCATTCCAGATGCTAAAAAAATTTTTTTTATTATTTTATTATTGTTCAATTACAGTTGTCTGCATTTCTCCCTACTCCCCCCCACACACCAGCCAAACCCACCTCCCACCCTTGCTTCCACCATCCCCCTTGGTTTTGTCCATGTGTCCTTCATAGTAGTTCCTGAAAACCCTTCCCCCATTATCCCCTCCCACCTCCCCTCTAGTTACTGGCAGATTGTTCTTAACTTCTATGTCTCTGGTTACATTTTACTTGCTTTTTTTCTTTTGTTGATTATGTTCCAGTTAAAGGTGAGATTATATGGTATTTGTCCCTTACCACCTGGCTTACTTCACTTAGCATAATGCTCTCCAGTTCCATCCATGCTGTTGCAAAGGATAGGAGCTCCTTCTTTCTCTCTGCTGTGTAGTATTCCATTGTGTAATGTACCATGGTTTTTTGATCCACTCATTTACTGATGGACACTTAGGTTGCTTCCAGCACTTGGCTATTATAAATTGTGCTGCTATGAACTTTGGGGTGCATAGGTTCTTTTGAATTGCTGCTTTAGCATTCTTAGGGAATAATCCCAGCAGTGAAATTGCTGGGTCAAAAGGCAGTTCCATTTTCAGTTTTTTTTAGGAAATTCCATACTGTTTTTCACAGTGGCTGCATCAGTCTGCATTCCCACCAACAGTGCACTAGGGTTCCCTTTTCTCCACATTCTTTCCAACACTTGTTTGTTGATTTGTTTATGATGGCCATTCTGACCGGTGTGAAGTGGTATCTCATTGTGGTTTTAATTTGCATGTCTCTGATGGCTAGTGATGCTGAGCATCTTTTCATATGTCTCTGGGCCCTCTGTATGTCCTCCTTGGAGAAACGTCTGTTCAAATCCTTTTCCCATTTTTTAATTGGGTTTTTGTCTTTCTGGAGTGGAGTTGTGTGAGTTCTTTACATATTGTGGAGATTAAACCCTTGTCTGAGGTATCATTGGCAAATATGTTCTCCCATATAGTTGGTTCTCTTTTCATCTTAATACTGTTTTCTTTGGCCATGCAGAAGCTTTTTAATTTGATGAGGTCCCATTTGTTTATTCTTTCCCTTATGTCCCTTGCTTTAGGGGACATATCAGTGAAGATGTTGCTGCGTGGAATGTCTGAGATTTTCCTGTTGATGTTTCCCTCTAGGATTTTTATAGTGTCACGACTTATATTTAAGTCTTTTATCTACCTTGAATTTATTTTGTGTATGGTGTAAGTTGGTGCTTGAGTTTCATTTTTTTTGCATGTGGCTATCCAGTTCTCCCAACATCATTTGTTGAAGAGGCTATTTTTATTCCATTTTATGCTTCTTTCCCCTTTGTCAAATATTAATTGACCATAGGGACTTGGGATTATTTCTGGGCTCTCTGTTCTGTTCCTTTGGTCTATGTGTCTGTTCTTATGCTAGTACCAGGCTGTTTTGATTACAGTGGCCTTGTAATACAGTTTGATATCAGGTATTGTGATCCCTCCAACTTTGTTCTTCTTTCTCAAAATTGCTGAATCTATTCAGGGTCATTTATGGTTCCATATAAATTTCTGACATGTTTGTTCTATATCTGTGAAAGATGTCATTGGTATTTTAATAGGGGTTGCATTGAATCTATAAATTGCTTTGGGTAGTATGGACATTTCAATGGTGTTAATTCTTCCAATCCATGTAGTTGCTCAAAAATTTATAAATGTGAACACTCAGTAATGGATGGGGTCTTTTTTTCCTTTTTTAAAATATTAAAATAGCTTTATCAATCTTTTTTGATTATAAAAAGTTTCTCCAAAGCTAATGGGTAAGCAAATGCTGTTGTCTGATAATATTTTTATCCAATCACATCAAAATATGAAGAATAAGATTGTAAAATACATTAAACTTTAATCAAATTAAATCCAATAATTTAAATAATATTTTTTCTGGTTTGTCTTTGATGTTTATTTATTTACTTAATCCTTACCTGAGGACATGCTTATTGATTCTAGGGAGAGGGGAAGGGAGAAACATCAATGTGAGAGAAAAACAATTGGTTTCATTTCATAGGCTCCCTGACTGGGGATTGAGCCCAAAACATAGGCATGTGCCATAACCAGGAATCGAACCCATGACCCTACTCATCACGGGGTGACATCCAAATAACTGAGCCAGACTGGACAGAGCTGATGTTTGTCTTGGATTTTTATATTTATTTTAAGTGATTCATTCTTTGAAGAAATTGTTTTGATACTAAATAGTTTTTGTGCCCTTTAAATTCTCTGTGGCCATCTCAAATTATTTTGAAGGTTTTTATGATTTTTCAAATTATGAGGACTGCTGATGTACACTAACTACCCATTTGAAGCTGGAATGTTGAGATTTGTTCCCATCACTAAAGAATTATCCAGGCTCCAATTACCTCCCGAGGTGTAAAATAGCCATCACTGGTCAGTGGTAAACAGTGGATTGTTCTTCCTTATGTCACTGTGAAATCCTCCTCCCATCTGAGGAACCTAAGAGACATCCAGTCAGCACAGTGATCTTTAGGAGTTTACCGAATATTTTAAGTGTGGACAGAGAGTACAAGATTCACTTTTCCTCTGCCTGATTATTTATACTCATCACTTTAACTTTTGTATTAGTAATAATTTGTTGTACATCTGAAACTTAGGGATGCGTCAGAAGTTAACTAGCCTTTTTTCTTCTTGCGGACCCTTAACTGGACCAAGGTTAAGTCATCAGAGACGTGTGTGTATAGCATTTTGTAGATGCATCCTCTTCTCACCCCCCAATCCCAAGCTCCCACTGAGAATTCATTTGGCAGAGAACTCTGTAGGGTTGCCCTTTCCATTTTGGTGGGGTCAGAATTTGAAGAAGAATGTATCCTGCATTCCCACAGGTTCTTCAGGATTCATGGACTGTGGCCCACTGCATGGCCCTGGGTCTCCAAGACCAACACTTAGTGCACTAATGAAAACTCACAGCAGAGGGCGATCTCTGACACATCTCAAGGCTTCCTTTATGGAGATGTTCTGTCTAATTGAAAAACCCATAGAAAAGTTCATTTAATTAGGCTGGATTCATAAAGGAGAGAAATATCCCTTACTCTTCAAAAGAGGTCATCTTTTACCTGCAGGAAGGACTGTTTGTTCTCGAAGAGGTGTTTCCCTCTTCCCCTTAGCCACCTCTTCATGTTATTAGGTCTAATTTGTGAAATTCAAATATAGAAGGGTTATTTTTAGAGCAAGTTTTCTGGGTTTGTTGTTGTTGCTGTTGTTCTGTTCTGTTTTTGTTTGTTTGTTTGTTGTTTTTTTACCAGTTGTACAAAGTGGTAAGGACATTTGAATACTATCTTAGCACCCTGCTGGAAGGATTAGCCTGGAGAGGATTATTAATGTCAAACATCTGCTTTTCTTTCTGTCAGGCACTCTGCTGAGTCTGTTTTATAAAGAAAGTATTTAAATAGTCACAAAAACCCAATCAGGAAGATATGTTTGTTAATGCCTTAACAAGCATTGGGGAGATGTTTGTCTTTTCCAGTTGGCGAGATGGAGACACTGAAATTAAGGGACTTGCTGTGTGGCCTTGAGCAAATCACTGTACTTCTCTGGGCTTTACCTCACTCATCTGTAAAACAAAGGCATTAGATTAAATAGCTTTCCAGATCTTTATTTCCTCCAGCTTCCAGACGAAATCAAATCAAAAGCACTGAACTGGAGTTATCATGACAGTGGGAAATCTTTATTGTGCAGATGGGGTTGGTGATGTTATTGAGGAGGAACCAGGGCTATGCTTTTGTCCTTTGTTTGAAATTCTCTGAGCTGAGCCTACAGCATGTTGGGAAGCTGGTTCAGTTTACCATCAACAGATATTAAAATGCCAACTCTGATTTTAGCACTAACCTTCCTCAGTTCCCTAGTAATGTTGCATGAGAGATGTCTTAGTGATTCTGAACTTGGCCACTTAGTGTATGCGTCTCCTCCTCCGTGACATGCATTAGCAAATTGTGAGCGTGTGGAATTATAAAAAAGGAGATGAATCTCATTTTGTTTTTTTCCTGATAAAAATTTACTAAATAATCTGACTTGCCCCTCTTCCTAAAAAAATTCTCAAAAATGAAAAAGATAGAACTTCTGATGACTGATCTTCTTAGGGGAAGTTTTCTTCTCTGAAGCATCAGCCAACTGTCAGAAGCCTTGTTGTGAATCTGTTCTCATGGTTTTGTGTTCTTTGATACACCTTTCCCTGGGCCCTGGATGCCAGTACTACTTACATGGAATGGGGTGGAGGCAGGAGAGGAAAAGCCACACTAAGTGGTTCTTCGGTAACAGTGGGTATATCTTGGTTGCATCCAAACTGGCCAAGTATGTTATTAAAGGCGGGGTGATTATGAAATGTTATTTTTGGTTTACAAATCATGTGACAAATATCATTTAACAGAGAGAAAAACTTACAGTATGAGGGATAGACTTTTCATTGGTGGATATATTAAGCTGTACCATATGAAAGTACTGTGCGGCAGGCAAGGGCTAGGCTGGGAAAGATAAATTCAGGAGTCATCAGCATATTGATGGTATTTATATCTGTGATTGAGATCACTTCAGGAGAGAATGGGTGTGGGGCAGGGGCCTTTGCAATGTTCAGAGGATTTGTAGAGGAGGAGTAATCAGCAAAGTAATGAGAAGAGAAATGTGTCCTTACATAAATAATGACACACACACATGTACACATAGTACTGTTACAAGTCCTGGTTCCAGCACTGCTTTTCATAAGTGAATTCTCCTCTCCTGAGTAACCTTGCCCAGCCAAGATGTTATTTTGTCAGAGGCAGCAGCAGGAGCTGCTAAGCTGAGATGATGATTCATTATATGTTAATAGTTCCCCCTGTGGTTTTCCTCTATTTCTCACAGCTCCCACC
Source organism: Trachops cirrhosus (assembly GCA_028533065.1). Taxonomy (NCBI): domain Eukaryota; kingdom Metazoa; phylum Chordata; class Mammalia; order Chiroptera; family Phyllostomidae; genus Trachops; species Trachops cirrhosus. The sequence continues at coordinate 51,786,438 of CM052544.1, read as the reverse complement.
CCCCTTTAGTGGCATTTTCCATGTGCTAGAAAGTTCATCTCTGTATAATCTCCAGAATTCTCAAGACTTCTAGACTTTTCTTGATGCACGGAACCTGGGAACTCAGGCAATTCAGAATCAATGACTGTTAAACTGTGTCTAAAATTTGGTTAACTCCTCTAGGAACATGTTTGTGATGGTTGATTTTATGTCACCTGGGCTGGGTCTCAGGGTTCCCACAGAGTTGGTCAACCATTATTCTGGATGTTTCTGTGAGGGTTTTTGGATGAGATTAACATTTCAGTCAGTGGACTTGAGCAAAGCAGATTGCCTTCTTTAGTGTGGATGAGTCTCATCTAATCAGTTGAAGGCCTGAATAAAACAAAAAAAACCTGACCTTCCCTGAATAAGAGATAATTATCCAGCTGACTCCTTTGGACTTCCTCTGCAATATTAGCTTTGCCTGCCTGATGATCTTCACATTGGAACATGGGGTCTCCCTGGGTCTTGCACACCAGTGGCTCAGCCTGCAAGTTTTGGACTTGTCGGCCTCCATAATCATGTGAGGCAATTCCTTATTCCCATTCTCTCTCTCTCCCTCACTCCCTCCCTCTCTGTACCCCCTATTGATTCAATTTCGAACACAATGCTTTTAGCACTATTCTATATCATCTGTCTCTGTTTAGTCACATGAACTGCAAAGGCCTGCTCAGGCACAAGCTAATATTGTACTGTAGAGGTACCCATTTGTTTTGGGATGGAAGCCTCAGTACTGCATACATCCAGTGGAGATTGATTGCACAGACCTCAGGCTGGAAGTACTACCATCTAGATGGTTATAAGGTGCCTTGGTCAAAGAAGCAGTGTTTTTTACTCCATTTTGTTAACTCTATGAACTGCCCAGCATAGCAGTGCTGATCAGCAGCCCTCTTGGTTCCTTCTACATGCTTTTCAGATTGCTTCCTGGCATTAGTAAACAAAAAGCAAGGGAAGAATGAAGGACTGCCCTTTGGATTTCCTTTGTTTTATCAAGTATGCATTCAGTGGCTGAAAAAATGCCCTAGAGCATTTGTAAGCAATATTCACTCTTTGTTCTAGAAGACATCTTCTCACACTTTAGCTCATTTAAACCTCACAGGAATCCATAGAAAGTGCAAAAACAAGTATTTCTTGGGGATGAAGTTTAACCTTTAGGTACCTGAAGAGCTGTACTGTGGTAACACTGGTGATTGACTTTGGTAGCAAACCAGTGATGTGGTGAAGGAGGCCTGGAGTGGTTCTGGGGTGGGGCAGCAGGGTCCTGGGGGCAGCTGAGTGGATCGGAGAGGCGGGGACCTTGCTGCACCTACCCCAGCACTGTGCGTGACTAAGAGAAGGAAGCAGGGTATGTGGTGGTGCCATTGTCAGCAGAGCACAGGCTCAGTATCTTAGGACCAGGTTATATGGGAAGAGCCGAGTCCCATTCATTGGCCAAGATGCACCAACAGCACCTGGTCTCCTTCTGGCTACAACAAAGGGCTGGGGCCAGGGGACCTAATGACTGTTAATGTAATGGGAAGGTCCTGGAAAGACCTTAATGTGGTTCCCTAGGTCAGCTGTGGTTCAGACATTGTTTACTAGTGACAAGTGCATCAAACAGAAGAGTTTATTCACAAACCTAAAAATCAACAAGTGATTTTGAAAATTCTAGAACAATGTGAAACATCATTTAGCCATTTCTGACAAGTATTTCATCTTTATGCACACACATATGTTAGGCAGAGAATAGAAAAGAATAAGTTTAAAATTTTGGTATGTATTTTTGTATCAATTTATATTAACCTTAGTATTTTGAATAAAATCATGGAATAGTCTCATTTTAAAAGAAATGAGCTGAGGGTGCCTGCCTCTAAAGTACTGGGCTTTTCTTTCCACTCTGCTCCTTGGAGCTGTATTGGTTTTCTCCCTGCACACTTTGTACTTACAGACTGGCAGTACCCAATGAGACCTTGCGTCGTATGTTCTTGAGTCGTATGTTCTCCCTAGAAACTGTCTTAGTTAATATAAAAACAGAAGAAACACTAAATTAGGCTAGCCAGGCATTGAGTAAAATGTAGTCATTTTCAGACAGGATAGTCTTTCTGTCAGAAAGATAATAAGAGTCAGAAGCTCTGAGTATTGTATATAAAGAGGGAACTATGGCAAGGCCTTTGAAGCTTATGAGAATAGAGGGATGGCATAGGGCTGTGGTTAAAAAGAAAAAGATCTGTGGAACTACATAGACCTGGGTTCAAGTTCAATTTCTGGCTCTTCCTTTTACTATTTGTGAATTCATGGCTCAGTTGTTTAACAGCTGGCCTCAGTTTCCACGTCTGTAAAATTGGCGTAATAATATATATCACATGGGTTTATTGTAAAAATTAAGAGGAATAATTTTTTCTTAGCACAGAGCCAAAGACATAGTAATTGCTGAATAAATATGTGCAATTACTGTTCAGTGGTTAAAGGCACTAAATAATCAATTCTGTTCTGCTTTGTCAGAAACATTTCTTTGTTCAGAGGTGCTCTGGTTTTTGGTATTTGTTGCTGACCTTCCCTGTGGTTTTTAGAACAGTTTATAAATACTCCTCCAGGTGACTCATGTATGATGTGGAATACACCATCAAAACGTCTCAGAATGTTCACCTTTGGCATCAGGACCACCCTTCCCAGAACGTGTTGCTCACTTGAAAGGGCATAAAAATACTAATCAAGCCTGATTCAGGGTTCAGAAATATTACTGCTCTCTCTGAGTGAGCAGGACCAGTGCAGTGTGGGTTCCATTCGTGGCCCTAACCCCTCCTTCCTCCTGCATTCACGTTGTCTGTGGTGCCCTCTGATGCCGACTGTGGCTTGGTCCCAGGGCTGTCTCAGCCAGGGGGCTTTTACCAAAGCCAGAGTGAGTAGAGGCCTGAGAAAGTGCGCTTGCTTGTCCACTCTGCCATTGTCATGAGAAAACTGTGTCTGCTGAGCCAACTGAGAAGAGGGCCAGGAGAAGAAGAATGAGAGAGACATCAAGTAGAACAGAGGGGACCACCCAAACTCACTCCCAATCCACCACCCCGAGGTGCACCAGGGAGCCCAGCTTCACTGGCTGCCATGGACACCTGGGAAGGAAATGCTGCTGAGGTCTGTCCTCTGCTTAATTGTTGCAGTAGATATCTGATACAACCAGACAGGGAGGAAAATTTTTTTGCAGCCAATTTTTCCATGAGGAAAATATTGGAAGCTGTATTTTAACATTTTTATGTACCAAATAGGCTTGATGGCTTAAAGGGGATGTAGCTCAAGCTGACAGGTCCTCAGAAGTGCCAACCAGATTTTCAATTCATGGCAGGATGTCATTATTTAAAGTCTATTGGGAAATAAAACCCATGTACTAATTTGAAGCTGCTTGTAAGTGACAAAACAATCACCTGTAAGGCTAAGGGAGGGTGTGGGAAGGGGACTTCATTTCCCTGCCACATTCTGCTGGTAAGTGCTAAGACTCGTGAGAGCCCAGTCCTCAAGCCACTGCTAGGGAAGACCTCAGAGTGTATTGTGACTGGTGGGGGTGATGCTGCTGAGTCAGCAGGATGGTACCAAAGGGCAGTCACATTGGAGATCCCAGTGCCAGGGACTGGCAGAGCAGATATTCCTGATCACCAGGGTCCTCCTCTGATGCCTGTCTCCTGAGCATTTGGGAATCTGAGCAGAAAGTACACTGTCACTGAGCTTCCCACACTGTATCTGGAGGGTCACTTTAGGAGGAAAAGGGCATCACCTATGAGCCTGTGATTCTTCTGCGGGCAGCAAGTGGGGCTTATTCTTTGTTTATGAACTGTCTGTCATGTAGTTGGACCCCAAGAGTGAGTGAATGAACTAATGAATGAATGAATAAAGGATGTATCATTAAGTGTTTACCATATGCTTAATTTTTTATTTGTTGGACATGATGTACTTTGGAGACTGCAAGAAGAGAAAGAACACATATGTAATACTAGACAAGTTACATAATATTTAGAAGCCCCAGTTTGCAAGTATATGAAAGGCTGTAATAAAAAAAACCCTGCTTCATGGAATTGGGATGAGAATTAAGCAATCAGACCTAAAGGACTTGGCACTGTGCCTGGCACACAGGGCAAATAGCAAGGGCAAATAATGGCAGTGCTGACACTAATGATGAAATTTGTACTTTAATAGTGTAGATTATACCTACAGACATAAGTCCCCCAAAGGGGACTTATGAAGATAGTTGAGTGGAGATGTTATGAGAAATGCACAGTCCCAGTGGGAGTTAAAGCCAGGGTTCTGCTGCAGCTGGGAAAGTCTGGGAGGGTCATTGCAAGGCAGAGTGGGCGGAGCAGGGGAGACCTAAGGAGGGACTCCGAGGAGTGGGCGGCATTTGAAGGGTGGGTGAGATTTGACAGTGGCAGTTTGTGTGACAGATGTTGGGTCTTCAGGGAACTCTGAGAAGGTGCAGATGTGCCTGGGTGTGTGGATCTGGGAGAGCTTGGTGGGGAAAGGGGACCTGAAACTGTGCCTTGAAATAAAAGGGATGGAATATACATGGGAGTGAATATAGTAGAGAAAGTCTTTATATCTTGGACCCTTTTAAATTTTACTCCTATATTCTGAATAGATAGAATACATTGCAGAATATATCTTCAGTTTATTCTCCTGCTTTTTCCTCCTATACCTTTTCACGTTTAATAAAAGGTCCTGCACTGTGGATTTGAACAGATTTGGTTTCTAATTTCAATGCTGATGCATATTTATAGTGTGACATCAGAAAAGATTTTGCTTTCTGGGCCTTGATTTTCTCATTGGTAAATGGGAAAATAATTCCTACTTCAGAAGGTTTGTGGGGAGGTCAATTAAGGCAATATATGCTAAGGGTTCAGGTTAGGAATTCCTAATAAATCATGGTGACCATCATTTAATTTTTATTCCTCTGCCAGCCAAGTTAGAGACCCTTTTACCCCATTTCAGGTCCTGATGATAAACCAGTTTAGACTCAAAAGTTCTAAGTGATTCCATATGGCTCAGCAACCTCACTCTTTGGCTGAGTGTCTTTCCTGCAGGACAGTGAATTAATTGGTTACCATCATATGCCATACAAAGGCCTTGTGGATGTCACCACTGAGCCTGCTGTTTCCCTGGGCCCTCGCCTATGGCTGTCATGTGCCTCCACATTCCACATCTTGCCTTTCACCAGCTGGTGGCCACACCCATAGCTGACACCCAAGGCTCAAGAGAAGGATCTAGCCCCTTAATTTACACCAGCCTCTGGTGGACTGGTTGGTGCTAGTGACTAAATGTTTTGGTCATCACCGTTGGCCTCACCCTCACAGGCATGGCTTTGCTGGACAAGTGATTAGGAGGTGACTTACCAATGCCTGTCCGTGAGGACTATAACTTAGAGACTGGCAGCACCTTGACTGTGATCAAAGAGCCCATATGTACCGACACAGGTAACAGAGAATGAGGGAATTAGAAACAGATTCCATTATAATATTTATTTTCTAGAGAAATAAAGTTCACAAGTGAATCTATGTTTCTCAACATGGGAGCTAGGCATCTTGAGTTGGGTCAGTTCTTTTGGCGTAGGACTAAACCACTCTTACAACACCCATGTCTTTCACGCAGTAAATAATACACTTAGCACCAAAAAGTGCCAGAGCATTTTCAGATATTCCTGGTTGGAGGGTAGCAGTGGAGAGGAGTGTGGGTACAGCAATGATGCCCTTGGTAGAGAATCACTGTGTGTTCAGCCAGACAGAAATAGTGAACAACATTTTATAAACACATCACAGAGGAAAATTTAAAGTAGAAAGCCCACTTAATAAAAATAATTAATGAGCATTTAACTTGCCACTCAGTCTACCTCTTGCCTTTTTTTAAGATTGGCAGGTAGCAGCCCTGATGATTGCATTCCACTGACACACAGCAGGTGCACTGGGCCAGGCACTGGCAGCTCAGCGGGGAACCAGATACAGTTTTGCCCCTCAGGAGCTACATTTGCAGGTCTCACCATCTCTGGCTTCAGAACAGTGGGCATGCTGGGCAGGGAACTTCTGTTTACCCTCTACCCTGCTCTGGAAGGGGTAGGTCTTTCTCCCGTTTTCCTGGGCTCTTGTAAAGCAGTATTTACCCCTATAAGATCCTAGTTGATGGGTTTATCTTCTTTTCACCCTTGGAGTAAGATAGGAAGGTTGTGTAAACAGAAATGATATTAAAAATGTTTAATAAATGCTTTGTCACAGATGCCCAGAATTCACAACCAGTACTGGCTGTGGCAGTGGAAATAAATCTGTGGGGGCCCTTTCTGTACTGAGAGTTAACTCACTGGTGCCGGTGAGGCCACCTCAAAGAATGTGCTGGAGAAGTGGCTATTTGCCATACATTTTAGTGGTTTAACAATAGGTAGGGCTGTTCGTGCTCACCACTGAAAGTCAGCCTTGTGCGTCAATCCTTTTCCAGGTGCGAGATACCCCAGATGTCCGAGCTCTGAGTCTCCCATCCCTCCAGGCAGCTTGCTGTTTCCAGCCTGCCAGCTAGGTGTCCTCACGTGCACCATTAGTGGCACACAGGATGGACATACTGCTTTTTAAAAAAGTGTGTTCATTTACCCCAGGACTAACACTATAAACACATCTAATAAGGATGTAATAAGTTTTTAAGCCAAAACATGAGGTAGTTTTTCCACCAAAGAGAAAGTACCAATGCTGCTCTTGCTCTGTTCATACAAACAAGCCCTTGAGGTATCTGTTTAAAGATGGCTCCACCCTCCTGTGGACCAGATCACTGACACCAGCTGGCTCTCTGGGACTCTGCTCCCACCCCTGGTTTGTAGTGTTTTTGCTTTTGTGGTTTCAAGACAAACCTCCAACATTTGTTCAATGTAGCATTTTGTGGTCACTCACATGTGTGCACAGACCTTATTGAAGTTGATTACATTCTTGTTTTACAAATTGCAACCTTTTGAGATTTTCTTTTGGTTTTGTTTGGTAAGATCACTTTTCAGTCTTGAAAATCTGGCAGCATCACATGTCTGTTGGCTTTTGTGTGTTTAGTATAAAAATTGCTTTGGTATCTGTTCTTCTTACCTCCAACGTGGTAAGAATGCTTTTGCACAGCACTCTGTGCTTGCACAAAGGATACTATAGTCTATAAATGCATTTGATTTTGTTCACTGGTTTATTTTAGGATGGCCTTTTAGTGCAGCATTGTGGAAATGGATGCCTTTGAATCCTTTGGTAATCATCAACAGCCCAAATAGCAACATGCAAAGGGGTATTCATCCCAATTATAACCCCTAAGTGTATATTAGCATTTGAAAGAAAAATGTGCCTGAGATGATAGAACTACAGAATGGACTGTTTAACAACATTTGTGGAGTTGTAAGTCATTAAGTGCCCTTTGCTCTTGGCTTTAGGTGAAAGGACCTAATTTGTCAACTGCCTTAGAGAAAAGAAATTTGTGCCTCTAAGACTTGGTAATTTTAGTCAAATCAGAGCTTTATTGACTTGTATTATTGAAACTCTGCCCAGGAATAATTTTTAAACAGATAATTATTTAGTCACAAATAAAAGCTTCAGTAAAAGGGAAATGTCACTGAGCAAAAATGCGGAGTGCTTCCTTTGATGTGTAATACAGCACAATTTGTTCCTCTTTAAGATTAGGAGAGGCCCATTCTGGATCTTCCTGATCTCTTATGGTTCTGAGCTTTTTTCCCCCTTTTATTGGTTGACTGAGAGAGAGGGGGGAAACATCAATTTGTTGTTCCATTTATTTATGCATTTATTGGTTGGTTCATGTATGTGTCATGACCTGAGATCAAACCCACAACCTCTGACCTATTTCTTGATCTCTCTTTCCAAAGTCCCTATTGAAGGCTCTTGAGAACCAGAGAGGAAGTAGGGACCCTGTGGGATTTGTACCCAGGAAGTGACATTGGATAGGAAAAGAGATGTGATTCATGATGGAGAGGAGAAGGCAGAATGAGCAGTGAGGAATAGTAAGAAGATGTGGAAACAGGACCAGTCCTATGCCTGGATGAACTTATGGCGACAGCTCCAAGCACCATGTACAGCCAGCCTGGTGCATGATTTTTTTGTTTTGATGAACTTGGAAAGAAGTTTATAATGATGGTAATAGTAATAGCTAAATTTTACTGAGTGCTGAATATCTGCCATTTTATTATACCAAGTGTTTTGGTTCGATTATCCCCTTTAATCTTTATAGCACCCTTAAGAGGATGGAATTTATTATCCTTGTTTTTCTGTTGAGGAAACTAAGGCTTAGAGAGAATCAGAAACTCAATGTTAAAAGAAGTAATCATTACATTGGAAAAAGGAGTTTGTTAAATGTATTCTTCTTTCAAACAAACTATCTTTGGGAGCCTATTAGAGACCATCTCTATGGGAAGGTCTAATCTGGATGTGACAGAGATGGCATAAATGTGAAGGTTGAAAATACTTGAAAATAGGCTTCTACTATTTGAAAATCTCACATTATTCAAAGTCAAAGAGGTCAGAATTTATCAGTTTGTTTTATTTTTTATTGCAAGACTTAGAGCTTTTAATATAGTACCATGTGTCACAAATTTTCTAGTAGGGGATCTAGTGCATATTTTCAAACTTGGCCACAGAATGAACCAACCTTCTTTCTTCTCCCTCTCTTTCTCCCTTCCTACATTTTTTTCCTTTATAGGGAATATCTATTAACTTCTCAAAAAATATATAAAAAACACCTTTTGAAAAGCATGGATGACAGTGTAGAATCTATGACTAAAGGCAAGTGATCTAGGTGCCCTACTTAGTAGTACTGCCAACTCTCTGTAATTCAGGGTAAAATCTCATTTCTCTGCCAAAGATTTCCCTCTATAGTTAGGAATGTGTGTCTTGTACTGTATTACAGAGATGAGTTATTGTGAATAGTTAAGTGAATGTTAAAACGTATTTCATTGTGTACACTAAACTGATATGAAGGCATTTTGTATAGAAAAGTATTATAAAAGTGTGCTGTCATTCTATAATGATGGCCCCATGGAGAGGGAATTTGAATTTTCTTTTAACATGTAAGAGTTCATCATTTAAACAATTGAAACCAACTGTTTTTCTTCGTGTTTAGGGAGTTGGAAAGAACATTTTGAAAAGACAATTGAGATGATCAAATCTTGACATGTATGAGCTTGTATTGATTCAATTGAGAGCCTCAGATTTTGGCTGGTAACCTACTTGGATTAAGAGCTCTGGATTCTGAGCCAGAGTCCTCTGAACCTGTGGTCTTGTTCTTCTGAGTTAGTTCTCATGGTGACATTTAAACTCACGTGAGAAACAGTAGAGATCAGTAACTAGATCAAGGACAGTTTGTACATAGAAGCAAAGATCACACCTCCCAGGAGTCTGTGGATGAAAAGACCCTCAACCAAAGTAGACATAAAACTGCACAAGGCAGCCATATTGCAGAAGCACATCCTGGGATGCTATATGGATTTTTTGCTGTATACATTTTCCTTTTTCTTTTCTTTTCTTTTGATTTATCAGACATGGAACTAGGAGAAAGAAAACATTTTCCTAACATCAGGTGGGAAAATGTAACTAAGCTTTCTGAAATGCGTTGTAAAAGCTGTGGAAAGAATGTATTTTCTCCTCAATGAAGTTATATACTTAGCAGCTTTTTGACAACACTTGACCTCTGAATTATGATTGTAGCAAAGTTATGTTGCTGAAATTTAAGACCACATAGAGGGACATGGAGGCAAAGCTGCCGCCTCACTGTCGGTCAAACATTCAGCTCTGGTTAGAAAGAATGTAAAATATCTTTCCATCCCAACCATGCCAGGCTGGTGGTGGGTTTTTGTTCTTGCTTTTTCTGCCCTTCTTTCTTTTACAGTTCATTGACAATTCTGCTCATGCTTTAAAATAATCTGGGCTGGAAGTGAGGCTTGCATCTCCCTGATTTTGATTACTCCCACATACTGTATTTATTTGCCATTTAAATCATCTTTGTCTGGAGGAGATTCAGTCTCTACAGCATCTGATCTCTGCTGTTGTTAACTAAGAAAAGGCAAAAGAAATTGGGTTGCTTCAGAGGGGTCTATTATGTGAGGAAGCCTCCAGGGAAGAAGGAGAGAGAATAAAATTCAAAATGATAGGGAGGGGTTGACTGCTCACTCACATCTTTGTCTGGTGCTTCTCACTCTTTCTGGAGGTTGATGGATGGATGTGCCTTCAGAACTGTCCTTATCATATGAAATACACAATACTCATTGTTTCCCTGCAGCTGGGCCTTCAATTCAACTCCACAGGCTCCTGTCTCTTATTCTGGGACTCTGGTCTCCTTTGTCATACCTCATGGTGAGAGGAGGCTCCGGGTGACCAAGAGCTGCCAAGTTTCCCATGAGGGGTTGGGGTTACCCCTGCCCTCCTGGCACATGAACCAAATATCAAAAGTTTGGATAAATTAAATTAACTTTAAATAAAGACTGGACATTAACAGTGCCCTGCAGAGCCACACTGGAACCTGGAGTAAAGGAGAAAAACATCACTAATACTGATCTTGTTTTCTTAAAAAATGTAGATATTTTGTCCAGGGTCAACAGTTTTACATTAAATTTTATTTTCTTTTTAATCCTCACCTGAGGACATTTCCCCTTTACTTCTGGAGAGAAGGAGAGAAAGAGGGGAGAGGGAGAGGGAGAGGGAGAGAGAATGAGAGACAAAGATTGAGGAACATCGATATGAAAGAGACTCACTAATGGCCACCTTCCCGCACCCGCCCCAAACCTATGACACTTCAGTCCACGGGACAACACTCCATCCAAGTGAGCCATAACAGCCAGGGCTAAATTTGATTTTTAAAAATAATTCGTTAAAACATTTTTCTTCATTGCTGACTTTTTTTTGATGCCCTTTTATATGTTACACCCAAGGTGAGTGCCTCACTTGGTCCTTGCCCTGGCAATGAATTCTATGTGAGTGCTTTAAATAAAGTTATAAGAATGTTGACAATGTCATTTACCTTATACTGAGGTTTTACTTTGTGCCAGGCACCGTGGGAAACATTTATAAACATTAACTCATGAAATCATTAGCTCATGAAGTAGGTACAGTAATTATCCCCATTCTAGAAATGAAACCAAGGCACCAAGAAATGAAATTATTTCCCTGAAGTCATACCCAGCTAGGAAAGGCAAAAGTGGGTTTTTAGTCCCTGTGTATCTGGCTCAGATTCTCTTCTCTTACTCCACTGTATCTAAAGAGACTGAATTTTTTTCACCCTATTCCATGGGCATTAATTCTGTTTTACCTGTTCAGCAATCTGAGGTTTTCCATAGAGAAAATATGTTGTCTTGATTTCTGCCCAGAAGATAATGCATCAAATTCAAGTACAGCCTGAAATATAAGATATGATTTTTTAAATCTGTTTTTTAAAGATTTTATTTATTTATTTTTAGAGAGGGGGAAGAGATGGAGAAAGAGAGGGAGAGAAACATTAATGTGTGGTTGCCTCTTGCACACCTGCAACTGGGGACCTGACCTACAACCCAGGCATTTGCCCTGTCTGGGAATCAAACCAGCGACCCTTTGGTTTGCAGGCCAGCACTCAATTCACTGAGCCACACCAACAAGGACTGATTAAGTTTATGGAAGTCCTTGATTCTGCTAATCCATGGAAAGGGGGTAGATGGATATTAGTCTAACTTCTTTCCCCTTGTAATAGAGATGGTGTTAATAATAATGGTTTTAATAACTTTCACAAAAATGTGATATAGAAAATATCTGTGTAAACATCAGTTGGGTCTTCAGTGATGCTGTAGCATAGTTTTATTGCCTTCATTCTCTTTTTTTCTCAACTACATTCACTATGGAATTCTTGTTAGGAAATTTAGGTCTTGACTTGAAATTTTGCTACCCCAGTTCTGTAGACCTATGCCATGGGTTAGTGACTCATCACATGTGGCTGTTGGACACCTGGAATGTGGCTCATCCTAAGTGAGATGTGCTCTAAGTGCAAAATCACACAGGATTTTGAGACTTAGTGTGATGAAAAAAAGGACACTGTCTCACTGATACATTTTATATTGGTCACATGTGGCAATGATATTTTGGATCTATTTGTTTAAATAAAATATAGTATTCCCATTAATTTTACTTGATTTTATTTTTTTAATGTGGCTAGTAGAAAAATTTAAGATCACATATGTGTGACTCACACTTATTTCTTTTGCCTCCCAACAATTTCATTTATAAAGCAAGAGGTTGGTGTGTTTTGTTTTGTTTGCAACTATTGCGAAAAGCAAGTAAAATTTGCCAAAAAAGAGAAAGAAAGAAAATGGTTGGAGCTTAAAGTTCACTTTTGTTTCTGCCACCTCTGGAGATTTGTGAATTTTTTGAGTAGGCTGTAGCATTAATTTACCTTTCAAGAGGTTTGTGACCAGTGGAACCTATCTTTCAGAAAAGCTGCCTTTAAATGACATTATCCAACTCTTTAAATAGTGCTTAATGCTCATGTAGTCATTGAATACTGATAGAATTGCCTCTTTTGCCAAGTTCAGAGTTCTGCTGCCTCTCCCCCAAAGTGAGGGTGCAGAATGGTTCTCTGGGCCTTCAGGTCTGGCATCTTGGCCTTCAACCTTTACTTTGCAGATTAGTCACCTGGTGACCCTGACAAAGATGCAGATTTCTGGGGCCTGCTCCTTGGAGTGGCTGGTTAGCTCTTCTGGATCAAGAACATGAGCTATATTATTTATAACACCCCTCTCCAACCCACCTCTCCATTCAGACATGGGTGCTCAGTTTCCCTCTTTACTCTGTCTTGGGGATATAGTTGCTGTTTCCAGAAAACATTCTTCAGTAATCCAATGAGTTTCCCTTTCTCCTTCCTTTCCATACCCTGTAGAGTCTAATTTACTTTCAAGTAGATATTGGCTACTCTTAGCTATCCAAAAAAGTCCTAGTGCATGGAGGGCAGGAGGAAGGGGGAAGGAGGCCTTTGTTCTCTTTTCTTCTTAATTGTCTTATGGATCAGTGAAGTTTAACTTAAAAGGCATCTGAAGTTTCCTTTAGAGTAGATGAGATATACATTTTCAGCAAATATTAGCTTCAGTGCTTGATAAATAGAAGGTGCTCCATAAATATTTATTTAATGAATAAATTTCTGTTCTGTTCTTTTTTTGGAAGCTGCATTAACTCCTCTTGGTCACCAAGGGACTGAATGTAAAGTGTACTAAGGCAGTAATTAGGTAAATGCTCTACTCAGAGGAGTTGGGTGAGGGCTTTAATGCCATATTGTAGAATGTGCCTTAATGCAATAAGTAGAAAGGATCCTTAAGAGTAACTGCACATGACCCCTCCCTCCATATTTTCTTCAGCTCCTCTTGGTCTACCACATGTACTCATTCTTCATTCATTCTCCATCTCTTCCTTAGAGCAGAGCTGTCTTTGTCCAGATTCTGGGTGTTAAGTGGCAGAGGTCAATCTTAAGAGGGTTGAAGGGCAAAACTGAGAATTGATTGGTTGAGGTTATGGAACTACTCAGACAAAGCTATGTGCAAAGGCTCAAGCAACATCATTAGGACATGGGTCTCTCCATCGCTTGACTCTGCTTCCTTCTGCATTGGCTCCACTGTTAGACTGTCTCCATCCTTGTGTGTCAGATGGATTATTAAAATTCTTCTCAAACCTCCCTGCCTCCAAGACCCCAGCTCTCCAGATAGCTCCAGGAAAAATCTTGAGGATTGGCTTTGATTGGGTTGTATATCTCTCCCTGATCTGTGGCTGCATAGATTAAATGCTCTGATTTGCCATATCCGGGTCACATATCCCTTGGGTTAGGGTGTGAGGCCAGCATGACCTCAGACTGCTTGAGTAGAGAGAGGGGAAGGCATGGAATCCCAAAGCTAATGCAAGGTTAATTGAAAAGAACAAAAGGTCCTGAGTTGGAAAAATGTATCGAAGGACCATTTGAAACACATACAATGGAATTATTTTTCTATTCTTTTATGAGATTGATTCTTGCTAAAGAAGCCATAGCCCTCCCCCACATCCAAAATCAAGTTGTGGGAGTTCCTTAGTCATGAGCAGGCTGGCAGCTCCTGAAGGCAGAGAACCCACCACGCTGATCTTTGATACCTTAGTACGTTGCACACAACGCATTTTAAATAAATTGTTTCAATTGGTATAATTTCATTGTGTACCTACCGTATGCCTGGTACAATTAAATTAATGATGTCTATTCTTGCATTAATCAAATTGGTTTTTACATTACAGCCTGTTGATGAAGAGGATACGCTTTGAGATCATGCAAATGTGGCTCCAAATCTGACTCTGCCTTTGATTAGTTGACTAGCCCTATGGATGTGGGTGCATCACCAGCCCTTCTAGGCCTCACTTTCCACATTTATAAAATGAGGTTAATGTAGTACTTACTCCCAAGTACAGCAGGTGTGATGATTATAAGAGATGATGCCTATAGGGTGCTTTGCACAGCAGCTGGCTTATAGTCAGGACTGATATGTGGAAATAAATATAGTAGGTAATATTAATATTTATATAGTTCAAAGAATAAGTGTTCGGTGACTATATTTGTTCATTTGGCATCTGTTAAATTTTTGCTATATATTGGGTTCTTTACTACACATAGGATAAAGATGATTATGATAAAATTCTTTAAAAATTAAAAAAAATTCAGTTACAGTTGACCAAAATTTTTTTAGCATATAGAGATATTTATATTTATTTTTTATTTTTTAAATTTATTTTTCTTTATTGTTTATTCTATTGTAGTTGTCCCATTTTTTTCCCTTTTGCCTCCCTCCACCCAGCTCAACTCTCTAGCTCACAATCAATCCCCTCTCTGTTGTCCATGTCTGTGCATCATTCATACACGTTCTTTGACTAGTCCCTTCCCCTTCCTTTGACAGCTATCAATCTGTTCCATGCTTCCATGTCTCTGGTTCTATTTTTCTCATTAGTTTTTTTTGTTCATTAGATTCCAGTTATAAGTGAGGTCATATGGTATTTGTCTTTCATCAACTGGCTTATTTGATTTCGCATAACAGTCTCTGGTTCAATCCATGCTGACACAAAAGGTAGGAGTTCCTTCTTTCTTTCTGCTGCATAGTATTCCATTGTGCAAATTACCAGTTTTTTTAATGTACTCATCTACTGATGGGCAATTGGGCTGTTTCTAACACTTAGCTATTGTAAATAGCACTGCTATGAACATAGGGGTGCATAAATTCTTTTGAATTGATGTTTTGGGATTCTTAGGGTGTATTTCTAGCAATGGAATTGCTGGAACAAAAGGCAGCTCCAGTTTTTAGTTTTTTTAGGAAGTTCCGTACTGTTTTCCACAGTGGCTGCACCAGTCTGCATTCCCACCAACAGTGTACTAGGTTTCCCTTTTCTATACATTTTTGCCAGCACTTGTTGTTTGTTGATTTACTGAAGATAGCCATTCGGACAGGTGTGAGGTGATAACTCATTGTGGTTTTAATTTGCATCTTTCTGATGGCTAGTGATGCTGAGCATCCTTTCATAGTCTCTGGGCCCTCTGTATGTCTTCTTTGGAGAAGTATCTATTGAGGTCCTTGGCCCATTTTTTTAATTGGGTATGTTGTCTTCCTGGTGTTCAGTCATATGAGTTCTTTATATAATTTGAGATTAAACCCTTGTCCAACGTGTCCTTGGTAAATGTGTTCTCCCATACAGTCAGTTCCCTTTTCATTTTGATGATGGTTTCTTTAGCTGTGCAGAAACTTTTAAATTTGATGTAGTCCCATTTGTTTACTTTTTCCTTTATTTCCCTTGCTCTAGGAGATATATCAGCAAAAATATTGCTGTGTGGGTGTCTGAAATTTTACTGTCTATGTTCTCTGCTAGGACTTTTATGGTATCATGACTTACATTTAAGTCCTTTATCCATTTTGAGTTTATTCTGGCATATGGTATAAGTTGGTGGTCTAGTTTCATTTTTTTTTTGCATGTACCAGTCCAGTTCCACCAGCACCATTTACTGAAGAGACTGTTTTTACTCATGCCCCCTTTGTAAAATATTAATTGATCTTAGACACATGGGTTTATTTCTGGGCTCTCTATTCTATTCCATTGATATGTGTGTCTGTTTTTATGCCAGTACCAGACTGTTTTGATTACAGTGGCCTTCTAATATAGTTTAATATCAGGTATTATGATCCTTCATAGTTTGTTCTTCTTTCTCAGAATTACTGAGGCTATTTAGAGTCTTTTGTGGTTCATGTAAGTTTTTAAAATATTTGTTCTAGATCTGTGAAGTACGCCATTGGTATTTTAATAGGAATTGTATTGAATGTATAGATTGCTTTGGGTAGTATGTACATTTTCATGATGTTAATTCTTCCAATCCATGAACACAATATAGCTTCCATTTATTTATCTTCCTGAATTTTTTTTCAGTGTTCTATCGTTTTCCAAGTACAGGTCTTTTACTTTAGGTTAAACTTATTTTTAGGTATTTAATTTTTCTTGTTGCTATAGTAAATGGGATTTTTCCCCTTAGTTTCTCTTTCTGATAATTCATTGTTGGTATACAAGAATACCATTGATTTCTAAAATGCTTGCTCTAAAGAAATTTGTGGCTTCGTGGTGGACTCGGTCATTTACGTAGATTATAAGGTAATGCTTCTAATTCCACAGCCTGTGTGATTCAGTCCCCAGAGCTATGTATAACCAAGAGTAATTTGTTTTTTTAATTAATAAAAATTTATTTAAAATTTTTTATTGTATTTTTTCCATTAGCATTTATCCCCCTTTTACTCCCCTCCCCCTGCAATCACCACACTGTTGTCCATGTCCATGAGTCCTTTTTCCTTTTTGCTAGATTCTTTCACCCTCTAACTTCTCCCCCCCATAGCTGTCATCCTGTTGTCTATCTATGAGTGTATTTGCTTGCTATTTCAGTTCGTTCATTAGATTCCACATATGAGTGAATATATATGATAGCTGTCTTTATCTGACTGGCTTAATTCACTTAGCATAATGTTCTCCTGGTCCATCCATACTGTCACAAATTTTCTTCTTTTCTTTTTTTACAGCCGAGAAGTATTCCATTGTATAAATGTCCCATAGTTGTTTTATCCATTCAAAATGAATTAAAGACAAAAATGTTAGGCCTGAAACCATAAAAATTCTAGAAGAAAACATAGGCAGCAAAATCTTGGATGTTGCTCATATCAACATTTTTTCTGATATATCTTCTCAGGCAAGGGAAACAAAAGAAAAAATAATCAAATGGGACTACATCAAACTAAAAAGTTTTTACACAGCAAAGAAAATCATCAACAAAATAAAAAGACAGCCTACTAAATGGTAGAACATATTCACTGATACATCTGATAAGGGGTTAATATCCAAAATTTATAAAGAACTTATAAAACTCAATACCAAAAAAATCAAACAATCCAATTAAAAAATGAGCAAAGGACCCAAATAGACATGTCTCCAAAGAGAACACAGATGGCCAATAGACATATGAAAATATGCTCAACATCACTAATCACCAGAGAAATGCAAATTAAAACCACAATGAGATATCACCTCACACCTGTCAGAATGGCCATCATCAGTAAACCAACAAATAACAAGTGCTGGTGAAGATGTGATTAAAGGGGAACCCTGTACACTGTTGGTAAAAATTCAGATTGGTGCAGCCACTGTGGAAAACAGTATGGAAATGCTGTTTTCCATAATTTTTAATCAAAAAATTAAAAATTGAACTGCCTACTACCCAGAGATTCTACTATTGGGAATTTATCTGAAGAAACCCAAAACACTAATTTGAAAGAATATAAGCACCCCTATATTCATAGTAGCAATATTTATGATCACCAAGATATGGAAGTAGCCCAAGTATCCATCAGAAGAGTAATTTCAAACGCATTCAGATTCCTGAACTATCATGAGGGAATGCCTATGTCCTGCCAGAACATAACTTTCTCCCTATTCTTCATTCCCCAACTGCCCTCAGCCCAAGGACACATGCAGGTCTCTTTATGCTATGCTCCTCATTGGTATGTTGTCCTCCTACTCCACCCCAGCCATGCCCTCCCTCCAGGACTTTCCAAGGGTGCTGTTCCCTTCCTTACTTTGGATTTTCCATACAGTCATTTTCTCTGTCCCTAAGCCTTTCTCTAGGTGAGAAAGCCTGAGTGACATCTACTTTGCCTGCAAGACTTAGCTCAGCTGTCACCTTTTGCTCTAGGCCTTCCCAGCTGCTTGGCCTCCATTACATAGTTCTCCCTTCCCCCTAGGTTCCAGGGCAAGCTGCCATTGCAATCCTAACCCTCTCAGGATGTGATTGTTGATACCCCTTGACCTTCCTGTCTGTCGTGTTGGGCTGCAGGGCCTCCTGACAGGGATGTATGATTTCCTGGCACATATAGGATAGAGAGAGGGAAGAAAAGTAACGCTTTCTGAAGATGAGCAAGAGGTTTCTCTACTGTTTACAGTCCTCTATAGGGTATTTGGAACATGGTCTCCACATGGTGAATGATGATTTCTGGTCTAGGTTACAGAACGACAGTGAAGGCAGAATAGACCAAACACACACTTTGCCATCAGTTAGAACTGGGATGGACTTTTAGCTCTTGTTGGCCATCAGCAAGTTATTTAACCTCATAAACCTCCTTATCAGTAAAATGGTCAACATATAAGGTGTAGCCCATAGCATTGCTGTGAGCATTTTATGAGATGATGCAGAGACAGCCCTGGGCACCATACCCAGCACCTAGTCAACTCCCCAGTAATGCTGGATGCTGCTATTATAAATCTGGAAATATATCTTGGGGCTCTGCAATGGTTTTACAAGTTAAACCACCACCAATAGTTTTCTTCAAGGAAGAGGTTTGATAGTTTCCTATGATAATTAGGAAGCAGAAACAAATTGCATGTTGGCTGCAGAGAGGGAGCATGCTTTTGTTTTGGTTGGGTTTTTTTTTTTTTTTGCTTTTGTTTTTCACACCTGTTTTCTCAGAGGAATAGAACTTAGTGTCTTGCCAAAACCTGACAACAAGTAAAATGCATGGCTTAAAGTCCTCAGCAATCATAGCAAATGTGAAATCAAATCTCTCATTTGCTTTGGAGCGTCTGGACAGCAAGGACAGCTGGAGTGTTGCTATTTTTTATTTCAAATAAAAGAGTCAGTTCCTTGTTACCATAGAAACCACCAACCTAATTATAAGGAGTTTTGTTCACTGGATAAAAGTCATCATTTCTCTTTCCTCCCCATGCTCATATAGGTCCTCAAAATATTGGCATGGATTTGGTCCTGGATGAAGGGATTTGCTCCCTTGAGCAAAATGATCACAGTGCCCTGACTAGGCAGCACCGTAAAGAAAGCTAGTGGGGCTGGCCAGACATGG
This sequence comes from Trachops cirrhosus, assembly GCA_028533065.1. Classification (NCBI taxonomy): domain Eukaryota; kingdom Metazoa; phylum Chordata; class Mammalia; order Chiroptera; family Phyllostomidae; genus Trachops; species Trachops cirrhosus. The sequence goes on along the minus strand of CM052544.1, from coordinate 51,767,054 downwards.
AAAAATAGCACCCACAGTGCGTCTTCTACTTTGCAAACAAGTCATGAGCGCTAGCAAGAACAAATTAGTGTTTATAAAGTAAAGTTCAAAGAAATTTGCTCCTGATCTGCCCTACCGCTAGATAAACATGCCCTTTCCTCTCTGGAAGGAAAGGGTGGACTAGCTCTTTGATCCTCCTGTTCAATGATTTTATACTGGGATTCTGAGATCAATCATTATATAACATTTGAAGTGTTCAGAGAAGAAATGCTAAACCATGGGTTTCCAAGAGCTGACAGGGTTTGCTAGAATGGTTAATAGTTAAAGAATGTGGAGCCTTGTTGTACATGCTTACCTTTTTTTAAACTTACTGTTCCATCTGTGTATTGACTTTCATGCTATGTACTAAAGAGGAGATTCTTTTCTTTGACCCTAGAGAGATGGCATTCAAACAGTCAGCTTATAGGAAACCAAGTGGCATTGAGGAGCAAGAGTCTTGGGTGTGTTTTGGTCACAAGGTGATGACTTAGGGGTTAGAGATTTGCAAGTGCAATTAATACTTTTCTTGAAGATTCCATTTATAGAATGTACCAGCTTAGGTCAGTGCTAGTGTGGAGCACGTTGCTTGCATTTTGTAGACACTGAAATACTCAGTTGAGCCATGAATGTTCCATTTGTACATATCAGGAGCTTTGGAAGATACAGCAGGCCATTAGGGATGTGGGAAGGGGAGGCATGCTTCATAGAGGGGCTGGATAAAGATAGGGCCAGGTAAAAGCCTGGTAGTGAAGACAGGAGTCCCTGAAGAGACTATAAACTCAAAAAGAAGCATATGTAAATATGTGTGGGGGGTGGGATGGGGAGAAAGTGGTGGTAGAAATGGACTAGGCCCTATATCTCGGATAACATCTCAGACTGGTAATGTTTCCCTTGTGCATGCCAAGGACAGGTTTCTTACTTTGGATGCAAGTTCCTTTGCCTTATGTAGTCTCCTCTGCTCTTGACGGTTGTGATGGTGGTAATGGTAATGACTGTGGTGGTGGAAATGCTAGAAGCTGTCATAATAATCGCAGTTATAATGAAATTGGTAAGGTGATGGAGATTAATATATCTTTAGTCATTTCTCAGTGCTAGGCCATCTTCTAAGCTGTTATATCTATTACCTATTCTCTTGTTTAGGCTGTAAATCTGGACATCTTTTTTGATTCTTTTTCTCATACACTCCATCAGTCTATTAGCAAGTATTGATCAGCTCTACCTTCAAATCCATCTCTGTTTTGTGTCTCTGGCTACCTCCTTTGCTACCAACGCAGGCCAAGCTTCCTCCCTCTTTCACCTGTCTTGCTGCAGGAGCCCTCCCTGGGCTCCTTGCTTCTTATAATCCATTCACACAGAGGTTGGGGGCCATCTAAAATCATACACCTCCATCCTCAGAACCTTCTTCATGGCTTCCCTCCACACTGACAGTAAAGCCCAAGACCTTACAACCTGGCTTTTAGACCCCAAGTGCCTGTCTTACTGGCCTCATCCTCTCCACCCCCTACTCTGTCCCCATTGCTTTTTCTGCTCTGGTCATGCCACCCTTCTTCCTGGTCCTGAACACATCACATCCTCTGGCCTTAGCTCTTCACCATGGGGCTTTGCATGGTTCATCCTCTGATTTCATCTAGGGCTGTCCTCAAACTCAGCTTTCTCAGAGAGGACTTCACTGGCCAGCCTCACTGAGAGATAATTTATATCTTACACAGTTCATCCATTTAAAGAATGTAATTCAGTGGCTTTTAGTGTATTCACAGAGGTGTGTGTCTCTAGCAGCACCATCAATTTTCAGATATTTCGCTACCTCAAAAGGAAGCCCTATACCCTTTAGCCATCGTCACCACTACTCTCCTCCCGACCACTACAGATTTGCCTGTTTTGGACATTTCATGTGCTGTTTTAAAAAATGGTTAGATTTCATTTATAGCAAAGTGTATTGCTTTCTCTATGGAAATATAAAGCTTCCTTTTAGAATAAATAAAAAATTAATCAGCTTAAACAATATTAAATAAAATAACATAAGTGGGGTGTGCAGAAAAGTAGAAACTGCTATGGTGGTTGGTGGCAATTGTACACAGAGCAGGTACCCTCATTACAGCAGGTGTGTGTCTAGCGTTTGGGAAATGGCTGACACATGTCCTTGGACTTGACTTGTCAGGAGAAACACTTCATCTTTGGAGTAGAACGGAGGGAGCTGGAGTGCTTACTATACACATCCACATCCTCAAAGAGCACCCACCACTGGGGAGCGCTGTGACTGTGCTCAGTGCCTCAGCATGCTAACCTGGCAGGTAAACAAAGCGCCTCACACTGACACACTTTCACCGCACTCTACCACACCTCCCTGACGAAGAGCCACCTTGAGTTTGGGGTCACCAGAGTAAAGGTCAATCTTTCACTTATCAGTAAATATGTTAACTTCTGATAATCTTACCTGCTTTAAGTAAAGGAGTGTGTGTGTGTGTGTTTTGTCTTTATTCCCATTTGCAAAATTATATGAATAAATGAAATGGATTATTTTAATGTTGACTGCATATAAAAATATGTAAGTATAGTGTGTTACTTAGCAGAATATTACAAGTTTCTGTTGACCTTGTTAACTGAGCACAACCACTAAACATTATGTAATAAGAAATAATGTATCATAACACTAAAAGAAGGTCAAGTAAGACCTACTTCAGAGGGCCATGGTGAGCACTAAATGACTGATGTGTGAAAAGCCTTTTTAGAACACTGCCTGACACAAACCAAGCATTCTCTGCTAGCCAGTTTCTTTTACTTTATTTTATTTTTTAGTATATTTTTTATTTTTTCAATTACAGTTAATGTACAATGTTATATTAGCTTCAGGTGTACAACCCAGTGATTAGACGTTTTTATAACTACAAAGTGGTGACCTGATAATCTAGGGCCCAGCCAATTTCAGTCCTCTCCCAGAGGAAGGTCTGAGCCCTCCCATCTCCTACCCCACCCCAGGGTGATCACTTCTTTGTTGCCTCCTCCCTGCCCTTGCTGGTTTGCCTTCCTAAGCAGAGAGTTTGGTGAGAAGGGTACCCCTTTCTCAAAGTGAGGAAAAGCCATTTGCAGTGAGCTCATATGAGTAGCTACATTCTTGTGCTGAAATACCCCAGCTAGCCTTTCAGTTAGAAACACGTTGTCCTTAACCAACTTGACAAATCAGTTACCTCTTTATATTTTTGCAAATTGCATCAAATCCAACACTGAAAGACACATTGCATGGGGCTGAGTGCCTTTGTTATCAGCTTAGTAAGTAACCCTTGGACATGTACATATTCCCATGCCCCAACATTTGGAGTGCATCAGCAGACCAGAAACACGACAAATGTGTTTTTTTAAAACCATTGTACAAGTAAATTGGGATTTTAAAAATGCATTTTAACATGTTATTCTTCAGTTGGATCAACCATATGTTAAAGTAAGCTTCACCTATGGCAACAGTTTTCATCTGAGGCTTATTATAGCCTAATGAAAGAGTGTGTGGGTGGTTAGCACAACCTCATGTAAAGCTACTAGAAAGTCATTACTAATGGCTTTGTCTTTTTGCCTAAAGTGGTTGATTTTTGCCCAGATTATGGATGGGTGAAGCCATGTCACTGTTGCTCTGGGACCTAAACTAGACTCTGTAGGTATCCAAGGAGAAGGTATCATTTAGGATGGGACCCAGGTAGGGACAGAAGGACCTAGGACTCAGACTGTCTGGGTTCTAATCCCAGCTCTACCACCACTTAATAGCCATGTGGAAATTACAAGTTATTAACCCCTCCAGGTTTAAGTTGCTTCATCTGAAAAATGGAGTTGATAATACCTATCTCCCAGGAGTGTCACAGGGAAATATGTATCACCGTTAAAGAAGGTCTTTGCATGATGATTGGCACAGAGCTAATTTACCAGCCATTACTGATGTTACTGTGGGTGGTGTTTTCCCTCATTTTTGAAGACAGTGGAGAATTTGACTCTTCTGGGTACATCTGAAATGCATTCTGATTTCTGACCTGTCTAATTGCATTTATCGCCATACTGGCTTTCTCTCTGTTTCTTGAACATAACAACACTGTTCCCACCTCAGAGCCTGTGCACTTACTGGTACCTCTGCCCTTCCCCCGGGCCTTCATGTGGCAGCTCCTTGTTAACCTTCAGGTCTCTCCTTACCGTCTCTCTCCCCACCTCATGCTCCATCATCTCACTGTATTTCTTTCCTTCCTTGCACTCTCACCGACCCACCTCCCCCTGAAATGATCTTGTTCATTTATTTGTTTCTTCATTGCTTTTCTTACATTCCACTAGAATGTAAGTCCCATGAGGGCAGCATTCTTATCTGCCTTGTCTGATGTCAAATTGCCTCCTCCTAGCTCAGTGCCTGGCACATAGTAGGCACTCCTTTAATAACTATTGGATTTCAGTGTACAACTTGGGCTTCAAATACAGAATTTCATAGGTAGTGGGGCATGGAGCTCTAGAATAAGCCTTATGCTAGAAAGGCTGTCATAATATTTCAAAAGTCTTATGTTCTGAATTTCATTGTTACCTGTCCCTCAGTTATCCCCTTGACCCAACTTGATGTCATCAGGACAAAGGCAGACAGGATGACAATGACTGTTGATGCAGGCTACTAGAACAACTTTAAGGGCCATTAGAGGATTTAGTTTTCATGCCAGAATATAGGAAACCATATTTTAACTTTGGCAAAAAGTGGACAAATAGATTAATTGTGTCAAGGGAACAATTGGAAAGGTTATAATGAAAATTTTAGTGCCTGAAATTATACGGTCATTTAGGGAGGAGGAACATTCTTCTGGGCATGTGTGTCAGTAGGCCCACGCTATTTTATTTCTAGTGTCCCTGGTCCACTGGAGATAGGGATAAAGAAGTACACTAATAATTATATATTATTAATTACTTAGTTTAATAAATACTATGGAGAAAAAATATGGCAAACATACAGAGTCTATAATAGAGATAATCATTGCAGGAAACCCACTGTAGATTGGATGATTAAAATGAATTGTTTGAATCTTTAGCAAAGAAGAATATGGTTTCCTATAATTCAGCATGAAAAATACATACTCTGATGGCCCTTATAGCACATTTCTTGCCCTTCCATTACTAGCACAGGGCAGGGGCACAACACTGATTCTTTAAGTATCCAGATGGTTTATCTCTTTTTTGAACTAGCAGTGGAGGCTCAGTTCTCTCCTTGCTCCAGGGTTTCCTCCCCTCCCGGCTACCCTCCCCAGCTGATAGGTATGAGCATCGTGTGGTCCAAAGCTGAATGTGAGTCTTGGACCTGCAGGATGGCCAGCTGTCAGGCACAGTAATGAGAAGCAAAATCCTCTTGGGAGGGAGTAAGGACAGTGATGGCTCCTGGGTTGTGTGAATGTGCAAGACAGTGGATGTTTTGACAAGTGGCCACCCTGTCTTCCACCCCTTCACCCAACTGCACTGGGTGGCCTTATACTTCAGGTGTGGAGAGCAATGACTTGAACATATGTCTGGCAATGTCTTCCCAAACAATATGGTGTGCATATTGATTAATTGACATTTATTTCTCTAAATCTATTTCTGTTGAAATGGTACAGATTTACTTGAGGGCTGACTGTGTGCCCAGTGTGTAGATTGCACTGGTCCACATAACCTCACAGTGCTCTGAGACACATACAGTTCCCTTGAGGAAATAGATGGTGGAAGATATTCTATTTACATGGGTCATGTTGTTAGGAAGGAGTGGAATCTTGGCTTGCACGTGGCATTTTCTCTAACCACTGTGCTCTTTCTTCACAGGTGTCTCATAATTATGGTAAATAATTAGAAAATAAGGGTAAGGGAAAAGAAATTTAAAAATGTACTTGTCGATCACTCTACTACCTACCCACTCATAGGTGTACTAACTACTGTTAAATTTTTGCTTTCTAAACTCTGTATTTGTATGTGTGTGTGCATGTCTGCTTAGATAAAATATTGAATGCATGTACCTCCACATAAATGTGATTGTGATTTTCCACCTTTCAATAAATAGCAAATAATAACTTTGCACATTTTATTTTTATTTATTGATTTTTTTGGAGAGAGAGAGAAATTAACATTGATTTGTTGTTCCACTTATTTATGCCCTCATTGATTTGGCTCTTATATGTGCCCTGACTGGGGATCAAGCCTACAACATGGACATATTGGGATGATACTCTGGCCAACTTACTTACCCTTCCAGGGCATACCTTCCCACATTTTAATAATAGCACAATATTCTGTACGTCATCTGTAACATGATTTATTTCAGCAAATCACTATTACTGGACACTCACTGCTGCCTACCTCCCAGATGACAAGAATAAGGTTCCTGTGCTACATTCTTTCACTATTCCAAGCAATAACTATGACATTTTGTACATATGTCTTTTTGAACTTGTCTAATTATTTCTACAGAATTATATCTAGAGTAGTATCCACCTCTTATCACAAAGGACATTTCAGGATAATTATGTGGCCACAGACAATCAGATATTGAAAGACTATAGCTACTGTAATTAAGCATTTAACCTGGCTCTCTGCTTCTTGGGTTAGTAAACGCCAGTAGACTGGCTCCCTGCCTGCAGCTTACAAGGAGTAATGTGGTAGGGTAGAGAGAGACTGAAGCTTGAATTTATAATATAGCACGTGGTAAGTTCACTAATAGAAATATGCTCAGTATATAGGTCAGAGGAAAGTGGTACCTATCTTACTCCTCCTGAATGAACATCAGGTGTTTCCATAGTGTTAGCCTTATGAAAGGTGGGGTCAGATGAGCAGTTTGGTACATCTCTCAAAGTGAGATGTACCAGACAGAGTGCACAGAGCCAGAGCCAGAAAAGTTAAACAGGAGCCATGTCAGAGGCCTTGGTATGTATTACTCAGAATGTGAGGACTGGTCTCTGGATGTGATACCAGATGTGATGAGGGGAACCTGAGATGTTTCCAAGGGTAGCTGATTTGTATTTTAAAGATTCCTTCTGGCCAGGGGATAGAGGGTGATTGTGCAGGAAACAAGTTTGGAGACAGACAGATGAGTTGGGAGAAGGGTGCAGGTTTCTAGCTGAGAGTTTCCATGAGGTCTAGATGCATGCAGTGGTTAAAGAGGGAGAATGGGACAGCTGGACTGAACATAAATTAGGTTTGTGGCCTCAACCCAAATACAGAGCTAAGCTTGTGGGAATACACGACCCCTTGAATTCTGTCCAAAAGTGTGCATTTGTGCAAGGTGTTTTAAAAAATATTTACAGTGGTAAGATTTGGATGCTGGATATAAACAACCTATTTTGTTGTACCTGTTTGTTTTTGCTGGAATCATCAGCTTTTCAAAACGATCCCCATATATGTGCGTTCTTAATAGGGTGATGAAAGTCTAATACTGGATTATGATGATCGTCACACAACTTGATAAATTTACTAAAAATCATTGATTTGTATACATAAAGCATGACATTTATGATATGTAAACTCTCAGTAAACTTTAAAAATGGGAGGGGTCTCCATAGTCCAAAGAAGTTTAGAGTCCACTAAATTGTATGTGTTGAATTAAGTTGTGACAGTTAACTTTTCTTTAAATTTTATTTTAATCATTGTTCAAGTACAGGTTTCTGTCCTTTACTCCCATCCTAGCCCACCCACCCATCCCTCCCCACCTCCCTCCCATTTCCACTCCCCCTTTTGTCTATGTGTCCTTTATTCTGGTTCCTGCAAACCCTTCCCCTTTTCCCCTGAAATTGTCTCCCCTCTCTCCTCTGGACACTGTTAGTCTGTCCTCTATTTCAGTGTCTTAGGTTATATTTTGCTTGTTTGTTTGTTTTGTTATTTAGGTTCCTGTTAAAGGTGAGATCATATGGTATTTGTCTTTCACTGCCTGGCTTATTTCAGTTAGTATAATGCTCTCCAGTTCCATCCATGCCGTGTGACAGTTAACTTAATGTGTTAACTGCACTAGGCTGTAGTGCCCAATTGTTTGGTCGAAGACTAGTCTAGATATTGCTGTGAAGGTATTTTTTAGATGTATTGTAATAGATGTGTACCATCAGTTGACTTTGGGTAAAGCAAATTACCCTCTAATGTGGTTGGGCTTCATTCAGTCAGTTGAAGGCAGTAAGAGAAAGGACTGAGATCCCCTGAGTAGGAGGGAATTCTGCCTCCACACTGAAGCATAGAAACTATGCCTGAGTATCAAAGCTGCTGGATTTTTAGACTCAACATGGCAATATTGACTCTTATCTGAATTGTCAGCCTGCCCTGTGAATTTCAGATTTGCCAGCCCTCAGAATTGTGTGTGAGCCAATTCCTTAAAATACATATTCTCTCTATATAGATAGTGATAGAGAGAGAGAAAGAGAAGATAGAGATATCTCTTACTGATTCTGTTTCTCTGGAGAACCCTGACTGATACATATGGTAAATTAAAATATTTTGGTTGCTTTAATTTTTTAAGTCCTTTTCATTGTAGAAAGCATATTCTGGCCTACCTTTCCCAGGTGTGCCATGGTTAACCACTTGCATGTTGGGCAGCCTCCGTCTGGGCCTGGTATTATGGGCACACACTGGGGGGACTTAGGCAGAAACCCTGAGGGTCCTGGATCAGCTCCCTGCAAAGTTAGTTTCAGCTGCAGCACACTGTGGACAGGCTGTGTAGCCTGGCTCATGATGAGGGCCTGAGAAAGGCAGACAGGGGCAGGCCAGTGCACTGGCTGCTTCTTGTGTGGTGAAGGATCCGATTGAATCACAGGGAAGGATGGTCTGTGTGCAACTGTGGCTCTTAGTAATGCAGCCATCTCCCTTGGCCTTCAGTCCGAGTGTGTGTTTTGAAAGAAAAGACAACCAGCTGTGACCAGCTGCAGCTCCTAGTTTTATTAAAGGCAGGCCAGAAACCACAAGGAAATGACAGCCAGTCCCCAGATGGGCTCTGGTTCTCATCCTGAGAGTGTCATGACTCACTTTGGGTTCATCTTGTAGTTTCACACTAACGAAGCAAGTGGCTCCTTTGTCCCATTTGAATTTTTGCTGTGGCATCAGGAACATCAGGAGGGAAATTTTGACAGACACTTCTCAGGAGAACTCCTGGAAGACTCCTTACACAGAACACACTGGAATTTAGGTCCAAGACTGGAATGATTCAGTCTTTATTGAATATCTACTATGTGTTGGGTATTATGTTAGTCTTTGGGTCTACTGTTGATCTGTGCTCTTAATGTGCTGCCTGACCAAGCAAAGCAAGAGAACACATCCTTAACTTGAAAATGAGCCCAGGGTTCTAGTCTGAAACATAGAAAGGAAAAGAGAACTGTTAACCACCTACCTGTTTAACTTAGGAAAGATTGCCCAGCTATGGTGCCTGGGCAGTTCTTGGATAGAAACCTAGCCATTGTCCACATGTTGGTGTTTGACACTAGTCGGGGTGCTAGATTACTTGTAGGAGGTCACAGAATGGTTTATGGGAAAGTTGATGTAGAATTGTATGTCATCTCTGCTACTTACTGGCACCTTGGCCTTTTGCAAGTCCTTAATGTCTTTAAGGAAACTATTGTTCCCTCACTTATAAAATCCTTTTCTTTGTAGTATGAACAGATGAAATAGTGGCCATAAAAAGAATTTATATGGAGATCCTGTGTGCTGAGTTCTAAGAGCCATGTTTAAATAGTCCAAGAAATGCTTAGTGAAATTACATTCAAAAGAGAGAAATGGACCAACAGCCAGTTTATACACTTATGTTTGTGTATATAGTACCCTATCCTAGTACCCACTAGGCTGGGGTGCGTACCCTGAAGCCACCGGGGGCCTAGGTCCAGGTGAGTGTGGTACTTGCCTCGGAGGGCGCTGTTGCCTCTCTGGTCCTGGGTGCTGCTGGAACCATGAATAAACAGAGTCTGACTGAGGAGAAACACCCTCCCAGTGTCTGGCAGACCCAAAATCTGGGCTCTGGAGGAGAACAAGGAGCCCCACCCTGGTGAGTATAGGGAAATAATCCCAGACAGACTCAGATTAGTGGCTTGGGGGAGAGGGAACAAACCCACCATCTTCTCTGAATTCTGAAAGGCACCTGCCACGGGAGATCCAGGAATCACAGCCCCTTGTTTGTGCTAGAAGCCCTCTCAGAAATAGTCTGGTTTGCAACTACTCTAAGGTTGAGAGGAGGCCAGCAGGGACAGGCAGAGGCAGATTCTGTAGTGACCTGGGACATTTGCTGACACACCCCTGTCCCCAGTGCTGATAAAAGTCAGCTTTGCAGAGCAGCTCTGCCCACCCTTGAAGCAATCTAGCCCAGAGGAATCATCCACAAGCTATGGATCACCTATAGCATCTAAAAGGTGGATGAGGGCCAGACACAGACAGCACCTGACATTGGCTTACACCAGACTTGGACATCGGAGTGGTATCCAAAGGGAGAAACCAGAAGGAAAGATCTAAACTGTGCTGAGGCAAATGGACTTGGTTCTTTTCTCATTATCTTAGCTATTTTTTTCTTTTTCATAGCCTTTTTATTTTTTTAATCTATTTTTCTTTTATTTTTGATACTCTAATTTTTCTTTCATATCTCCTATTCTACTCTTATCTTTGATTACTCCATGGTTCCGTTCTCTCCTTTTATTTTTTGTTACTTTTTCCATGTTCCTTTCCCCCATTTTCCTCTTTCAATTCATTATGAGTAGTAGTTCTCTTCCCCAAACTCCTCTCATAATCAATTTTCTTTTCTTTGGTCCTCTCATATCTTTTTTCCTTTTCCCCTTTCTCTACTATTCCATTTCTCTTTCTGCTTTTAATATTCTTTGCTCTCTCATTGTTGATATTGCTGTGGTGGTTGGGGGAGGATGCTTGTTTTACTGTTATTTTGCTTTGTTCTGCTAGCACCAATACAACAGTGTACAATATGTGGTGGAGGTTGAGCCTTTTAGCCAGATGTAGGACAGTACCTACCAACCAAAGGGCAATAGCAATCAGGACCTAAATACTACAGGAGAGTCCACATAACCCACACAGACGACATTGCTAGAGCATCCAGATCAAGCGATCAAGGAGTCTGGCGCCACTGGGCCCCACAGGGCTCCTGACACACAAGATGGAGAGTCAAAGCAAATCAATCTAATACATAGAAACAAACACAAAGAGACAACTAAAATGAAGAGACAAAAAAACAACCCCCAAACAAAAGAGAAGTAGAAATCACCAGAAAAGGAGCTAAGTGAAATTGAGGCAAGTAATTTATCAGACATAGTGTTCAAAGTAATGGTTATAAAGATGCTCAAGGAACTTAGCCAGAAATACAGGAATTTAGTAGGACCTACAGCAGCATGAAAAACAACATAGAAACCTTAAATAAGAACCAGATGGAAATGAAGAATGCAATATCTGAAATGTAGAACACCCTAGAAGGAATTAAAAGCAGTCTAAATGAAGCAGAGGATCAGCGAGGTGGATGTCAAGGTAGAGAAAAACACCCAGTCAGAGCAACAAAATGAAAAAGATTAAAAAAGAATGAGGATAGTTTAAGGGAGATTTGGGACAAGATAAAACGTAAAAATATTTGCATCATAAGGATACCAGAATGAGAAGAAAAGGAGCAAAGGATAGAAAACCTGTTTGAAAAAATACTGGCAGAAAACTTTCCTAACATGGTGAGGGAAAAAGTCATGTAAGTCTAGAAAGCACAGAGGCTCGCAATCAAGATGAACACAAAGAGGCCCACTCCAAGACACATTGCAATCAAAATGGCGAAATTTAAAGACAAAGAGAGAATCTTAAAGGCAACAAGGGAAAAATACCTAGTAACAAACAAGGCAGTTCTGATAAGGCTATTAAATGATTTCTCAACAGAAACACTACAAACCAGAAGGGATTGGCATGAAATATTCCAAGTAATGAAAAACAAGGACCTGCAACCAAGATAACTCTATCCAGCAAGGCTCTCATTTAAAATGGAAGGTGAAATAAAGAGCTGCCCAAGTTAAAGAAGGCTAAAAGAGTACATTTCCACCAAGGCAGCCCTGCAAGAGATGCTAAAGGGACTGCTGTAAGAAGAAGAAGAAAGAGGGAGGGAGAGAGGAATACAGGTACAAAAGGGAAAAAATGGCAGTGAATAAGTACCTATCAATAATGACCTTAAGTGTAAATGGATTAAATGCTCCAATCAAAAGACATAGGGTAGCTGAATGGATAAGAAAACAGGCCTGCTTATATGCTGCTGACCAGGGACCCACCTCAGAACCTAAGATACATACTGGGTGAAAGTGAAGGGATAGAAAAAAATATTCTGTGCAAATGGACATGAAAAAAAGGTGGAGGTAGCAATACTTATATCAGACCAAATAGTCTTCAAAGCAAAGGCCATAAAAAGAGACAAAGAAGGTCATGACAGAATACTTAGAGGACTGATCCAGCAAGAAGATATAACTTTTGTAAACATATATACATCCCATATAGGTGCACCTAAATATATAAAGAAAATATAGGAGGAATTTAAGAAAGAGATAAACAGCAATACAGTCATTGTATGGGATTTTAACACTGTATTGTCAACAGTGGATAGATGTTTCAAACAAAGAATCAATAAAAATATTGCAGAATTAAATGACACTCTAAATAAAATGGACTTAATTGATATGTGTAAAACATTTCACCCCAAAGAAGCAAAATAAACATTCTTCTCAAATGCACCTGAATTATTCTCAAAGATAGACCACATAGTAAGACACAAAACAAGCCTTAACAAATTCAAGAAACTTGAAATAACATCAAGCATCTTCTTGGATCACCATGGCTTTAAACTAGAGATCAACCTCAAGAAAAAAAAAAACAACTCAAAAACATCCAAATATATGGAGGCTGAATAACATGCTTTTAAATAATGAATAGATTAACAATGAGATGAAGGCAGAAATCAAAAAGTATCTGTAAACAAATGAAAATGAACACACAACAACCCAAAACCTATCGGACATAGTGAAGGCAGTTCTGAGAGGGAAGTTCATAGCATTACAGGCCTACCTAAAGGAGATAGAAAAATCTCAAATAAACAACTTAACCCCACATCTAAAAGAACTAGAGGAACAACAACAAACAAAGGCTAGAGCAAGCAGAAGGAAGGAAATAATCAAGATCAGAGCACAATTAAATGATAGAGACTAGACAGACAATTTAAAGGATCAATGAATCCCGGAGCTGGTTCTTTGATTTTTTTGTTTTGTTTGTTTTGTTTTATTATTCAAGGACAGTTGTCTCCATTTTCACCCACCACTCCCTTCTGCCCCACCCATCCCCCACCTACCCCCCCCATCCTGCCCCTCTTTGGCTTTGGCAAACCATTAACCAGACTCATCATGAAAAAAAAAAAGAAAGAGGACCCAAATAAATGAAATCAGAAGTGAAAGAGGAGAAGTAACAACTGATACCACAGAAATACAAAAGATTTTAAGAAATTACTATGAGCAAATATATGCCAAGAAATTGGACAACCTGGGTGAATTGGATAAATTTCTGGAAATATAAATCTTCTAAAACTGAATCAAGATGAAGCATAAAACCTAAATAGACCAATAACAACTAATAAAATTGAAACAATAATCAAACTACCAACTCTCAAAAGCCTTGGACTAGATGGCTCCACAGGTATATGTTATTATTCAGAGAAGAACTAACACTTCTCTTTCTCAAACTATTCCAAAAAATTCAAGAGGGAAGACTCCCAAATTCTTTTTATGAGGTCAGTATCATCTTAATCCCCAAACAAGGTAAAGACACAATAAAGAAAGAAAATTACAGGCCAATATCTCTGATGAACATAGATGCTAAAATCCTCAACAAAATACTTACAAACTGGATCCAACAATATATTAAAAAGATCATACACTATGATTAAGTAGGTTTTATTCTAGTGATGCAAGGATGGCACAATATTTGCCAATCAATAAATGTCATACATCACATAAACAAATGAAAGACAAAAATCACATAGTCATATCAATAGATGCAGAAAAAGCATTTGTAGCACCCATTTTTGATAAAAAACACTCAGTGAAATGGAAATAGAGGGATCATACTTCAACATAATAAAGGCCATATATGAAAAACATACTGCCAACATTATACTCAATGCCAAAAACTAAAAGTGTTTTCCTTAAGTTTAGGAACAAGACAAGTGTCTTGCAGCTGTTCAAGGCTGGGCAGGTTCACACAGAGGATTTGGGCAGATGGAAGAAACTTCACGGAGCAGTAGGGATGTCTGACATGCCTTTATTCAGGGATGTGGTGGTGCATGCACACCAAAGGCCATGTGTTGCACCACAGGAGGTCCCAACTCCCTTATAAACTATGTACGCACAAACCCTGCAAGGGAACAATACTCATCTTCAGTTATATGACAGAGCTTCATTCTATACATGCAGGCCCCTACTCAAGGTTATATGAACACTGCCAAGACACCTGAACAGTCACCCGAACATCTGGGTGAGGGAGCCTGACTGACTCCATTTTCCCTACAACAAGGGCATCCACTTTTACCTCTCTTATTCAACAGAGTATCGGAGGTCTTATCCACAGTGATCATACAAGAAGAAATAAAAGGCAGACAGATTGAAGAGGAGGAAGTAAAACTCATTGTCAAACAAGTTGGTAATGTACAAAGAAAATCCTATAGGCTCCACCAAAAAGCTATTTTACCTAATAAGTGAATTTGGCAAGGTAGTGGGGTACAAAGTCAGTATGCAGAATACTATAACATTTTTGTATACCAACAAAGAATGATGAGAAAGAAACTAAGAAAAAAATCCCATTTACTATAATAACAAGAAAAATTAAGTACCTAAAAATAAATTTAACCAAGGAGGTAAAAGACCTGTATGCAGAAAACTGTAGGACACTGAGGAAAGAAATTGAGGAAGATACAAATAAATGGAAAGATATACCCTATTCATGGATTGGGAGAATTAGCATCATTAAAATGTCCATACTACCCAAAGCAATCTATAGAGTCAATGCAATTCCTATTAAAATACTAATGGCATACTTCACATATCTAGAATTAATACTTCAAAAATTTATATGGAACCAAAAAAGACCCCAAATTGCCACAGCAATCTTGAGAAGGAAACAAATTTGGAGGGATCACAATACCTGATATCAAACTATACTAAAGGCCACTGTAATCAAAGCAGCCTGGTACTGGCATAAGAACAGACACATAGGTCAATGGAAGAGAATAGAGAGACCAGAAATAAACCCATTCTCTATGGTTAATTAATGTTTGACAAAGGGGACGTGAGCATACAATGGAGTGAAAATAGTCACTTCAATAAATGGTGTTAAGAGAACCGACCTGATATGTGCAAAAAAATAAAACTGGACATCCAACTTATAGCACATGCCAGAATAAACTAAAAATGGATAAAATACTTAAATATAAGTCATGATATCACTGTGGTACATCTAGCTACACAATGGAATACTACATAGCAAAAGAAAGAAGGAACTCCTACCTTTTGTGACAGCATGGATGAAACTGTAGAATATTATGCTAAGTAAAATAAGCCAGTCGGTAAAAGGCAACTACCATATGATCTCATTCCTCTTATAAGAGGAATCTAATGAATAAAATAGACTGATGAGTTGAACAGATCCAGAGACATGGAAACAAGGAACAGACTGACACCTGCCAAAGGAAAGGGGGTAAGGGAGAAATGGGGGAAAGAAGAGGAAGGGATTAGTCTAAGAACATGTATGAATGACCCATGGACATGGACAGTGGCATGGGGATTATCTCTGGGAGTGGGAGGTGGGCTGGACAGAAGAGGGAAAAGGAAAGAAATATTGGGAAAACAGTAATAGACTAAACAAGAATAGAAAAAGATGTTTTGACAACTGACAGTATTTTAAAAAATCCCGTCCTTTGTTCAGATGTCATGAAAATATACTTGTAACAGCCCTTAAAAATCTGTTTTCCCTACTCACCCACTTCCTTCACACATTGTTGGTTCCCCTCCATCTTTCTTTTCAAGACTTCCCTAGAAAATCCTCTTCCCTAGCCCCCTATCCTTCCATGTTTCCTCCCTCTCAATTTAGCTTCACAAAGTCCTCAACTAGCCCCCTGGAGAAGGAAAACCTAGGTCCTCAGCCTTCCATCCTCAGATGGGTGCGGGAGGGATAGAAAGTGAAGAAGAAGACAGAACCTGCTTCTGTCACAGAAGGAAGGCTAGAAACAGTTGGGTGTCAATATAAATCTTGTCATTTGGCCACCTGCACGCAGTGCTATGGTGTGGTCTTGCCACAGGCATGCAGAGTGAGGGCCAGCAACTGTGCCTGGAGAAGTGAGGACACCTTGCAGAGGACGCCCCTGAGTTGGGTCTTAGAGGAGTACAGTGCATTGGTGTGGTAGTATGAAGCACGGCTGTGCATTTGGGAAGAGAAAAATATTCTGTGTGCCTGGAGGGTCAGAGGCCAGAGAGGAAGAAGCTAGATGATGAGACTGGACAGGTTATTTGGACACTGTGTGTGGAATGAGCTAGCTCTGCACAGAAAATCTTTTCTTGTTTCAGATGCCTCTTTACACCTGCAGGTAGGATCATTTGCAAATGACCTCTGCCCCATGACCACAGAGTGAGATCTTTGCGGCCCATCTGGGAAACCATCTCTGTCACCTGAAAACTGCAGACCTAAGCACCAGCATCTTTGTTCACACAGGGGAGTGTTCAATGTTTATTTCCCTGGTTTCTTAATCAGATCACTTTGGGTTGCAAGTGACAGAAACCTAACTTAAAGTGACTGATGCCAAAAAGAATACTGGTTCACATAATTAAGCATCAGTGGGTGGGAGGTGTGCAGCACTAGATTCAGGCTTGGACAGCTGGCGGTGTGATGATTTTGGCAGGAATATGTCTGTCTGTCTGTCTTCTCTCTCTTTCTCTCTGCTCTCCTCTTGTCCAGACAGGCCCTTTTCTCGTGGTGTAAGAGGGCCCTAGTTAGCCTCATGCTTACATCTTATTAACATAGTACCCTGGGAAATAGACTTGTCCTTTTCCAGTCCTTCCTGCAAGAGTCACATGATTGCCCATCACTGAACTCTCTGGCCTAGAGGAAGGATTGTGCTGATTGGCTTGTCCTGGCAGCTCTGTACTGGGATGGAAGCTGCCCATCCTACTCAGACCCCCTGAACTGAGAGGAAGGGCTCAGGTTCCATTCCAGAACTGGCAGTGACTCGAGAAGACTAAAACAATAAATGCCCTAACATATCACTTCCTTTTCACCTGCTTGTAAGCAGTGAGAAAATTTACCTATACCAGAGATAATGAACATAAAATTATTAGGGTTTTTTATGGAGGGAAGGAGTAGACTGATTTCAGGGGATATATGTGCAGTAGGAAAAAAATTAAAATGAAACCCAGCTTCTTATTGGTTTTTTAGTATCTTGTTTGCTGAGGAGAATTAAGCAAGAAGAGAACTTGATTGCATCTGATTGCTTGTAAAGGTGTTCAAAAGATATTTTATCACACAGTTGAGATGGGTAAACAACTAGGAAGTGAACGCCACCCTCCAAAGTAATAAACAGAATGGAAAGTCTTCCTTCACATTGCATCTATTTAGGCTTTTGCCATTGCAGCATGTGTTCATTGCTTAGACTAAGGAGGGGTTGTGTTAACTCATGACAGATGGTGTTTAATATGGACCACACAGGAAGACTGGTGACCCCAGGCTCCAAGTTCAGGCAGAAGGCAAGACAGATTTGCATCCATATGAAATGAGTACCATTAGATTCTTCTATGCTATTGTTTAGGAATGAAACTGTTATTATCTCGGCTAGGTAGATATTGTTACTCTTGGTAATTTTAATAATCATTTTATAGCAGGGCTGTATCATTTGCATAATGCTTTCAGGCACCTCTATGCACTTTATGCTCATAGTTTTGTGCAGTAAAGTTTGCTCATCTCCAATTTTACAAAAAATGAGTAACTATTGACTCAAGATCACAAAGCTATGTTGTATTGGGGCCAACCTTTGAACATTTGTATTCATACCTTTGACTCAAAATCCAGGGCTGTTTTGACAATTCTATAATTTCTTGCCCAAAAGACCGCAGTTTTAAGTGTTGCATTTGTTTATATGTCCATCTAGGCAGGCATCAGAGTTAAACTGCCCAGTTTGGAGGCTCAGCTCACCTCACCTTCTCTACACAGAGGGGTCCCAATAATCTTCCTCAGCCATCTTTGACCCTCTTCTTTAATCTCCAAAGTATATGCACAAGCTGGTCTGATGGGAGAAGGAAGAAAATATTAACAGTCAATACTTATTTTTAAATAACTAAACTTCACTAATCTTTAAAAACTCTTTATTTTGAAATAATCTAAAATTAGATGAAGTTGCAAAACTAGTGCACAGAATTCCTGAGTACCCTTCTCCCAGTTGCACCTAAGGTTAGTATTTTACAAAATCATTGAATGGTCATCAAAACCAGGAAATTAACATTGATACAATATTATTAACTAGATTATAAACCTAATTAAAAGTCACCAGCTTTCCCACTAATGTCCTTTCTTCTTCCTGGATCCTCTCCAGGATCTCACATTGCATTTAGTTGTCATGTCTCCCAATAGTCTTCTCCTCCCATCTGTGACAATTCCTCAGTCTTTGTCTCCCATGACTGTGAGACGTTGCCATAAAACTGGCCATTTACTTTGTAGAGTGTCCCTCAGTTTGGGCTTTTCTGATATTTTTGCATCATTAGATTGAGGAATGCCTTTTTGACAAGAAGACCACAGATGCTGGGCTCTTTTCAATGCATTGTCTCAGGAGGTATATGCTACCCATGTGTGTTAGTGTTGGTGGTGCTGATTTTGACCGCTTGTTTAAGGTGCTGTCTGCCAGGTTTATCCACTCTAAAGTTACTATTCTCCTCCTCGTAATTAATACACATTTTATGGGGTGAAACTTTTGAGATTATGCAAATATCCCTCTTCTCATCATACTTTTGCCCACCAATTTTAGCCTCCATTGATGATTTTTGCTTGTAACAATTACTGTTATGGCATTTGCCTGATGAGCTTGACTAAGATTTAATAAATAAATTCTCCTTAGTGCTGTGGCTCAAATGTCATATTACATGGTCACATGCCATGATAGTATATGTATAGAAAATTTTTTTCTTTTCCTGTATCTTTTCACATGCCTTCATATTTTTACCCACTTCAAATAATAGTTCATGGACAATTTTATAAATATCTTACTTTTTATAAAAAGAAACACAAGAAAGATTCTTTTGAAGCATATCATTGACTTATAGGATCGACAAGAGACTGGAAAATCAAGGTTGGAACTCCAAGGTCATGCAGGAGAACCCACAGAGAAGACATTTGCTTTTTGTTACCCACTGGAGTGAAATATCCAACCTTGCCAATTTCTTTTTTTTTTTTTTATTTTTTTTATTTTTTTTAATATATTTTATTGATTATGCTATTACAGTTGTCCTATTATCCCCCCTTCATTCCCCTCCACCCTGAACACCCTCTCCCACCCACATTCCCC
>CM052544.1:51718931-51746996 GCA_028533065.1 Trachops cirrhosus | reverse complement strand
GGAATATATATCAATTAGGCAGCCATAGAAATAAGAAAAGCTGGTTAGCTATTAAGCATATAGAAACAGTCACTGTGAAGTCCAAGTTTATAGGACACAGAGAAACATCTTAGAAACAGTCACTGTGGAGTCAAAGTTTATAGAACACAGAGAAACGTTTTAAACAGAAAAGATAGATAGCTAAGTTAGATGTCACAAAGGCCTTATTGCCTCTGCTCAATCTACTGTATACTTTTGCCCTATGAACAATTACTGAAAAATTATAATCATCTAATTTATAACTGTCCTGGTTAAAATAATCTTTGTTCACTATAACTGAATGTATAGAAACTTTGGTCAAAACAATCTTTGTTTAATATAATTATATCCATGGAAACTTTCGTACTTTTCCTGGTTACCTTTGTATTAAGTTTTCTGCTTAACTAATCAGGCAATACACCTGCAAATGTTAATCTATGCCAAAAAGGAAAATATAAAATTCCACTTGTACTTGCAATAAACAAATCAGTGCTTCACCTGCCTCTGAGCTGTGTAGTTGCCTGACCTCCACACGCCGATGCCTTACCCACCTATTGGGACCCCCTGGACTCTGCTGCGGCTGGCCTGCGGCACCCCCTCCCCACCATTAGCCCCTTCCACCTCCCCTCTGGTTACTGAAATATTTTTCTTAAACTTCAAACTTTCTGCCATTCTCCTATTTCACCAAGGGAGTAAGAATAGTAGTAATAATCATCATTATAATAACAACAAATACTCAAAACTAGGCATTGCACTAGGCATTTTAGTCCTTTAGTTCTCACAATAAGCCTATGAAGTTGGAACTTTTATTAATCTCATTTTGCAGAATAGGAAAGTGAGGCAGAAAGAGTTTTAAGTAACTTGCCCAAGGTTATACAGTTAATAAATGCTGGAGCTGGGGTTCCATCGCAGACCATCTGGTTCTAGACCTCTGCCTCTTACCTCACCCTGTGAAGCAATTCCCAGGTAGCAACTGCTGGATATTTTCACAGTTGAATCTAGCTTGCTCCTTTAAGAACTAGTCAGTAATAGTTGGGCATATTCAAAGCAAGGCTTCACTCTGGCCTTGGAAAGAAATGAATCATTCTTATTCCTTGAATGCTTGAAAAAAACTTTCACTAGATCTATGAAATGCCAGACAAGATGAATCAGACTTTTTCTTGTATAGGAAGATAAACTAACTCTCTCCAGATAGCTCAAGATAATAATTAAATGAGCTATTCCGTTGAGACGTATACACATCTTTCTGCATCTAAATCTTTGTGCTTTATTTCTCAGCCCGTCAGTAGGGAAGGATTTCACTGGCAAACTCTCTAAGGCAGAGTTTCTCAACCTCAGCATCGCTGACATTTTGGGTGAGATAATTCTTTGTTGTGGGTTTTTTCCTGTGCATTATAGGATGTTGAGCAGCATTCCTGGCTTCTGATGATCCTCTAGGTGCCTTTAGCATCTTCCCTTTCCAGTTGGTCAACAAAAATTGTCTGCAGACAGTTCCACATGTCCCCTGGGAAGCAAAATGGCCCTTGGTTGAGAACTACCCTCTCTAAGTTCCCACTAGAGCTGTCTTGGAATTTGAGTTCCATCACTTAGGCAATATGACCATGGACATGTCTTTTTACCCCTCTCATCTTCAGTTTCCTCATCTGTGTTTAGAAGGTCATGCTAATCTCTTCCTGTAGGTGACTGGGAGGCTGGACTGAGAAAACCCAATTACATTGTAGTAATGGTTAATATACATATATGCTTTAAAAAAGAAAACTGTTCTTTTCCTTCCAGCTCCAAAATTCAACAATTCTAATCATAATTATAGTTCTTAGTTTCACTCCAGATGCTAACATATGTATGTCATAAATCAGTTTATGTTTCTCTGGAAGACAACTCCTGGGAATGAAAACTGAGTCTAATCTTTCTCCTTTTTCTTTTCCCCCGTGCATTTATGCATTCTTTTCTTTTTTTAACTAATACAGAAAAATGTTTTATATTATTCCTTATGAAGGATTGATTCAAAGAAGATCAAGGCCAACTCTACACTAGCAGTTGAGAGGGGAAGGGATTTAAGTTAGACAGGAGAAGGAACTTTCAGATAAAGATATCCAAAAGTAGGAGTTCATTGGCAGAGCAGGGGATACACTGCCTTTCTTGGAGACAGGTGAAACCTAGAAAGCCATGGATCCGGAACAGGCTGCAGTAAGACTTCTAAATTCAGCAAACATCTAAACCTTGCACATTTGCCCTTGATAGTCTGCAAGCTCTGCTCCTGGCTTGAGCTTCTAAGAAAGGCTCTGGGACAATTCAGAAGTATGTTTTGTCCTTCTTCCCTGGTGTGGTGGTTCTGCCCTCTCCTTTCTCTCCCTTCTGTCACCACACTTTAAAACAGGGGTGTCAAACTCGTTTTCACCAGGGGCCACATCAGCCTTGCAGTTGCCTTCAAAGGGCCGAAATAATTTTAGAACTGTATAAATGTAACTACTCCTTAACTGTTAAGGAGTTGAAATTACATTTGGCCCTTGAAGGCAGCCACGAGGCTGATGTGGCCCCTGGTGAAAATGAGTTTGACACCCCTTCTCTAAAAGAAGAACCTGAGAAACAATAGGCTGAATTTGAGTACTTATGACCTTGATGAAGGCAAAAACAAAAACAAGAAATAGTTATTCTGACTTTGTCAGCAATTAATTGTATTTTGAACATGGTTCTATGGTTCTTCAACAGCCAGAACACACCTAGGTTACCACTACACTAAATCAGCCTTCCAGCTTCTTAAAAAGACAAATTCTTGGGCCCTGCAACTGGTTTTCTAATTCAGGAAGTTTGGGAGGTGCCAGCCAACTTTAGTAAACCTGCATAGGACCTTCATACATGGCTCCTTCTGAAGTTTCCTGACTCTTCACTTACTCATCTCCTTCTAACTTCAGGTCTCATTCATTATTGTCCCTTTAGATAGGCCTTACCTGACCACACTCATTCAAAGTCCATGCCTTACTCACCATTATTTTGATCTTAGTCTCCTGACTATTCCCTTCATAGTCCGAGGAACTTTGTAGTCATTTTTTGTTGGTTTATTTGTGTTTTGTTGTACTCTCACTACAATGTAAAAACCATGTAGGAAGAGACATGTTTGTTTTATTCACAGACCTGTCTCCAGCACTTAATTCAGTGCCTACCACATAGTTTATGCTCAGGAAATGCTTGTGGGATAAAAGAATAAATGATAAATGAATGGGAGAATGTGTCTATTTGCTTACTTGTTCATCCACATATCCACGACCCAGTGTTGACAGCTCCCATAGGTAGGACATGAGCTGAGTACCTGAAGGGATGAGGAATAGAGTGATATTATGTAGGACGTGTGCAAGTATTTTAATTTATCCAGAGCACTTGAACTGATTTTACTTTTGGACACAGCAAGTTGTATAATTACATAACTTTTTCTTTTCCACATTGGCTGCTGCAAACTTAGAGCCAAATTTGTGGCCCATACGTCTTCTTGATATGCAATTTAGCCTCCTTCTTGGATCCATTTCACATACCCGTCCTCATTTCTTGTTGCCTTTTGTTCCTATTTTTAATTTATGCCATCTTGTATTTCCTGTCTCCTCATAAGCTGCCTTAAAGTCTCCCTGAAACAAGATAAAGTATAAATCAATCAATATATAAAAATGTGAAGAGAAAGCTTTGAGAGATATGAATAAAGTGCTTCTTGCATGAGAGAGGTAGATATTTCCAGACAACTTCACTAAGCTCCAGAACATAGGGAGCAGAGGTGAGAGCCTTCTGCAGGGGACACTTGAATACTTAGTAGGCACAGGAACTATGACTTCAGTTGAGATTAATAAAGGGGGAATTTAGTTCAGGTAACTGGTGATTTTGCCTGTTTTGACTACACACTGGAGCTGTAGGCCTCATACTGTTTTTCCCATTATCTTCCTTCATTAGAGGGATCATGTAATTTTCAAAATCATAAAGTCACCCACTCTCCCCTCTCTGAAAGGCTCTCCCAAACTTTAGCATCACTCTCTTACTGAATTCTCAGCTGACCAAGGCTGAGATTTGGGGTGAACAAGGGAATGCTATTTCTCCACTCTGTCTACTGCTGCATCTGTTTATAGGGCCTTCTGATTCAGAGCTGGTCCAGGAGGGAGTCAAAATACTCTTCTGCATGTGGGGATTTTGTACATAAAAGTCCTAATATGGTGCTGAGCTCACCCTTCTTGTGGTGCTAAGTACTCTATCTATCCCAAGCAGGAAGCTTTGAATCTCCAGTCCAGACCTCACACTTGCATATTCAGCACTGTCTTCTCCTTCTCTTACATCTCACACTCAGTCCACTAGGCAGTGCTCTGGTCTCTCACTTCCTTCAAAACGGGAGATTCTGACTTTTCCTACCACCACCACCCCGATTCTAGTCACTCATGCCTCTTGCCTGGATTCCAGCCATTGAATCCCTTTCTTCCCAGCCTCCAGTGGGATCTTTGGAAAAATCTATGTCTGGTTTCTATTCAAAACTTTTCAGTGGCTCCCACATCTCCCCCAGTCTAAAAGCCAAAGTCCTTCAATGGCCTTTGAGTCATCGCGTGATCAACAGTCCCTGAAGGCTCACCTGGAGCTCCTCCCAGTTCTCATTTACTACTACATTCTCTCAGGCTCACTACCTCAGCCACACCAGGCTGTTGGCTGTTCCTTGAACTTGTTGTGCCTGCTCCTGCCTCAGGATGTTTCCATCAGATGTCCCTTTTGCTTGGACAGCCTTTACTTCCTTAAAGTGAGTGCTTGATTGGCCTGGACAATCTATTTAAAATTATTCCATTCCTTTCTGGGATTCTCAGTCTCTCTATTATACTCTTTTTCTTTTATGCAAAGCACCTTCTAACACAATATATAATTTACTTATTTATTTGGTCTATTTATTTGTCTGCTGCCCCTCTACCACTGTGCACTAAATGTAAGGGCAGGCATCTTTGTTTTATTCACTGATGTATCCCAAGGGCCTAGAACAGTGCCTGACATGTAGTGGATTCTCAGTGGTCATTGTTGAATTAATCAATGAAGCACTGCCTCTTCTTAAGTGATATTACTTTTCATCTCTTACCATCATTTAACTTGGAGCACTGTCTTGCTTTAGGAAATACCCTAGAAAGGCTTAATTACATTGATTAAACTGGGGCAAAATTGTTTGTGACTGAACAGCACCCCCTGTGAACCTTGCATAATTCTTTAGTAATCTTTCTTCTGGAGACGCCTGGATCCATCTGGAAACCATTCCAACAAACATCCATCATATATAATAGATCATTCTTTTCCTTTTTAATATGACTCTGGCTCTCCAGAGCCTTCAGTCAGCATTGAGATGTATTTCTTATCTCTCTTGCTTCATTAAGAGTGTACATATTTGGTTGCCAATGCTACGGTCCTCTACAGTGCTGTTCGTTGCAACAAAAGAAAGTGTTTGCCAAATGATTTGTCAGCATATGTTATAAAGCCACATGGGTGCTCTTTATGTAATTGGCAAATACTGATCCCAATTAGTGACAGATTAAAGACCAAGAAGGAAAATCGGTGTTGCTTTATTCAAAGGAATTTAGAGTGTAAAGGTGTAGGGGCGGGGTGGGGAGGAAGAGGAGAAAGAGAGACAGAGAGTAGAAAAAAGAGCTGACTATGAGTGATGGAATAAAATTCTGGAACCAAGGAAACAGGCATTTAAATTTAGCACCATAGGTCCCAGCTATCTATCTTCTCCTCTCCCAGCATCCTTCAAGGTAATAACTTTTTCAGGACAACTGGTCTTATGTATCAACTTTTGGCTTTGTGAAATGGCAGGGACCAGAGTGGACCTCAAAGAGGAGAATTACTGTCTTGTGCCATGCCGAGCCCCCAGGGGGTCGGTGAGCTGGGATGCGTCAGCTTGGGGAAGGAGGCCCTATGTGCTGAGGCTGGCAGCCACATATGAACTCAACAGCTTGAGATTCTGGCTGCCTTTTGAAGTGACTCACCTACATACCACCAGAGCACATTAGGCAAGCTTGGCCTCTTCTCCAGGAATAAATATTTGACTTCTTGATATTCTCCAGGCATCTTTCTAATTAGGAAACTCAGACAGATCTCTAAGAACAAAACCAAACATGGCTGCCCAGTGCTGGGCAGTCCTCTCTTCCCTAGTGCTAAGTCCTTGAGCCTGCAGCACCTGGTCCTTGGTGTCTGGGAGACATCTTAGATTCACCATCAATGACAGAATTTAATAGTGGCATTGTGGTTTGTTTCCATTAGAAGAACTTTCCTTATCAAAACCAAATATTTATCTAATCAATGGCTTGCTTCATTTAGCACTCTTTTCGCAATGTCAACAAGCAAATGTAAATGCTTGGAGGACAAATAAATATGTCTTTTCGGGTGTTGAGGTAGCTGATGAGCTATATAGTCCCAAGAAGGATGCATTTATGTCATTCTGCATGCCAGGAAGTGGGAGGGGGGATCGGGTATCATGAAAATACCCCCTTGTTTCTCTGAAGCTCTGTGACCTGTTCCTTGTAATGTTTTTAAATTGAGTGAACTCAAGAATTTACAAGTGTAAAATAAGGGCAGGCTTTTAAAGTTTTATGATATAGACGTGAGGCTTCCAGACTAAAGACATTAAATGTGCTTATCCTGTTGTTCCTCGTGGTTTAGGGTCCAAATTTCTTGAGTTCAAGTTATTGGCTAATGGTTTGCTGAAGATGAAAACTGCCTTCCCCCACCTCTACTCATGTCAACAGGAGGATATCTGACATTAAGAAGAGATTCCTCTGGAGATGAAGAAAGAACATGGGGAGCTTGGCTGAAAAATTTCAAATGGTTTTTGAGTCAAGTGATTTTTATCTCTCTGGTTGTTGAGGTTTCTTCCCCACACCCCACCTGCACACTTATCTAAGTCCAGGCTTAAGATACAACAGGCAGTCTGCAGTGGCATAGTCAGTGGAAAAGCTTCCCTGCACGTTGTTTAATTATCAGCCCAGATGTACATTCTGTGTGTTGGATAGGACAATTCTAGCAGAGGATGGATGAAAAACAAGCTGTTTTCTATGGTTAATAATGTCACATCTATCTTTGGATAGCATCTGATTACAGCCATGTATATTATTTAAAAGGTTCTTTGAAAAAACATGACCACAGAGGGAAATGAAGTAGCTTGCTCCTCTTGCTGTCTGCAGATAATGTTTTAATGATAGCACATGTAAAGATGTGTTGTTTTCTGATGAAACTTGTCAAAACTAATAAGGCAATTTTCTACAGCAACTCCTCTTAAGTAACCCAGGCCTGCTCTGGATTTTTGGGCCTTGTTATTCTTTTTTCACTATCCTATTCAAGACCTACTTGGGATGAATAAGAACTACTGTCCAAAGAAGGAAATCATTATTATTTAGGTAGCTAGGTTCATTTTTTTAAATCCTCACTCAAGGATATATTTATTGATTTTTAGACTGAGAGGAGATAGTGCAGGGTGGGAAGAGAGAAAAAGAGAGAAAAACATTAATTGGTCACCTTCCATACACACCCTGACCAGGGATCAAACCCGCAACCTAGGTGTGTGCCCTAACTGGGGTTGAACCCATAACCTTTTGGTAT
Organism: Trachops cirrhosus; assembly: GCA_028533065.1. Classification (NCBI taxonomy): domain Eukaryota; kingdom Metazoa; phylum Chordata; class Mammalia; order Chiroptera; family Phyllostomidae; genus Trachops; species Trachops cirrhosus. The sequence continues at coordinate 51,739,382 of CM052544.1, read as the reverse complement.
ACGGAACTATGCTCCAACCAACTGAGCCACCTGGCCAGGGTACTATGTTCATTTTTATGGAACGGGGTTTTAAATGCAAAAAGGTCCAAGTATGCTAGAGGGTCTGTGTCTAGAGATGGAAGAGAGATAGGCAGGGCCTCCTTGGAGCTTCCCTTGTCCTAGAAACCCAGAATCATGCCCTTTGAAGGTGCTCAGCTGGGACTGAATGGACTGCAAGGGGGAAGGCATTCCTACTTGTCAGAGTGCACCCATGGAAGGATCTAATCCTGCATGTTCCCTGACTGGGTTTTGACCCACTTTGGCTTAACAAAGCTCTAAAGCAAGGGTCAGCAAACTACAAGCCAAATTTGACTTACTGCTATTTCTGTAAATAAAGTTTTATTGGAACACAGCCATGTGATTTGTTCAGCTGCTGTCTGTGGCTGCTTTCCCTCTGCAAGGGCAGAGTCAAGGAGCTGGGACAGAATCCACATGACCTGCCAAGCCAAAAATATTTACAATCCAGCTCTTTACAGAAAGAATTTGCCAACCATGATGGATATTAACTTAGAGCGCACGATTTTCAATGGGTATTACTGCTGATGGCTTTCAGTGGGGCAAATCCTCTGGAATAACATACTGAATACTTGTGTGTGTGTGCCCATGAGGAATTTTCCAGAGAGAGAGACAGAGATTGCATGCATTATATTAGTTTTTCTACAGTGTCTCTGAACATGATCAGAATCCTAACATGATTAGAGCATCCTTAACTTGAAAGGATATACAAATTTTTCCTGGGTTTAAAGTCTTGAGTTCTGCTTTTCCTTAACATTTTTTTTGTCCTAAACCCTTTAAGAACCTGATGATTAATTGGTCTGAAAAATAAACTGCATCTGAAGTATGAATGTCTAACAGGGAAGTGTTTTGCTTCAGAGGAATACTAGTTTTATTTTAACCAGGGTTTTTTGTGTCAGAACCTTATGGTGTATGTCATAGGGGACCATTAGAAACTGAGTCAAGGGTGGCATGGGAGAAGGGACTGTGATGACCAGGAAGCTGTTGCTGGAGGCAAGTGAAATGTTTTTAGTCCTGTTTAAAGTGACAATAAAGACAGTTATCTTTCTGGCCAAGTAAGGCCATACAACCATAACAATAGCTATTCTCTAACAATGTATAAGGTCGTATGCCCTGTATGTTACGTGAAATACCTCACTTCACTCCCACAGTTCCCCTCTGAACCAATGTCAGCACAAAGTGCACATGACATAATTGTTAGTGATCACAGCTAACACCCTCAGCCTCACCATCTCCATTATCACTTTAGGAAACTGAGACTCAGGCTTCCCAGTTTGAAAGGGGCTTTCAAAGATTTCCCACTTCCTAAGTCACAGAGGGGGAGCTGGATGTTGTGTCTGGCCATCTCAGAGGTGGAACTAGAAGACAAGTCTATTCCCTTCCAAAGTAAACCTTTGGAAGTTTTACTTAAGTTTACAGTTTTACTTAAAAAAATAAAATAAAAATTAATTCTGACCAACACTATGGATACAAGTAGTTCTTCTTTCAGCACTTGGAAAGAATCCTCTTGAACATGCCTTTTCCCAAGTGTCCTCCTCATCTCACTTCTTGAATGCCTTGATTTTAGTATCTTTGTTCTAGGGCAGTGGTCCTCAAACATGGCTGTCCATCTATACTCCCTAGAAAGCATAAAAATGCAGATTCTCAGTTACTATGCAGGATCTACCTATTGGAACTCCTAGGGGTGGGCCCTGGAAATCTGTGTGTTTTATAAACCTCTCTAGATAGTTATGCTGTAGCCAGCCAAGCATTGGTCAAACAGCTGCTGCTTGGACACCCCTATTCCAGATTCCACCCAAACTCTTGCCATGTAAGGCAGTCAGGGTGGGGGTAGGGATGTAACTATTGCTGAGATCTGGATGCTTGAACCAAGGTGACTCAATCACTTTTGGAAACAGGAGCAGTTGGGTCTCTTCTGTCCAAACAGTGCCAGGAGACTGTGGGTGGTCCCAGGCATGCAGGAGGGCTCCTTCTGGCATAGCCAAGAAAGAACAGGCTGAGATAAAGTTGGGTCTTAGGAAGGGAATACATAAGAGTGGGGGTGTTTGGCCCAGAAACAGCAGGATTAGGAAGTTTATTCAGAGCTCTACCTGGAGTTGTAGGAGGACAAATATTCCTCTTTTTTCTTTAGGCCTCATTTTAAGGTCTTTACAATATCTTCATTTAACTTTTAAGAGCCACAGAAATTTAGAGTTGTCCTGAAAAAATGGGAGGCAGAGAAAAGCACACTGTATAACAAATTTTGCCCCCCTTTTTTCATAGTTTATTGAGATTGTCCCTAGGGTTTATATTAGTGACCCTCTCCAGAACTCTTGGTTTTTTACAAATTGGCTACTGCACTTTGAATCCACATTGATTTAAGTTACTTACTGGCTGAAAGTATGAGGGAAGAAGGCTGTGGAGTTGAAAATGACTACAGGACCCAGCCGGTGAGCTTTCCAGATTCCTGATGAGAAACTTGAACCACTCCAAACAAAGCAAGATGCTCTGTGTGTGCATGTTTGCATGTGTACATATTTGCTAGTCTGCAGTGGTTGTTTAGGGGGTCAGAGCAATTAACCTTTTTTCCAATTTTAACTAGAAGTTTGGAAAGAACTTGTAGCATTTCAGGTTTGGAAAGTATGCAGGGAACAGACTTATTTATGTTAAACTTGATATTTGAGTCTTCTGTCCTCCAAAGCAACATGAGTAACTAGCAATGGGAATTGAGCACTTTGAGTCATGCATTTAGATTTCTGTCTGGCTTCTCCCGGTGAGGTGAGGTCCCTGGAATCTTGGGAGTATATGGAACGTCATTCCTAGGATTTTTCTGGAGTGCTCCTCTCTCCTAGGCTCACCTCAGGGGTTGATATCATAATTGAAATGTAGATTGCCCATAATATCTCAGCTAATTTAATTATTAATAATACAAATTAGCCCCTTTCAAACTCTAACTTCTCTAAATTCTTTGCTTTCCAAGCCTGGCTGGGTATAAAGTTCTGTTAGTTTATGGATTTAAGAAGGGACAACAGATGGAATCAGCTTAATTAAAATGAAAATCTAATTAGTTGAGGAGAGAAATGCAGTTCATGCTTGTACGGAATTAACAATCACATCCCCCATTCCACCCATCTTCCCTTAGTTCTATTATTCTTATTTAGAGGCCAAGACTTGAACTCAGTTCCCTTGCTGGCCACCCTGCCTCCAGTGAGAGGAGTTCCGAACTAGAAACTTGACTTTTCTGTGCAGAGTATTGGAAACTGCCAAGGAAGGCTGCCTTGTGAGTTGGGGACTATGTTAATTATAACCCAGGACCTGGAGAGACCTTACTGCCTGGCTACCCATCATCATGTTCATTATTCCTTGAAAATAAAAAATACTTCTCTTTTTAACTGCAGAAGTAGGACTGGGCCAGGTTTAAGGGAGCAGCTGAGTACCAGCCTCTGACCTGAATCTTAGAGCTGTTCTTGGGGTGGATCAGTTATGGGAGTGGTCCGACGTCTCCTATTTTACAACAGCTTTATTGAGATATAAGTCATGTACTGTATAGCTCAGCCATATAAAGTATACAGTGTAGTGGTCATTAGTACAGTCACTGAATTGTGCAACTATCACTACTACCTATCTAATTCCAGAATGTTTTCTTCACCTGAATAAAAAACCCATATCCATTAGCAGTCATTCCCTATTTCCCTTCAACTCACCCTTCTCCAGCACTAGGCAATCCCTAATCCACTTTCTGTCCCAGTGGAGTTGCTTATTCTAGACATTTCATACAAATGGAATCATACAATATGTGCTTTTTAATAACTGGCATCTTTCATTTAGCTTTATGTTGCACGGTTCATCTATGTTATAGCAATTGTCAGTACTTGACACCTTTTATTGCTGCATAACCTTCCATTGTATGGATATACCACATTTTCTTTATTTAAATGTTGGTGGTTATTTGAATAATTTCCACTTTTAGCTATTCTAAATAATGCTGCTATGTGAATTCAAGTACAGGTTTTCATATGGGCATATGTTTTCTTTCGGGTATGTAGCTGAGAGTAGAATTGCTGAATTGGATAGTAACTCCATCTATAACATTTTGAGAAATGGTCAAACTATTCCATATAGAAGTATCTTTTTATATTTCCACTAGCAATACTTAAAGGTTACCATTTCTCCACATCCTTACCAACACTTGTTATTTTCAATCTTATAACAACCCTAGTGGGTGTAGAGTGCTGTCTCATGTGGTTTTGATTTGCCTGATGGCTAATGGTGTTGAGTATCTTTTCACATGTTTATTGGCCATTGAGAAATGTTTATTCAGATCCTTCACCCATTTTTAATTGTTATTTGTCTTTTGATTGTTGAGTTTTAAGCATCCCTTGTATATTCTAAATACAAGTCCCTATTAGACATTATGCATTGTAAATATTTTCTTTTATTCTATCAATTGTCTTTTCACTTTCTTGATGGTATCTTTTATAACACAAAAGTTTTAATTGTGATGATCAAGTTATCTATATTTTCCTTTTGTCTCTTGTGATTTTGTTCTTATATATAAGAAACCATTGCCTATCCCAAGGTTATGAAGATTTAATCTTATGTTTTCTTCTAGGAATTTTATTGTTTTAGATATTACATTTAGATCTATGATCCACTTTGAGTTAATTTTTGTGTACGGCATAAGGAAGAGGTTCAACTTCTTTATTTGACATGGGAATATCCAGTCGTCCCAGGACTGTTTGTTGCAAAGACTATTATTTTCCTTATTGAATTGCCTTTGCATCCCTTTCCAAAATTCACTTGACAGTAAATACATGAGTTTGTTTCTGGGGTTGCAATTCTGAGCCATTACTCTATATGTCTATTCTTATCTCAGTACCACAGTGTCCTTATTGTCATAACTTTATAGTAAGTTTAGAAATGAGTACATTCAAGTCTTCCAACTTTGCTCTTCTTTCTCAAGATTGTTTTGGGTATTCTGGGTCCCTTAAATTTCTGTGTGAAATTTGTCCGTTTCTGCAAAACAGCCAGTTGACCTATGCCCCAAATTTGAGGTGGTCCTAAATTGTTAGCTGAAGGCAGTAACTCAGGGAAATAGTTCAGAGACAGCCTAAAGAAAATGGGGAATTCAGGATAAGCAACTGACTTCCTGCTGTGATTAAAGCAGCCCTCTCTCTCTCTCTCTCTCTCTCTCTCTCTCTCTCTCTCTCTCTCTCTCTCTCTCTCTCTCTCACACACACACACACACACACACACTCTAGGCTTCCATTCTTATTTACCTCCATCATCACCTAGGTTCTGTGCAACTTTGCTACTGTATGTGTGGTGTGTTGGGAATGGTATAATTATTCCTGCTTTACAGATCATGTGAATATTACATGAGATAATATAGGTAGTTAATCACATTGTCTAGCAAGAGACAGTGCTTGATTAATGTTTGCTGTTGCTGCTGTTATTATTGCTATTGTTTCCATGAGTGATATCAGTCACCTATAGAAGCAGTATGTCCTTAAATAAAATGTAGACTTCAGTAATAGGCATCAGTCCTTAGGTATATGACATAGTGAAGCCCTCTCTCTGCCTGGCCCTTGAATTGCCTCATAGGCTTGGACATGAAATCTAGGATAGTATGTCTCAAAGTTTAGAGCATAAGAATCACTTGGGGATCTTATTAAAATGCAGATTCTGATTCAGTGGGCCTGGGTGGGGCCTGAGATTATGCATTTCTAGCAAGCTCCTGACTGATGCCTTTCTATAAACCACCTTTGTGGAGTAAGGTAGTAGAAGTCCTAGAGACCATGCCCAGATAAAAAGGTGTTCAAGGTGGCTTCAGACACTTGGAGACAGGCTGGAGGTTGGGAGGCAAGTCTTATATAAAGTGGGAGATGAGAAAACTATACTGTGAGACTTGGATTATTCAGTTCCTTGTTAGTGTGGTCATTTTCCCTTTGCCATGCTGCCTTCTCTGATAAGCATTGTCTGAGCCAGAGGTCTCCAGACTTTTTTAATTGCACACTCTCACTGTAGAAAATGTTTGAACACAGACTGCTAAACTGTGTATATTAAGTTATCAATAAGTTATACACATATACTCCTATGATTAGCTAAAACAGGCAGTACTTGCTTTGCACAGCAGTATGGGGCTGTAAAAATAGCCATGCAAGCTGAAACTTTGCAAAGCAATCTTAAGTTGTGAGGAAAATTACAATTGTACTGTGACCTTTAAAATTTTTTTCAAAACAGTAAAATTCTCATACTGTTAATTTTAAATGCACAAGGAAGTAAGGAAAAAAGTAAAACTAATATTTATGTAGCCCACTGTGATTTAAAACATTGGAAACATTGGGAATTAAAATGTTTTATTTCTTTATAAAACACTTATGAAGAGTAGTTCGAATGGTGATTCTTGTCCCCTTCTCATAGCTGTGACCCAGAGCAAGCATCTTTTCTAAACATGGTAAATCATCATAATCCTTTCCAAGTAGGGATCAGTTTCCTTTTTTATGCTTTGTGGTTATGAAGTGTCTCTGAGAGCTCCTTTAATGGGCACTTTTTGTCATGTGTCACTTCCCTGTGACACGCATCTTTATTCTTTTTTTTTCTGTCACAACTTCTTCTCTATTTGTGTTGTTTGCCTTCATTAAATTCCTCTGGGTGCATATCCAGAATCTCTTGAATCTGTGTTCAGCTATTTCTTCTGTAATTCTATTTATATTTTATTTGAATTTCACTCCCATCATGATCACTTTTGGTTTCTTTGCTGCACTTTCACTGTTGGGGGCCAGATCACTCATTTGTGAAATGTCACATGGCAGTCTCTCATGCTTTGCTGTGTGTGCATGAACTGATAACAGATGTTCAGTGACCAGTCCCTGACAGACTTGGACAGAAGTAGCATGATTCGTCACTGGTCATAATGTGCCCCTGTTATTTACATAGTGATTTGTGGACTGAACAGTGACGTTTTTACTTATGCAAATGATTCACAGTTCGTATGTGTTGGAAGCTAAAATTTGAACTATGATGACAGACCAGTGTTATTTCACTAAACTAGAGTAACTGAAATTTGTGCATAAGGAATTGTGCAAAGTGAAGACTGTCTGTATTCCAAAGTATTATTTATACATATATCAAGATTCATAGTTAATAATTGTTTGCAAAATCCATACTCAATCATTTTAGTTTTTTTAAATGAAATTATTGTTGGTTCTCCTCGTTGTTGTATTTACTTTATACTGTGGCATCAAAGGAGCCCATAATAGGAGTAGGAGAGGCACCAACTCATCCATTTCCTCAATTTCTTGTGCTAACATTAGACAATTACACTCTGTGGATTGTTTGTAGTAATCTGATTAGGTCATTTGTAAAAGTTAGCTCAAGTAATACTAAATATCCACAATTCCATAACTCTATTTAACTTGGCAAACTCAATAATGTCGCATTATGCTAAAATTTAATTCTCAGTATCCCCAATGTCAACTGTCCCCAGTTAATATTCCCAGCCTTCTCTGAAGGTGCTGTCCATGCTACTTAGGAGGCATGTCACATAATCATTCGACAACGAAATCAAGTGAGAGCCCTGCCGTCAAGCCATATATCAAATATCTGTAAATTTTACTCCCCTAAGTTTCAAGTGAAAGTCAACTTAAAGATTAACTCTAATATTTTCACTAACTCACTGTGGAAACCACTAGCCTAACATTCTAGTTCTAGTTGTGCTTGGGTCGTGCTCCAGCTAAGGGAAGGGCCATTTGTTAGAGGAGAAGAGGGTCAGTCCTCCCTAATATCAGCATGGTGGTTGGCACTTGAAGGTCTTGGAAGGCAGTGTTTTCCATTCAAAAGTACCAATGCTGAGGTCCCACTCTAGACCCTTGCAATCAAAGTCTCTGGGTAAGAGCACAAAAATGTATATATTTTTACAGCTCAGAGTTCATTTTAATGCACAAGTAGGATTGGAAAACTATAGCTTTAAGGAGCTCTTCTTTCACTGCCAATCTTGAAGGATTATATGTGTGTGTGTGTGTATGTGTGTTGTATGAGGTCTTAGGGCACCCTCACTGGCAAACATCCTTTGTACTTCCTTCTTAGTGACATGTATTTGCCAAGAAAGATACTTTTTGCAGTCACTTAGACATCAGTAGAAGGGGATTAGCTAGGCATGCAGTCCTTGCTGGTGGCTCTGTCCTCCAAGAATGACTATAGTTGGAGGCACATTCTGCAAATGCTGGAGTGGACCATGGCTTCCTTACAATGTCCAGCCTTAGCCCTCCATCTGCAGCTTGTTCTACAGTTAAAAATGAAAGGGATTATGGACATCCCAGTGAATGTAGTTGACACAGTGACCAAGTACCAAAAGATCATATCACCTATCATGATATTCTGAGGCAAATGAGGCCCAGTTGGCCCCCAAAGAATTGGGAGGAAGGGTTGCTTTTCTACACAGAAATGCAAAGAGGTTGGTTGAATTGTCAAAGGCCTTAATGACAAACACACCACTGAACTAGGATCTTGGTCTCCAATTCCTGCTCTCTCTGGACCTGTTTAATGCAGAGTATGGTCTAAGATCCACCTGTGTTTGAAGAATCAGGGAGTTTATGAAAACTTAGATTCCTGGGCTCCTCTCTAAGGTCGAATCATGAGGGGGTAGCAAGGAGCCTGGAAATCTACCTTTTTATCAAGCTTCTTCAGTATATGCTCATTAAGGCAAGCTAAACTAAGTTGTAGAATCATTATCCTGGCTGAAGATGCCACTGTGCAATGATCTTCACCATCCATGCCCCTGCACATAAAGCTCTAGAATTTGAAGAATAAGTGAGAAAGGTTTCTAGCGTACTTATAGGATTGAGATTTATAGTATATTTTGAATACATGTCCAAAAAAATGATCATTTCTCTTTGGTAAGAGGAATACTGAAGGAAATATTTAAAGAAAGACTGAGCTATTTATTATGTGTACAGGTGTGTTGAGAGCTACTTAAAGTATAATGGGCATTCAGAGCCATGGCTGTGTCCACTGGGTACCAAGCTTTGCACAACCAGCAGAAGGATGCAGGAGCTTTGCTATTGGGCAGATCCAGGATAAAATTTTCCTTCTGCTGCTTATTGGTTATATGAAATTGGACAAGTTAATAAAACTGTCTGAGTCTCAGCTTCCTCATCCCAAAATGATGCTAGTTATACCAATCTTGAAGGGCTACTGGGAAAATGAAATGAGAAAATAAATACAAAGAACTCAGCAAAACGGGTACTGTTTCTATTCTAGAACTGACATAGTATCTTTCTACTTTTGAAGCAATCAGATCATTTTTCGAATGTGTTCACTGAAGAAACCTTAGGTGAACTCTTTTGTAAGGGACAAGGATTTGTGAAAACGGCAACCCCCACAAAACCTCTACTCTGGCTTTGACATTATCATGTGGTAATGCAATGAGAGCTACAAAAAAGATGTGTTAAGAGGGAGGTATAAAGAAATACAAGATGATGTTTCTTTGTACACAAGTAGCTCACAAGTCCATTTGGGGAGAAGATAGTGACATTAATACCCTTGCTTTTGTTTGATTGTCCCTTCAGTTTACTGGTAGATTTACATTTTATTCTGTGGCAGCCTGAGGGTAGGTAGGACAGCTAGGAATAGACTCATCTCTCCATTCCACAGGTTAGGAATGTAAGACCTGAGGGCTTCAGACTTCATAACTGTAATTAATACTCAAGCTGAATTCTGCCTCTCTACCCATGAAATAATCAGAGAACACAACTCTTTGTGACAAATGGCCAGGGATATAGCTTAGGGTTTTGATGAATTGCTTCTCTTATACCAGGACCTTGGCATGCTTTGTTTGCAGGACCAAGGTTTGACCTGTGTTGATTTCTGAACAGGGCATGATGTAGTAGGGGCTCTGGAGTTTACTTACTGGCATTCTCTTTGTCAACTCTGTGTGCCTTGATGTTTTCATTCAGTGTCAATTTCATAAAGGCACATGCCACTGGCTACAGATCATCTCCTTAGTGCTGACTTGGAAGTAATTAAAACACACACATAAAGTCAGCATATCTGACTTGTAAGTGTTTTTAGAAAATGGGTGTCTGTCGAAACTGAATTAAATGCTGGAATTAAGAATGCAGTAACTATTTTAAGGAATTCACTTACACTTTTTTTTTTAAAAATCTGTCTTTTATTATGTAAAATAGGCCTAGGGCTCCTTACTCACCTCAGAGTAGATTCCTGGGGCTTTAATTAGTGAGTATTTGGTAAGGGCCGGACAGGGTCAGCATCATTACTATCATTATTATTTTTATTACCACATCACCATCCTGATTTTCATCATCCCCGTCATTTTCATTATTATCACCACATACAGCTTCCTTATATAATGACTGTACTTCAAGGACACAGAAACAGTTTTTTTAATAAGCTCCAAAACTTTTTCTTTCCCTCCTCCCAGCTCCCTTTCCATTTTTGTTGCTCTGGGATTTGGCAACCCAGTTTAATTTATGATGAGAAGACACTCTGGAAAATTGAAATGAGATAACATAAGTTGATTGGGGGGAAAAATAACTTCATTTTAACTCTTGAAGCAGAAGACATCAGGTTCCCGAATTCCTTTCGTCCTTGAAAACAGAACATCAGCCACAGAGCGCACCTGTGCTGAGTTCTAAAATGAATCCCTGGCAGCCGTTGCCAGAGTAGCAATTAGACAATTAGAACTAAATTTCACCTGCAGCGGCAGACTGCAAATACTGGCAGTTTGACCTTCCACACTTTGGAATGAGGCAAGTAATGTGCAGGAAAGAGAGTGATGTCATGGACTTGGTATTGGCAGGGAAGTTGGGCAGTGGTGTGGTTCTCCCTGACCTCCACTGCCTGAGGGACATTGGACACTGTGCATAATTCAACTCTTTCTTGTCTGTTTCCCATCTATGGTAGAGGCTTATTATACTTCCCTTCCTCCTTATAGAGTTGTAAATAACCAAGGGAACCTCTCAGCCTATTACCCTGTTTTTGTTTTTAAAGAGAACTCGACATAGCTGGAAAGATGTTTTTGATTATTTAGTTATTTTTTATCTTCTCCATTCTCCTGCAGTCCCTCACTCCAACTATAAGCTTCGCAAAGCGAGACATTTTCATTTCTCTTGCTTGCCTGTCTATGCTCAGCTCCCATAACGGCCCCTGGTGTACAGCAAGTGCTCCATACACATTTGTTGCATAAATGTGTTAAAATGCTTTGGATGCATAAAACAGAAATCACAAGGCAACAGCTTAGAGGCCAAATTTGGCTTGCTAGCTTATTTTTTGTTGTAGTTGACTTGTATAGTATTGTTAAAACTATTGAATTAGCGGCCAGCATTTAAATACGGTGAGCTTTCATACAGAGGGCCACATTTCTAGCTTCTCTTGAAATCCAGTCAGAACGTCTGGAACTTGAGACCAGCCTCAGGAGAGGAAGAATAGCCTAACTAACAATGGTTCTCAAAGTGTGCTCTTCAGGAGCAACAGAATCAGCATCACCTGAGAATCATTAGAAATGCAAATTCTTGGTCCTTCCCATCTCCAGACCTATTGAATCACCTGCAATTTTTAGTTTAACAAGTCCTCCAGGTGATTCTAATGTATCTTAAAGCTTGATAGCCATTGCCCTTAGAGGTTAGAGAGAGTGACTGGTTTTGAGAACAGAATGTCTGAGTTTTAAGTCTGAACTTGCCACTTCCTAGCTGTGTGGTGTTAGACAAGTTACCTAATCTCACTGTGCCTCAGTGTGCTCATTTGTAACATGAGGACGTTAATAGGAACTTCCTCCTAGGGTTAGGGGTATTAAATGAGTTAGTATATGGAAAGCCCTTAGGCCCTTAGAGTACTAGGTTAACAAGCATTACTTGCTGTTAAAATGGCTATAGTCATCTGAGACTGAGGGGCAGTTGCCTGTTTTAGATGCAACCTTAGCTGGGTCTCCATCTTATTAGGACACCACTCAACATGCTTGGCCCCTTGGGCATTTAGGTTGTCCTCCCTGGCAGGAAGCAGCTTTCTCAGTGTCCACAGTGACTCCCACCTCCTCCACTCCCGCCCATCAAAGAACAGTAATATGTATTATGTGCCTATTGTGTACGAAGCACTAAACTAGGTCCTTGGCATATTTTATCCTCTTCTATTTCCCAACAGCCCTACAAATTTAATATTGTGATACTCACTCTGAAGATAAAGAACTGGCAAGTCAGAAAGGTTAAATAATTTGCCTAAAGCCACACAGCTGGTAACTGGCAGAATAGGAATCCAACCCAGGTATTTGTTTTCTTTTCACCTGTGTTCCCCAAAATGGGACAGATGCAGTTTATAAATAATTTTTTATGACATTGAGATTTTTCAGGTGGTGAGGAAGATGGCTTTAGTTATTATAAAAATTCTGCATCAAGTAAAAATAAAGCATGTAGTGAAAAGTTAATTTTAATTCTCCCACAAACCTGACTGGATTTCAAGAGGGGAAAGTCTGAGTTGGTGCTGGTAGATCTTTTTTCTTTTTTTCTTTTTCCAATGAAAGTCCAGTTTAATAACCTTTAAGATTAAATATTTTAGTTACATTCATTGAAGATGTATTTTGAGGCTGGCATAAACAAATTAGGAAAGTCTATACTTATATATAGTGACTCTTAAAAATAGGAACATCTGGAAATACATTTTTCTTTATATTGAAGCATAATTGAATTAAACGCCAATTTTTTTGTTTAACTATTTCTGGGGGAACTCTTGTTAAAATAGTTTATCAGGGATAACCGGCACAGGTTCTGAGCCAAAGGAGATGTTCAGTAAAGGTTTGCTTGCCTAAGGCGCTTGCTTCATGTACTCCCCAGTTTTTTCAAATGACATAGCATTGAGTCTGGTCTAATGACTCAAGGTCACTGGCTTATATGTCTTCAGCACCTTTCTATTACTTGTAATCTTTTTTTTCTTAAACAAAATGAGAGTTAGCTACAAACTCATGGCCTCTGATGGACAAATGTGTCTAGTAAAATTGAATATGTTTTAAATATTATTTTTTCCAAGACATTTTCTATTTATGGCAAGTAAAAATAATTTTTGTATGTAATTATCACATAAAACTCCACTTTCATATAGGTTTATTTTTATCAAACAAGGAACCAGTTAAAACTATGTTGAATAAATAATATTAAAGGTAGTGTGGATATGGCAAATGTCATGGAAGTGGGATATAAATGACAGACATTCACAAGCAATCTGCTGCCATCGTATGGAGAACTATGCCTGCCATTCTGGCCCCACAGAGTCTTAAGGCCTCTACTTAGACCTTGAGGAGATCTGTTGCCAGTTCCTTCTCTCTCCATTCTGGCTGCTTGCTCTCCATATTATCCTAAAGCTGCAGTTGACAGAAAAGGCCTTCTAGAAAATTAAGCCCTGACTGAGAGAAGGTGGATTTTCCTAAAAATCTAGGATACCTTTATAAAAACATATAGGATCGTGTTTGACCAAATATCTGTGTACCATGCCTAGCCAAGTTTTCCCATGAACTTAACCTAAACAGACAAGGTTTCCTGTCATTGGTTGCCGTTGGGACAATCACTGGAGGAACTCTATTGAGTTCCTTCACATAAGCAGAATTATGTACATGGCAAGCAGAATGCTATTTCAAACTGGTTTAACAGTAAAAAAGGGAGGGTGGTGGATAGAATCACTGGTTCAGTAGCTCCAACTGTCAGGTGTTCTAACCTCTAGATGAAAGTCCCATATGATATGAGGATCTCTTCCAGTTTCAAGCAATTATTCCATTCGTGGTGGCTATATTGCTGCCAGCTACTCTTGGCTTAAAATCTTCACAGATTCTTTTTCTTCTCAAAACTTCCAACAGAAATCTGGGCCTGAATCTCATTGGTCCAGTTAGATCATGTGCCCTTTCCTGGACCAGTCACTGCAGCAAAGGCAATGAATGCACAGTTTGGCCTAGACCAGGTCATGGGGCCTTCTCTGGAACTGAGCATCATTACCACCCAAATGACCAGAGCACAGAGAAGAGTGATTCCCCAGGGGAAATCAGCTGTCTACAGAAGGAAGAGGACAGATTGCTGGAGGGGCCAAAACATCACACAACTACTTCTGCCTTTTTTACACAACTGTCTCCTCCTCCCTGCCTGTCCCTTTGCTTTCCTCTTTCCCTTTTCCTTCTTTCTCCTTCTTAGTGTATAAACCACTGTCTGTCCCTTTAAGAACCTGGTTCTTTTTTTCCTCATTTTGAAACTCCAATTCATCTAAGAAAGCAGATGCTTCAGAAGCAGGCTGCCGCACATAGCAGTTTGGAGCCTGATTCTGTATATGTGATCATTGCCCAGGGACAATTTGGTACCAGCTGATCAGTCAGTGCTTACGTTCCTGGTGTGGGAGGATGGCATTCAGTGTGACTTAGTACTAACTGATGTTGGGAAGAAGGCAAAGTACACATCCTGTATTTTTCCTTTGTCCACTTAGCCAGAGGGAACTAAGGACTTAACCTTTGAGTTGCAGAAGACACAAAGAAATCACATACTATGTAGATTAAAGACTGGGGGGAAAGCTGCCTGCAAACACTTTTTGGGGTCATAATTGTGTGTGTGTATGTGTGTGTACACATGCACTTAAGGCGGCTTTATTGAAATATAATTTCATACTATATAATTTATTCACTGTACATATATAGTTCTTTGGTTTTTAGTGTATTCACAGGGTTGTGAAACTCTCACTAGAATCTAATTTAGAACATTTCATTGCCCCTAATGGAGACCCCATACGTATTAGCAGTGACTCTCCATTCTGTTCTTCATCCAGGCCTCTTGCAACCTCTAATCCACTTTCTCTTCCTATGAATTTGAATATTCTGAGCAGTTCATATAAATGGAACCATACATTCTGTAGTGTTTGTGACTAGCTTCAGCCACTCAGCACACTATTTTCATGGTTCTTCCAAATCGTTGCCTATAAAGGTGTCAGTATCTCATTCCTTTTTGTTGCTGAGTGATCTTTTGTATGGATGTACCACAGCTGATGGGTATTTTGATATTTGGATATTTACGTACAAAATTTGTGTTACATATATATTTTCATTTCTCTTGGGTATGTGCCTAGGAGAGGAATGGAGTTGCTGAGTTATAGGGTAACTCTGTGCTTAATTTGGAGGACTGTTGAGCTGTTTTCCAAAGCAGCTGAGTATCCAATTTCTCCACATCTTCTTCAATAATTGTTATTGTCTGTCTTTTTGAGTATTGCCATTCTAGTGGGTGGAAAGTGATGTCTCATGTAGTTGTGATGGACATTTTCTTAGTGTCTAATGATACTGGGTATCCTTTTATGTGCTCTTTGACCCTTTGTATATCTCTTTAGCTTTTGTTTATTTTCTAATTGGGTTGCCTCTTACTTACTGAGTTATAAATGTTCTTTATATATTTTGTCTGCAAACACTTTTAACTTAGGTTCTTGGAGTCCTGTGAGGTCTTGACTTTTAACAGCCTCTGGGTTGATAAGAATATTAACCTGAAGAGAAATCA
Organism: Trachops cirrhosus; assembly: GCA_028533065.1. NCBI lineage: Eukaryota > Metazoa > Chordata > Mammalia > Chiroptera > Phyllostomidae > Trachops > Trachops cirrhosus. Next base: position 51,723,828 of record CM052544.1, on the reverse strand, counting down.
AGGGATAGAGTAAGCTGTAATTGGTATTTCCAGTGATTTGGGTGTATCATTTAAAGATGTCTGGGAACGGATTCCTCATTTCCTTCCAACTTTTTTTTGAAAAATGTTAAAAATTAGTAAGATGAAAGAACAGCACATATAATATCCCTATGCCTTCCTCTAGATTCACCAATTATTAACATTTTCTACATTTTCTTTCTTGTTCTGTATGTGTGTACACTTTCTTGGAGCTGAATCCCTTGAAAGTAATTTGCAAATATAATGACCCTCACCTCAAAGAACATTAGCATACAGAGGCTATAAACCAGGATACACTCCTATATAACTATCATAACATCATTATATCCGGGAAATGTCATATTAATTTAATAATATCTAATATCTAGTCAATATTCAAATTTATCCAGTAATCCCCACCCCAATGTTCTTTCTTGCTTTAAAACATATCCAGTATGCATTCAAGATTTACATGTTACTTGTCTTTGTCTTTTAATCTCCTATAAGCTAAAAAAATTCCCCACCCTTTTTTTTCTTTTGTGACATTGATAATTTTTGAAGAGTCCAAGCTAGTTATTCTGTAGAATGACCCACACTCTGGATTTCTCCGATTGTTTCCTTGTGATTGAAATTAGGATATACTTTTTTTTATTTTTGGCAAGAATATTGCATGGCTGATGTTGTGTACCTTCTTTTCATCACATTTGGAAGTATACAATGTCAATTTGTCCTATAATTGGTAATGCTTAGTTTGAGCACTTGATTAAGGGCATGTCTGCCAGATCTCTCCATTGTAGAGGTAAGTTTTCCTCATTATAGTTCATAAGTAATCTCTGTAAATATCTTGTTTCCCCAAACCCCACACACAATTGTTGTAGAATTCCTGGCTTGAATCAGTCATTACAGAGGGTTGCAAAATGTTGATTTTAAAATTTTATTATTCATTTTCCATTTCTTAGATGGCATTATTTAGTCAAAAAGAGCTTTACCTTTTATTGTCTCATACTTTAAAAAAAATTTCCTTTCTTTCTCTTCCCCTCCTCCTTTTTTTGTATATTACCATGAACTCAAGAATCATTTTAATCACTGTTGTTTCCCCATTAGAGAAATTAAGCTATCAAACCTCTCAATGGGCATTTCTTAATGCCTACTATGCACTAGGCATTATAGTTTAAAAAATTAAATTGGATTATCTTTAAGGCCTCTTCATGTCTAAATTATTTTTTGATTCTATGACCATTAAGTTGCATTTTATACCTGCATTTTTGTATTTATCTTTGCCTATAAATTGCATATTGTAGTATCTAGTCAAAATGTTATAGAATTGTATTTGTATTTTATTAAAGGAGGCAAAAACAAGTAAAGAACTTTAGAATAATCTGTATCTCAGTGTTCAAGGCCTGGGGGAAGTCCAGTCTCTGAAGGCTTGCTGGTTTCCAGTCTGTCCATACTGGTAGTAGCTTAACAATTGCAGCCAGGTTCCCTTGATAAAGTAAATGGCCTCTTAAGGTCATAGGCATTGTATTAGAAAAACTTGTATTGACGGAGTACTTGGACATCAGCTCCCTTCCCAAAATAAAAATAATGGTTAAAGTGCTTCAGGTATTTCTGTCTTCCCTTCTCTTCATTTGTACCCAGGTTATGTGAGATAGGAGTTGGGCCTCTGCTTTTATAGAACCCACCTGCTTCTTGTAGCGTTGGCTTCTCGTAAACAGTGATTTCATGTTTCAGGTTCTGTCTTCCTTATGTAATTAACCATATAAAGTTATACTTTGCACATATACTCTTATTACATACTATATACATTTTAGTCTATGTAATACATTTATATTAATATCTCCCTGTATGGGATTATTGGTTATGTTGTAACTCATTGGTAATTCAAGAGATAAGTTAACTATGAGTCTATATTATTATTTTTTGCTTTATACCTAACCCCTGACTAAGATGTTTCTATTATTCTACTCTTACAAATTCATCTCTAGATAGTTTTGACATACATCTCTTTTTCTTTCAAATTTTCTCCTTTCACTTCTGCTGATAAAATCCACTAGCCTTGCTTAATTAATCCCACTAGAGGGCTGGTCTACTGGTTATATCTGTGTCCTTCTGCCTCCCCCTCACTCCCTCTCTTCCCCAGTACCTGGCAGGAGAAATGGGAATTATTAACCCAAAATACCCCAAGTGCCAATTTTACTGCTGTATTGAAAATAGCTCCTTGCCTGCAATAAATAACAGTGCATGCCTAGTAAATACAGGCATGTCAATTTATTGCTTTTCTGAACTGGTGCTCTCTCCATGGGAAGGCTACATTTAGAGCTGATATCATTTCTATTCTTTGGTTGTGAGCAAGAGAAAGTGGTTGTGCTAGCTTCAGAAAAAAAGAGGGATCTAGAGTGTCTCCCAGATTCTAAGGCAAAACAGAAAAAAGCAGACCTCGGGAAAATAGGACCTAAGGATCAAGGGAGCAGGAACCAATGTCTGCTGCTACACTTCTCCCATCTTGTGCTTTTCTGAAGAAAATTCTCAGTCATGGGAGAGAAAAACTAAACGGGCTTCACCAGGGTCATGTGCCTGGTAGAGGATGGGGGTGGGGATGGAATTTGATTGACATTCTCAACTGAGGAGGGAGCATGCTACCAAGGGAAATAGGCTGCTCTTTCCAGAAGAGGCAAAGGAGGCTGGGCAGACACATATAGCCCTACCCTGGATCCATGCATCTTTGCAAATTATTGTCTGTGCTGCCCTGTACTCTGGAGAACAAGGCATTCTGCCACTTCCCCCCTGCAAATAGCCACCAGTCTTGTAACAAACCTTATCACATGGTCCATTTACCACCTTCCTTCTTTATCTTCCTCTCCTGACCCTCTAGAAACCATAGTAGTTGTTTTCAGATCTATAAGCTAAAAAAGTGGAAGGCAAGAGAGAAGCAGACAAAGAAGGTTAATGGCTGAGAGTGGGTTAAAATGATTAACTGTCTTCTGGAACTTTCCAGCTGTCAAATATTTATTTCCAGGGGGACCAACACCTTTCTCATTAGAAATTCTCTGGCATGGTCACTGCTGCCTGGAGCTGTGCGTATGTAAATATCATCTCTCTCACTGGCAAGCTGGTGAAATTTGCTGATGACACAAATATGCTTAGGTTTGGGAGAAAGCAGGTTTCTGAGAAACTCCAGATGCACCACAGTAAACTGTGTGAGTCACTCAGACAGGTCAGTGAAGGGTCTGCTTGCTGGGTGGTGGTGGGAAGGGAGATAAAGAGAATTAGCATATTTAGTACCAGAGGAAAGAAGTGAAACTTAAAGGCAGCAGTGTTATTAGCTGGCCTTCTATGAAATCATCCCCAGTTCTTTCTTGGATCTGTATACTCAATATGACCTTTCCTATGTCTGAGAGAGAAATAGAGCTGTGCATGAGATCAAGTCTGAGAGTGAAGCTCCTGGTGCCCACAACCACAAGCTATCTTTATTAATAGGAATGTCGATGATAATAACAGTCGACCATTTATTGATTCCTTACTGGGCACTGGACACTATTATTGGGCATTTTACTTGTATCACTAATCTGCTCAGTAACTAACTATAGGAGGAAATACAGATGATAAAACTGAGAATTGTGTTAATTGTCCAAAGTGCCACAGGTAGTAATTGATAAGGAAAGGATATGGAAGGAGAGCTTAACACCTCTGCCACATAAACGAAAGATGCCTGGTTTCTCAATGCCTTGTGCAGTGTTGGTGGGAGTCCTTCAATCTGACTATAGGAACTCTGTAATAAACACCACATGCCAGAGCCCCACACTGGAGGCTTAGTATGTATTAATGTTTTTATTTAACAAATAGTTATTGAGCTGTTCTTCTATGCTTGATCTGCACCCTTAGAGCCAGAGGGGGTGCCCCACTAGGAAAGTCAATTTCTTCATCCCCATTTTTATACCTACAAGCCAGAAGCTTTTAGGTGTTTCTTATATTGAGGTGTTTCTTTGAACTTCTCACACCCTTACTTAATGCGTTGACCGAAATTGTAGAATGTGACAGACTTCGGTCCCTCCCCTCACATTTATAACTCCAACTGTGGATGTCCCTGGGACATCCATGTAGCTTGTTTGCTCATGTCCTTCATGTCACCTTCCCAGTGAGACTGACTCTGTCCAGACTACTTAAAATTATAACTATACAATAGACCTAGGCTTAGGGTGGTGTTGTAAGCAGAAATTGTCAGATGGCTTCCATGGCCTTTGTCCCTTGATGTTATTCCCGTGATTATGTTATGTTATGTGGCAAAAGGGAGGTCATCTGGGTCTACAACTACAAGGAAGTAAATTCTGCCAACAACCTGAACAAGCTTGCAATAGATTCTATGCCAGAGCCTCTAGATAAGGGGCTAGCCCACCAACATCTGATTCAGATTTATGAGACCCTGAGAACTCCACAAAGCCCCCTGCACTTCTGACCTATAGAACTGTGAGGTAATAAATGTTTTAAGCTGCTAAGTTCATAGGGATTTTTAGAGTAGCAATAGAACACTAATACAGAAGGCAAATTGATTTATCTTTTTTTTTTTAATTTTTTTATTTTAGTTTATTCAGTAGTTTCTATCCTTTATTCCCATTCTGGCCCGCCCACCCATTCCTCCCCTCCTCCCTCCCTTTTCCAAACCCCCTAGTTTTGTCCATGTGTCCTCTATATTTGTTCCTGTAAACCCTTCCCTTCTCCCCTGAAATTCCCTCCCCTCTCCCCTCTGGTCACTGACTACCTGTCCTCTATTTCAGTGTCTTTTGTTATATTTTAATTGGTTCTTTGTTTTGGTTAGGTTCCTGTTAAAGGCGAGATCATATGGTATTTGTCTTTCACTGCCTGGCTTATTTCACTTAGCATAATGCTTTCCAACTCCATCCAT
>CM052544.1:51691959-51718431 GCA_028533065.1 Trachops cirrhosus | reverse complement strand
GAGTGCCTGGGCTTTTTCGGGTTCACGGGTGTGGGTGCGCTGGTGCGCAGTCTCTGGGTCCCAAGGGGCGCTCACTTCTCCTACCTGCGGGGCCTGGGCCTCACAGGTCCCGGGGAGTGCCTGGGCTTTTCCGGGTCCACGGGTGCGCAGTCTCTGGGTCCCGAGGGGCGCTCACTTCTCCTCTCTGTTCAAATCTTTTGCCCATTCTCTAATGGGCTGTATTAAATCGGTGTTTATCAACGTGATTCTGGTTCCTTTCTGGGCAATTTTGTTGGCTTTTAGAACATCTTGTAGGGAAAAAGTTCCAGATCTTTCTTTGGGCCTCAGTTTTTAGACTTCCAGAATTTCAGATGTGTGTATGTGACTAAGGAAAAGAATAGCTGAACCACATCTAAAAGCGAATCCTCCCAATTAAAAATCGAAGTGTGCGGGGCACGAGAAGGAGAGCCTAGTGCGCAAACTCCTGTTTTTCAAAATTTTAATGTCTAGCTTAATTGAAGACAGCTGGATAATATCTGCTTTTGCATTCAGTTTGTTGTGATACCACAATCGCTTAGTCCATGGAAAACTTCACTGAACATTCATTAGAGAATGAGAGTGAAAATGATGGATAATATCTTTAGTGTTATTATGAAAATATGTGTTACCTCATAGGCTCACTGGAAATATTTTGGTGGTCCCTGGGAGTTCCCAGACCATACTTAGAGAGCTATTGTCTATTCTTTCCTGCTTTCCAAGTAATAAGTTTATGATCTAGTTAGAACAGAAGAGGGAAGAGGTATTAGGAACTGTTTCTAAACCACCAAATAAAATACAGAGATGGTTGGCATAGTTGGCTGCCTACTTTCACCTATGTTTCTCATTTAATTGATGTAAGTGGCCCAATGGATATTTTTTATTTTATTCTATTTTTTAAAATTTTTTTTTATTTATTTATCTTCAGAGGGGAAGGGAAGGAGAGAGGGAGAGAAATATCAATGTATGGTTGCTTCCTGTGCATTCCCTGCTGGGAACTGGCCTGCAACCCAGGCATGTGCCCTGACTGGGAATCGAACCGTGATCTCTTGGTTCACAGGCCCGCGCTTAATCCACTAAGCTACACCAGCCAGGGCCTATTTTTTATTTTAATTTGTTGCTCAGGTACAGTTTTCTACCTTCTACTCCTATCCCAGCCCACCCCCCCGAGTCCTCCCCACAATGGATGTTTTAAATATCTATTTTATATTTAAGAACAGAGGCCAAGAGATTGGGTTCTGCTTAAAGACACCCAGCAGAGCTAGGGTTTGAACCTATGTTATCTGAGCCCAAATAGCCTGTTCATTCTGCCGTTTTCCCAGTAAGTAGCTGACACATAACTTTATTATTACACTACTATGTGTTAGGGACCTATATTAATCAGAACTTTGGGTTATTAGTGACAAAGGTTCAACACAAACTTGTTTCAACCAAAAAAAGGAACATTGATTGCCAGCAAAAGTAAGTGGCAGATTAACTTCAGCATGATAAGATCTAGGAGCTTAACCAATAAAACCAGACCTCAGATGTTCTCCATCTCTTGGGCTTGGATTCCCTCTCAGTTGGCATCATTCTCAGGCAGGATTTGACCCTAGCAGATCTAGGCTTTATCTAACAGGTATGTCAACCTCTTCGAAGAGAAAATGAGACTGTCCCAAAAGTCTCAGCAGTAGTCCCAGGGATGACTCTCATCGGGCGACTTGGGTCAAGAGTCTATCTGTAGACCAATCCCCGGGCCAAGGAGTAGGACTGTTTGCTGATCCCTGGAGCCTAAGTGAGTGGTAGGGTCTAACTCACCTACTCTGGTGTTAGCCTCAGTTACCTCATCTGAGAGTGGTAGACAGGCAATTCCCAAATAAAAATTGTGATGCTCTTACCAGAAAAATGGGCAAGGCATTCTGGGCAGGCTAAACCCTACCATTATCTAGAATGGATCTCACTTTTTTTCATGTATACTATTTAAGCTCACAACATAAACAGAACTCATTGATTTTTTCCCCTCCCTTTTCTTATATGGGATGATATGGTCATGTCAAAATGTTATTTGGAAATTACGATGTTGTCCTGGAGACAAATCAGTCATACATATCAAATGTTCTAAAAATAGTTATTAAGCAACAAATTAGTATATGCAAATGAAATCAAGTATAGGTTAAATGTCTGTGTAGAGTAGCGATTTTCAACCTTTTTTTATCTCATGGCACATATAAACTAATTACTAAAATTTTATAGCACACCAATATGACAAAAAATAGGTATAATTTTGATTCATTCACACCAGACCGTTATTGTTGTGTTGGCTGTTATCATTTTTAAATTCAACCATCTAAGGGAAAAGAGGTCAGTGCCTCTGACTAAATAGTCAGGTATTGCATGCTTTAGAAATTCTTGAAGCACACCGGTTGAAAATTGCTGATATAGAGGATCACAACAACACACATTTTTTGACAGAGCAGCATCTTCAATGTATAAATTGCAAGGAACAGACCCACTGTGGCCTTCCTTCTGTAAGAGTGTTCTGAAGAATCTTGTTCTCTCTTCCTGAGAGACAATGTATTAAAGTTGAAATAGTACACGTTGCTAGTCAGAGACTCAATGAAAGCTAGCTCCCTTCTTCCTTCCCTCATCACCCAATGCTGGCATTTGCTTTCTGGACAAAGTTTTTATGTCCAAGTAGAACCCAAGAAGCACACCATCCCAGCTCCTTCCATTTTGCTGCCCTCACAAATGGAGTATGTACATTCCAACAACTGGTGTCCAGGTACCCTGATGACTGACAAGCAAAAGCAATTTGTCGTGGTGGTTGTTATTTTCACTGGAAAGAGGTGGAGCTCAGAAGAGTGATGGTTGATTGTTGTTGCAATCAGAGAACTGAACAATACTTGTACTGATAGATTGGCACAGCCTCAATTTGGTGACTGGATAGAGTGAAATTGCAAAACAATGCAATATTAATAGAAAACTCTTATTTAACCAAGATGTTATTTAGCAACTTAGGATTTTTCTTTAAAGGGTATTTTAAAAAGTATTTCAAGTATGTCATACATTGAGACTGAGCATCATTAACTAGTTATGTTTTTGTTTCAAGAGAGAAGGAAAAATGTAGGTTGTATTTAGTGAAGTCTGTTTAGCTCTTAACCAAACTACAGGAATTCAGATATTGTTACATTCATTTCAGAGTCAAAACAGCTCACCCTGAATTAGTCTTTACTTGATGATTTTACTTTGAAATTTTTGGGGATTGTTTTCTCCAAAGTTCCCTTTTCCAACCCAAACATGTACAGATCAAAATTTCCCTTTCAGACATTGTAATGTTCACTTGCTCCAGTGCAAAAAGCAGAAGAAATTGGCATTTCTACAACCAGTTGGAAGCTTTTATCTCCAGGTTTTTTGGTGATGCTTAAAACTGTGCTACGTGCATTGGCCTGAACTCTGCTTTCACTCTGAGTCCTGAATGGTCAACAAAAAAACTAACTGGCCCTGACTTTTCATTCACTAGTTGCTCTTTGATGACACAGTCGGGGCTTTATATTTAAGTTCCCACCCACCCCACCCCCATTTGGATAGAGACATGTCTCCGTGCTGTAGTAGAACTCCACCTGATGGAATGAGGACCCACTTCTCTTTAATACTTTAGAAGCAATTTCAAATCATTGTATTTGTCAACTCTGGCTGCCATAATAAAATACCATGGACTGGGTGACATGAAAAACACAAATTTTTCCTCTCACGTTCTAGAGGCTGAAAGTTCAAGATCAACATGCCAGCAGGGTCCGTTTCTGGGGAGCTCTCTTCTTGGCTTGTAGACAGCCACTTTCTTGTTGTGTCCTCTCCTGGCTTCCTCTGTGTGTGCAGTATCTCTTTCTCTTCTAAAGACAGACCTGTGGGATTAAGGCCCCAATCTTATATAACCTCACTTAACCTTTATTATCTCCTCATAGGTCCTGTCTCCCAATATAGTTCCAATGGGGGTTAGGGCTACAATACATGCATTTCGGGGCAGGGGGACACAATTTGGTCCCTAATAATCATGATGTATTTTTTTCTTTCAAGAAGTGTAACATGAGAGTCTGTTCTGTGCTTCTCATTCACATGGTGTTCTCTTCAGCCACAACCTCTAATAGGAGAACTGAGCAAACATGCTGTGCGCGGAAGAAAGATACAGTAAACTGTTTCAGTTGGTGAGAGTGACATGCAAGATGGAAAGCACAGAAAATTTAATCTCGTCTCTTCTTGTTCTCCTGTCCTCTAAATGAAGGCTGTCCTATTTGTAACTGCCTATTTATTTCAGGGCCCTCTTTTGATGGATGCCTATTATTAAAGTGCATAGGGCCCTGAAGTGGCAATAACAGAGGTGACTTTCCCTGAGTGAGGAGGTTTGCTTAGTGTGGAGATTAGTCCTGTGTTCAGCAACCTTGTCTTTGCTAGGAGACTGGGGAGAAAAGACTAGGGTGGCACTTCTAGCTTTCTCCTGTCTTTTTACCGTTGACTGTAAATGCATCAAGGCATTTTCTGAGATAATTAGCTTTGGTCCCTAATTTCATACCTGTATATGCCCACTTGTTGCCCACTTGTTTATATATTTATAACAGAATGATGTTCAGGGCATAGTAGAAATTATCCCCCATTGTGCCCTAATTTTGCCAAGACCTAGAGTGGAGACAGAGAATGCAAGTACCACACATACTAACTGCAGAAGCTGGGGCCATCCAGGGCTTGTCAAAGGACTGTTTCAGTTGGTAAGAGTGACATGCAAGAGACAGGCATCCATCAGAAGAGGGCTGTGAAATAAACAGGAAGTTACAAATAGGATGGCTACATTTACAGAAAAGGAGAATAAGAATAGATGAGATTAAATCAGGCCTCATGGCTTCATCCCAACTCAAGCTGATTTAAGAGACAAACTAGAAAGTGCGAATGGTGGTCTTTTTAGGGAGAAGAGTGTTTACTGAAAGCTATTATCTGCTTTCCCTTCTTATAAGGGAAATGGGGGGCTGTCTCCTTGTTATTAGCTGACCTAAGCCAGTTTGATCTCTTGAGACTTATTTGGAAGCTGCCAAAGAAGTTAGCGTTGATGAGTATTAGCTATTCTTCTATAACTTTGCTTTGATTTTGATGAAAGCAGGCGTGGGACCAAATTCTCCCACATATACAGACATTTACTAAATGAATATTCATTAGCAGAGCAGGCTCAAAACAGTTCATAAACACATTCTGCAAGCCCAATGTAGTCTCAGCATGCTATGCCATGCAATGCTATACACTGGAATTCCTGGGGGGCCTTCCAAACCTATGGGTACTGGTCCTTCTTCCACATTGTTGGTCTGGGTGAGGCCTGGCCATTGGGATTCTAAGGGTTCCCTTTGCAATGTTCATGTTCTGCCACAGTTGAGAACCATTGTTTTAGATGCTTCTACCACACCCTGTATGAAAGTTTGTTTAAGGTTATTCCAGCATCACAGAGGTAGATTCTCTCCTCTGTTTGGACTCTTCAGTTAGAAAATCTTCTAAACCAGGGTCTGCACCTAGGTCAGGGGCAGCAGCATAAGGGGTACAGGGTACAAGCCCAAGTGTATTCTTAATCTCAGTTCATGCAGCAATGAGAAATGTATCCAACTATTTTAGCCATTCCACTTGTCCTAAATAGTGAAACTCTGTCTCTAACACCCATTGTGCAAATTAACAAGTCATTAGTTTCACTGATAAGAACCTGTTTTGGTGTCTCTGATGCAATTAACAATGGCTGGTTGTTGATTCAGCTCAGCTAAGAGAAGTGGACATGTGGTAGCTGATCTGGATTGTGGCCCTTTCTGATGTGCTGACCAGTTATTGGCCTCCTGATTCTCTGTATCCTTGGTAGCACATTAGCTGGCAACCCATAAAATTAAGGCTAAAATAACTACCACATACATGATGTCATCCTGATTATGCAGGTTTATTTTAAAGTAAATTACAATCATATAGCCCTGCATCTTCCCAAGGCCAAAGGAGAGATGATCCAAGAGAGTTGTGTGCAAAGTCTGGACATGTCCCTGCTGCCCCACCATCCCCTCTGTACCCTCCAGTCAAGTCAGGGCCTGGCCATATTCTCTGGTCTGCAGGCTGCAGAGCTGCAGCAGGAGTTTATTACCTGATATAACCTTCACAAGAGAGCCAGGAGAGGTGTGGTCAGGGGGTAGCCAGGCTACCTTCTAGTTCTGCAAAGGTGCAGACAGTTCTCCACACTGTACCTGCTGGCCCCGGAGATGGAGGACAAAGTGAGTAGATGAGAGGAGGCTTAGACTCGAAGGTAGGCCATGTTCTTCTCCACTGCAAGCTTTTTGCCACCTGTTCTGGTGGGATGAGGAAAGAATATTGATCTAAATACAAAATAGAAGTTTTACAAAGAGCAGGGATTTGCCTTAAAAAACCACAATGAGACACTTCCAACCATTGAAAGTACTGAACAATTATAGAGTTGGATTAGATGTTTGTTGGGGGAGACATCCACCAACAGGAAAGGGGCATTCATCACAGCGGAGCTGAACACCGAGGTTGTAAAGTGATGCCATCTCATGTTTATAGCTAGCATGCCCAGACGCCTTGCTAATCTGTTACATATGCCTGCTTTGATGTCATTGAGGGAAATGCCTTTGGAGATCCCTTGTCTGGTGGTTAGCTATAGAAGTGCATTTCACGTGAGTGGTGCCTGGAAAAAATTCACTGGAAAAATTCACTGTCTTGGCAGTACAAAAGGGAACAGAACAGGATGTCTCCATGGAGTCTTTTCCTTACTCACCCTCTGTAGGGTTCTAGTTGCCCATCTGTTCATAATGGATGGTGCTGCTTTTTCTCAGAGTGTACTTCACAGGACCCTGCTTTTGAATCAGGTTAGAAAAGTTTCTCTGGGAAGAGAGGAATCTATGATCAAATAAATTTAGGGATGGACATCTGAGTTAAACAACAAGAGAATCTGACAGTAGTAAAGTCAGGGGAGAAAAGAGTTTAGGGAGACAGTGTTGAAAGAAATAAAATCAATGAGGCAATTAACACATGTCATCATGGATTTTTTTCATTTCTAGGTTAAAGAATCCTAGTTTCTTTCTTCCTACTGTGTGGCTAAGCTTTGTTTCAGACCAATAGTCTCTTTTGAGAAGTTTCAGGGAATTAATTCTTCCCCTCATTATCAGCCTATCCTTCCTCTCTTCTTGACTGAGACTTCATTGCCAATTCCTCAGTGACGTTTCTGATCAAACTCACGTTCCCTTCCTCCATTTTTCTTTGCCCACAGCCCCAAACAATCAACAGCCCTGAAAAAGTCTGGTCATTCAGATTTCTGTCATTGATTCTGGGTGTCATGTGTATGATATCCCTACACAGAGTTGGTTTTCCACTTCAATGGCCTTTCTTGTACTTGTCGTCTTTGCCATAGTGACTTCAAAGAGATTCATCTTTCCTATTCTTTCCCCCCATTCATTTCCCTCAGCACAAAAAACAGGGGCACTCATGAGTTATATCTTAACTTTATTTTCTCCGATTCTAGACCCACCTGCTCCATCATCTTCTCCTGTCTTCTTCTTAAGGTCAGAGAAAGCCTGAACTTCCCTCCCCAATAATAATAGCTAATTCACTTAACCTTCACAAGAGTCCCTTTAAGTAGTTTCTATCATTATGCCCATTTTACAAATGAGGGTGCTGAGGCACAGAGAGGTGAAATAATTGGCCAGGGTCACGCAGTTCTAAGTTTCATGTTATTAAGTGTCATATAAGTGTCCAGAATCCTGGCAATCTATTTTTTTCCTCATTTCTACCAGCCTTTAAAAAATATAACAACTTTATTGATCCTATGATTCACATATCATAAAATTTCCTTTTTTAAAATTAACTTGTTAGTGGGTTCTAGCATATTTACAGAGTAGTGCAGCCAACACCACTTCCTCATTTGAAAAGAAACCTTGTACTCATTAGCAGCCACTTCCCATTGCCCCTGCCCTCTGACACTGCTGATCACTGATCTACTTCATGCCTCTAGGTTTGACTATTCTAGACATTTTATATAAATGGAAACATGCAATCTGTGGGGATTTTTATAGCTGACTAATTTCACTTTGCATAATTTTTAAGGTTCAGCTATGTTATAACATTTATCAGTATTTCATCCCATCTTATTGTTGAATAGTATTCCATTGTATGAATTTACCACATTTTCTTTTCCATTTGGCAGTTGATAGGCATTTGGATTATTTCCACTTTTTGCTTGTTATGAATAGGCTGCTATGAATATTTGCATACAAGATTTTTGTGTGTATACATTTTCTCTTGAGGTATAGTTAGGAGTGGAATTGCTGTGTCATATGATAATCCTATGTTTAACTTTTTGAGGAACTGCCAAATTGTTTTCCAAAGAAACTGCAGCATTTATAATCACACCAAGAATATATGAGAGTTCCAATGTTCTACATCTCTCATAACATGTGTCTGTTTTATTATAGCCATCCTAGTGTATGTGAAGTGGCATCTCATTGTGGTTTTGATTTGTATTTTGCTAATAACTAATGATATCGAGCATCCTCCCATGTGCTTATTGGCTATTTGTATATCTCCTTGGCAGAAATATCTATTAAAATCTTTGTTCATCTTGTCCATTTTAAATTTGGATTATTTGTCTTTTTATTGTTGACTTGTAATCATTCCTTATAAATTCTAAATAAAAGTCCTTTATCAGATATGCTTTAAAAATATTTTTCTATCATTCTGTGAATTATTTTTTTTGATTTCTTGATAGAATCCTTTGAAGAATAAATGTTTTACATTTTTATGAAGTCCAATGTATTTTTTTCTCTTGGTGTATGTGCTTCTGGTTTTATACCTAAGAAATTATTGTCAAATACAAAGTCATGAAGATTCATTCTTATTATTTCTTCTAAGAGTTTTATAGTTTTAGCTTTTTAGTCTGTAATTCATTTTGAGTTAAATTTTTATGTATGGTGTAAGGGAAGGGTCCAAATTAAAATTTTCCCATGTGAATATCAGCCTAAAGGAGACCCTGTAGCATTTCTTACAGGGCAGTCCTGCTAGAAACAGATGCTCTCAATGTTTGTTTGTCTCAGAATGCCGTAATTTCTTCTTTGTTTTTGATAGATAGCTTTGATGAGTCTTGGCTGATAGCCTTTATCTTTCAGTACTTTGATATGCCATTTCACTGTTTTCTGGCCCTCATGGTTTTTGACAAGTAATCAGTTCTCTGTATTATTAAGGATCCCTTGTACAAGAAGAACCACTTTTTTTTCCTTGATGCTTTTATGTTTTTTTTTCTTTGACTTTTGACAGTGTGGTTATGTAGTGCCTAGGAGTAGATATTTCTGAGTTTACCCTACTTGAAATCTGTGAAGCTTCTTAGATGCCTTCCATCAATTTTGGGAAGTTTTTGGCCATTATTTCTTCACATATTTTTTCTGATCCTTTTTTAGCTCTCCTTCTGGGATCCCTATTATGGTACAGTTGATAGTGTCCTCCAGGTCTCTGAGGATTTTGTTATTTCTTTCACATTCTTTTTTTATTCTTATTCCTCAGACTAGATCATCTCAATTGGTCTTTCTTCAAACTCACTGATTATTTCTTTGACAGTTCAAATTTGTTCTTTAACCTCTGCAGTGAAATTTTTATTTGTCATTGTGCTTTTCAACTCAAGAATTTTAATTTGGTATTTGGGGGTTGTTTTGCTTTTTCATTTTTTTCTTTTATTGATATTCTCTACATAGTAGACATTGTTTTCATACTTTGCTTTATACTTTATACATTTTTAGACAAGTTTTCTATTAGTTCTTTGAATATATTTATAATAATAGATTTAAAGTCTTTATCAAGTAAATCCAATATTTGGTCTTCCTCAGGTATAGTTTTGCTGAATGTTTTTTTCCCTATAAATGAGCCACACCTTCCTGTTTCTTTTAATAGAACATAATTTGACATAGAATCTGGACACTTGAAATAACATTGCAACTCTGGAAACCTTTCCCTGTCCCCTGGGGTGTTTTGTTGTACTGTTGTTGTCTGTTTAGTGACTCTTTTGGATGAATTCTATGTCTGTATTCTTTGTCATGTGTGTGTCTCTGTTCAGTAGTTACCTTAGTGGCCTGCTAATAATTGGATGGATATATTCTTAAATACATAGGACAAGTATGTCTTCCCTTTGCCAACAGGATTTATGTGTGTTTTGGTGCGACCTTCAATACTCAGGCAGCATATAACTCTGCATTAGCTTTCACTTCCTGCTTGTGCAGATCGTCAAGGTCAGCTAGAGGTAAGAGAGCCCTCTTAAGTTTTTTATGGGCATGTGCACAGACCTTCACATGCCTGTGACTTTCTAGAGCCCCAAGAATATATTGGAGCTTTTTAAAGTCCCCTATATTCATCTTATTGTTAAAATTTTCTTTCTTTCTTTTTTGGATAGCCTATTGTATTCTCAAGTGGTATTATTGCCCTAGACACTTGTGATGTTAAACAATTGCTGCTAATTTTCTCCAACAAACACCTAAGAATGGGGCTTTTCCCTCTGAGCCAGGTCTGATTCGGGTCAGCTGAAAACAAGCCCTGTTTATGGGGGTTTTCAGGGAACTTGCAGACTGGTCAAGTAGCGACAAGTCTCTGGGATGAGAATGGCAGCTCTAAGCCTGTTTTTCCATACCCCATTGGCTGATAGGTTGCTAATTTTTACAATTGCCATTCTTGCAAGACTGCTGTTTTCAGGGCTACTGCAGAAATGAGGTGAGGAAGTTAAGTTAAAGTTAGTATAAGTTAAAATGCTATAGACCTTTCTGTTCTTACCAAGATTCAGCTGTTTTTCTCAAATAAATGCTCGCCTGGTTGTTTCCAGGCTTTGGTTAATTTCCAGAGTCATGAAAAAAATTAATTTGGACAATTTTTGCCATCGTTCTTTATGCTTTTATGGAGGAATAGATTTTTGGCAATCCCTACTTCTCTAGGCAATCCCATTGTAATTTATACACAGAAATTTTAGAAAATCCTTAATAAGTAATCTGAAAATCTAGTTTAGAATGAAGTGGAAGTCTATAGGATTGCAAGTTATTTGTACAGGAGACCTAAGAAGTGATTCAATTTTTTTTCTTACTAGTTCAAGACCACCAAGAGCATATTTATAGCCAGCATGTGCTGCACATCCTTTAAGGAACATTTTTTGATCTGATGTTTTTCACTTGTGTTTTCACAGTGATTTCTACATTGTTTTGTTATGAATTTTTGGATTATGGGATTTTTTTTTGTCCTCCAAAATGGACTGGAAGAAATGGTGGAGTGGGAAAAAGATCAAGTAAGACGATGGGGAGGAAAGTAGAAACCAGAAAAGAACTTTCTAATTTCTAAGAAAATTCAAATTCTATTTCACAGGGACAGCAAAAGCATCATTTGAACCAAAAAAAAAAAAAAAAACAAAAAAAAAACAAAACAAGCAAACCAAACAAACAAAGAAGAAAGAAACATTTTTCTGTGAATTAAATGATCATGATTGGGTATTGTTACCTTCATATGGATGAATCCTGATTTTTGCTGATGAACATTTACATTTTTTCCAAGCTTTCACTGCTATAAAGAATCATACAGAGCATGTTATCAGGCACATATCTTTGTGTATATAAGTCAGTTAATCAGATAAATCCGTTATAGTGTATTTACTACCTCAAATTTACTAGCTTAAAAGATGTATGTGTTTAAAATCTAGTTAGGGTAGTTCATTCATTTTTAAATCTCTAGTGTTTGTATTTTCTTTGTCATGCTAGTGTTGGGGATATTTTTATCATTCCTTATTTGTTCTTTATTTTGAAGATCCTAAATATGTACAGAATGTCTGAAACATTGGGAAACATTAGATAAACTAATTTTAAACTGTATGTTAATGTTATTTTCAAATATATTTTTCTGTACACTCTTGACATTTTTAGCTGAAATACCTCTAAATTTAAGGCAATGAGACCAATTGTTAACCCAAAAAGAGGGCAGTGAACACACTATTTCCTTCAGGTATTCAAACTTTTGGATGACCTGTAGATTGGCGAGTAGAGGTTTTATTTTATTTCAACTCTTAACATTTATACCAGGTACCAACCCAAATGGCTAAAACCCTTCTTGGTATTTCAAAGCCTGGTTTTTTATCTGCTCTTTTTTAATATTTTTCTGTCTTAAGTGAATTGTAGCAAAATGACTCACTCTACTGGATTTGTTACCTGGAGGACTCAGCACCTTTGATTATAACATATGTGTTCTGTAGCTGGGTTATACGAGAGCATGCCTGAAAGTAATGTAGTACAGGGAGAACCTGGTGTTTATAACACTTCTTAAAAAGTGTTTTGAGTTGTAATCTACCCTTTTTTTATTACATAAAGGGAGAATAAAAATGATCTCTTGTCAACAGCCTCTCTCCCCTTTACTTTAATGTTTATGTGGCTGTCTTTTGAATTTTTGTTATTCATTTTACCTTCTGATGAGCAAAGCAGTAAAATGTGTTTTAGGCAGAGCAGGTTGCAGTATTAATTGCCTCATTAGGAGAAAGCTGGCTCAGGTGTCAGTACCCTCTGGCACTAGGATTCAGGAAATGGTAAGCGACCCTTTGCTAATTATCAGTTAAGTTATAGGCCAAATTCCATTACAATGAACCCAACACAAGAGAATCTTTATATGACAACAGGATATTTAAAGCTCACCCAAACAATGGCCTGCTCATTGCAAGCTCATTGCAAAATCCTACTCTCACATATGCATTAGGGGTTTTTCATAAAGGAATTTGACCTGCAGTTATGTTTGGAATCAGAATTATGCTTTGGGAATGATGATTCTGCACACAAATGTAAGGAATAAAAGGCCTCATCTGCCTTTCCCTGAAATATGCTATCAGTGGAGCAGCCTTATAATAACATGGTGAATTCTCATAAGTATACAGGAGATTAGTGAAAGCTTCTCTTTGCGATGTGATCCACAGTTCAGGCTCCTGTGACAAGTGGTGGCTTCTAGCATCTGCCCCTAATGCAGTCTCTGGCACTTCAGGTGCTTTCAGTAAGTGTCTATTGAATGAAGAGGACTAGAAACAACTTGGACTTGTGTTTCTACAGTGTCTGAGAGGAAAAGGTCCACAGGGTGGATTAGACTCTCCAGCGAGGCTGGATTTTAATTGCACTGCAAACAAATCTAGTCTTCTATTAGCCTACTGGCCAAGATGCTGAGGGCCCCTCAGCAACCCAGAGTTGTTTCTGTGGAACCTACCTAAGGACCACTGTAAAGCTGATTTCAGCCCACCTGAAAGGACGTTGGGGATGACATGGGGTCTGTAGAATGAGGAAGTGGATCTCATCATCCAGAACTTGGAAGAATTTAGCGTGGCTGCTGGTGTTACCTATGCTGAGATCAGAAAAAAAATCACCCTGTTACCACATCAAACATAAATAAATATGCTACTAAGCCTTGGCCAGGTGGCTCTGTTGGTTGGGGTGACGTCCCGTACACCAAAAATGTTGCAGGTTCGATCCTTAGTCAGAGCACATACCTAGGTTTCAGGTTTGATCACAGTAGGGGCGTGTGACACGGACACCAGCCTGCAGTGTCCATGGCATTATGGATGAAACAAGACATTTATATGGACTACTGAGTCCTGTGGAGGAAAAGGGATAGCACGGCCAATCTCTCAAGGGGAGAGTGCCTCTGAGCACCTTGGCCACTCTCTGAAGAGGAGAGCACACCGACCCTTGCCTTGACAGGCTTTTACTGGCTTTCAATTTGCACAGGAATACAGGTAAAGTTCATTAATCATTGTCAGGCAGTAAGGATCAAACAGTAGATAGCATACAAAGAATTACCAGGGCTTATTCTGAGTCAGGGTCTGTTAGCTAAAGGCTAAACTTTGGGAAACAAACTCATTTCCTGCTCGAACCCTTATTGTTTAATTGAGAGCATTCTTAGCAAAGCAGGTTTCACAGGATTTTATATATTCTTTCTTAGGCCTGATCACCCAGGGAACCTGCCCTTTCCAGCACAGGCCTGCACTACCCTCTATCATTGTTTCAGGCTTAAGTCAGGCAGGGGAAGTAAGGCAGCCAAGAGATTGGCAGACTTCTTGCAGACAGAATGAGGACTCAGGTTATGTCAAAGCCGAGGTGTGAGGGTCCATCACCCCCTTTTACTATAGCCCCCCAAGTCCTTCCCTGGGGGCTCCCCATGATTGTGCCTGTCCCAGGTCGTTCATCCCTTGAGGAATCTTACCCATCATTGGGTAACTGATCAAGCATTGGTGGCCAGGTAGGGTGAAGAAAAAGGAGCAGAGGTGGCGCCCCTGCCAGGGAGATAAGCTTTGTCTACTTAGTGGCTTCTGGTCCAAAGGTCACTCACTCAGCCTTAGCCATGGAAGGGTTACAGCTTCTGAAACCAGGCAGGGCAGTTCCCAACAGGCGTCTACAGGAGGCAACTGTTTGATGTTTCTTTGTCATGTTAATGTTTTTTTCTCTCTCCCCCCTCCTGTCTCTCTAAAATCAATACATATATATCCTTGGGTAAGAATAAAAAATGTTAATAATAAAAATATTATTAATAATAATAACATCATCAAATTCTTATATAGCACTTTCTATATCCCAGACACTATTTGGAGGCTTTATATATATTTATATACTTTATCAACAAGCATACTATGAGGGTAGGAACTCTTTCCCCACTCTATGAGGAAAGTGAGGTACAGAGAGTTTAGTATTTTATCCAAAGTCTCACAACTATTAATAAGTGGTATTTGAGCTCCATGATTCATATACTTAACCACTTCCCTCCAGCATATCTCTCATCTGCAAAACTTCTGTATTCACCAGTAGTGTCTCTCTGAGTTACTAATTATGCAAATATATTTTTTAAAAATGGGCCTACCATGGTACCTACCATGGCCCAGGCCCAGGGATTATAATGGGGAACAAAAGTAGATAAAGTGCCTGCCCTCTTTTGTGAAAATGGCCTTGCAGATGAATGCTAGGAAAGGATGGGACTTGGTTCTTCAGAGACCTTTGATGAAGGTATTTGCTACAAGGAAGAAGCAACACCGAGGCTAATGTATAGGAAGGACAGTGGTGTTCCACAATATGAAATAGCAAATGCAAAGGCCATGGGCAGGTGGAATCATGGCATTTTTAAAGAACTGCAGCCCCAGTGATGAGAGGAGGAGGCCAGGGGAGACCACTGAAGGCTCCAAAGGTCATGTTAAGAAGTCTTAAAAACAATGAAAAGCCATAGAAGAGTCTGGAATATATAGATTTAGGTTTTGAAAGTTCCCTCTGATATCTCAGGCAGAGCAGACAGGTGAGGGTCATCAGAGAGGGTATTGAGATAGCAGTCAAGAGGCTTATCTATAATCCATCCAAAAGACAGAAGCCCTTGCTTGGCCTAGTATGGTGGCCATGAAAAGGAGGAGGGTAGACAGATCTGAGAAATACTTAAGGGATGAAACTATTCATCATGGATCAAATATGGAGGAGTAAAGATGACTACAGCTGTCATGGAAACCAAACTTCTAAATGAAACGAAGGTTTGGACTTAGATTTCACTCCGGGGCCCTTAGAACCATCTAACCAGTGGAGTCTTCTTAGCTATATTGCTGGAGAAAGACACTATGCAGTGACTTAGGTATTTGTTGATCACCTACTGTGTGCTAGGCCCTCATCAGGCAGTAGGTCAACAGTGACAAGGACAGACATCCTGTCCTCAAGAGGTTTGACAGTAGTGGTTCTCAACCAGGAGCAATTTTGATCAACTCACCACCCCCAGGGTTTGTTACTGGCATCTAGTGGGTGGAGGTCAGGGAGGCTGCTAGAAATCTTGCAACTCAGGTGACAGAGCCCTGCAAAGAAGAACTCTATAGTGCAGAGGTTGAGAACCTCACTGGTACAGATTCTACTACAGTGTGATGAAGTCAAGCACAGGGCATTTTGGCAGTCCAAGGCACAAAACACAGCCTTGTGTGAGGAAGAGACAGTGGAGTCTTCTGCCTTTAGCAAAGGTTGGAGAGTGTGGTATAAATCTCCTGGAACAGCCCTTAAATTCTGCTTAATTCAGATTAAAGTATTAGCTAAGACTGTGGGCTCTGATGTCCAAGGGTTTAAATTCACATTCTCCCTCTACTAGCTGTATGACCTTTGACCTCACTGTACCTCAGCTTCTTGGATCTCCCTTTGCAACCCTGTGTTGAAATTAAGGGAGATAATCTTTGTGAAGGCTTGACCACAGGATCTTGCACGTGTCGGAATCACTCAATAAATGCCCGTAATAAACACTTTCCTTTCACTTGCCTGGTTTATGTCATTTTTATTTTCTCCACATTTTCTTGAACGAGCAGAGAACATAAAACTTCTTGGCTCTGGCACCATCACAAAACCAACTCCTGAACCTCCTTTCCTGAGTTTGCTTGCCAGTTGTGGGGTAGCCTCTTTCCTGACTGTGACAGGAAAAATGAAAGAGAATAAAATAATGCAATAACTGTTTATCTTAACTCTAGTGTTCAGATTTTTGTGGGAACATCTGATGGAAAAATTGAGATTTGAAATGGCACACTCAGAACTTACATTGGAGCAGTAAGTGTGCTCCCAGTTGCTGGGTGGATCCTGGCTGCAGAGCATTGTGTGACCAGTGAGGGAACTGCAGTACAGCGTACTTACTCCTTGTGGAGTCATTGGCTCAGAAGTGCTTCAGAATTTGAGGCATCCTAGTCTACTCAAGTGCTAAAGCCAGCTGCATTCATGCAACAGTGTTTATAGAAAGCAAGGCCAATTTTTTTAATCTCCAAAGAACTTAACACTTTTAAACCCTTTTAATTTGACTTCTTTGTACCAGAAGGAAAAAGCATTTTTAGGGAATTTCCTAGATCGAGACCTAACCCCTGACCTCAAGTAAAAGGGTGTATCTGATGAGTTGACAGTGGTATTAACTGGGAATATGCTGCTGCCACCACTGAGTAAGAAGTCAGGGTGGGTGAAGACTGCACCTCCCAGGATAAGAATGTGTTCAGTTGTCTTGTAGCGAACCAGGGGGTGGATCCCTCTGAACTGGGTGGCCTTTGTACTCCAGACTAGAACATGGATTGGCAAGCTGTGACCCATGGGCCAAATCTGGCCCATGGCCTGTTTTTGTAAATAAGAATGTTTGGAACACAGCCATGTCTAGTCATTAGCATATTGTCTTTGGCTGCTTTTGTGGCAAAGTTGAGTGGCTGCAACAGAGACCATATGGCCCACAAAGCCCACATTACTTTTTATCTGGCCTTTTACAGAAACAGTTTGACCAACAGCTACAGCTGCTTAGAATTCCAGTATATCCCACTAGCTGCCAAATGCACGCTTGTCCATGTGCCTTCCCAGTGGTGGAGCCCAGAGAGAATATTCTCACTGGTCTCAAAGCCAAGCTCTCAAGACAGAACAAAACAAAAGGAAACTGTATCTATTTTTTTTCTTATATGAACGTTAACTGCTTTAGCTAACCTTGGTTCTCTTGGAGCCAAACTAATACTTAGTAAGGATGTGCCACTAGGTGAAGGATTGTATGGTGTTTTATATTTATAGAGTACCTCATTGCATGAAAACTTTCTTGAGGTTGGCAGGTGACCTAGTGTTAATCTTACCTGTTCTGTGACCACCTTATTCTAACACAGGAGGCTTTGGGTTCTGTGACAAGTGTTCTAACAGCTCTTAAGTGCTTGACCTGTGCCCACCAATTTTGTGACTTTGGCTTCTACGATGTCTCTTAGCAACAGCTTTTACCTCACGTGCACATTAACCCACAGCAAAGTTTGTGTAACCAGACATCTGTCTGGTGAGAACCATGAACGCACCTGTCTGTGAGGCCTGCTCCAACAGCAGGCTTACAGGACCTAGGCCTGCATCCTGCCTTGTGGTTTCCCTCCTTCTGACAAATGACAAAAGAGGCCAAGACAAAGAAAAACATTGACAATCTCTGGGAAGAAAAGGATCAATAAAAACCAAGAGTACTTATAACAAAGCTTTACCAGAGTCCCTTTACCTGAGGAATCAGTTCCACAAATATTTGTACCAGCTAATCTAAATTAAGAGAGGGAAAAAAACTCACCACTCTTGATTCCATTAGATCCTGAAAGCAGAAATCCAGGAGACTGAGTTGGTGACAATTCCTCTGCCTGCTCCACTCCGAGGTTTCAGGATCTCTCAGCTGTAGCAGCCTTGGGGGAGCATTGTCCAGCCAGTGAACTTTATCCTACCAACCACTCGAACTTTGGGAGAGGAAAATTTTTTCTTCTACCCTTCTATGTTCTGTGACTCATCTGATAATCATATTAACATAAGACTTATTAATAGGAGAAAAACAAGTTTAATTATGAATGCATGGGGACCCCAATAAGAATATGAGACCCAAAAGCAGTCAGGCAAAAATGGCTTATGTGTCATTCTGAGCTAAGGAGAAGGGGGTAGGGATCTGGAACTTCAAATGGAAGGAAGACAGTTCACAGGAATTGGGAGGAGCAAATGTTTGGTAAACGATGTTTGTCATGCCATGAAGAAAGAGACAATGGACATAGAAGACTTTAATCTCCAGGTCAAAAGTCCTGCACTGGTCCTCCCAACATACCACACCACACCTAGCCCATATTCTTTGTAGTTATCTCTGGTAATAGTTTTCCTCTTGGGCCAGCCCCTCTATCTAAATTCTTTTAGGCAATCAAGGGGAGGCAATAAGCTCTTCCTGAGTCTTTTTGGGGCCATGATTATTTTCAGGCCCCCCAAAATAATTTGAGCCTGTAGGCAGGCTCAAAACCTGTCTACATGCCCAAGTGGCACATTCTGGGGAGACTTGTTCTGAAGACCTTCAGAAGTCACCTTAGTGGCAGGGACCTATATGAGTTTCTTGGAGCCCTCAAAGGGCATTTTTATTTAAAGGAAGGATTATTTAGATTGCTTTGGTTTTAAAACTTAATAGTCAATGAACTGAAAAACCTATTTTTTTTCAAGTTAAAATCATTCAAATCTTACTATTCTGCCATGTTCATATACCTTCTGTCCCCATTTACAAACTTAAATTATTTATTTTAAGATACATTTTTAAATGCAGAATATTTGCCTTCCTTTTACATTATCTGATTTGACACCCTCCTTCCCCAAGGAAAACAACACATTTTTCCTTCTCTTTTAATAATTTTTATAATTCCCACAAATTAAACTTATAAATATGCTGAACATTAAATTGACTTAAATATCCTAAAACTATATGTAAATGTCATAGATTTTAGTTTAAAATTGTAAATATATACCAAATACTCAGTTAAACATTTTAAATTGGAATTATAAGAACAACCTGTTTCTATGAATAGGGCAAATCCTTTTAAGTGGTAAAATGATTGAAGTACCAAATATGTACAGATCTCATAACACAAACTATATTAAGCTTATAGGTTTGGTTCTTTTAAACATTTTGTACCTCATTGAAAATCTAAGATTAAAAGATGCTCACCCACTAAGGAAACATTTGTCATCCAAGGCAGTTTTGGGGAATACCTTGTCAGCCACCCTGAGATTGCAGCATGTCCAGAAATTTCAGGTGGGATATGGATTGGAGTTTAACTTTTAATGCCACTGGGAGACCCTGGGTCCTGTTTGTAGTTACTGAGTCATTGACTTCGTAAACTGATGCAAGTTAGAGGTTATAGACATATAACACTCTTCCAAGCTGCTCCAAGCTTACTGCTTGCATGTTGTATTTCTTTGTCTGTTAAGGAATGTAAATATATTTCCAGCTAACTGTAATGACTTTTGAGCTTGATGGAAAGGGACATTTTTTCAGAAACTTTTATCTCTTAGGTCTACCACTTTTTTAGACATTCAAATGAAATCCTGCTTAGTTTTTAATATCTTGACTGACATGTGCTCACAATTTCTAAGGTCATTCTGCTAAGGGTGTTGGCCCAGGTCATTTAAACTCCTTTGGTATTGAAGGCAGTCCAAACAGTTAAATATTATCTTTGTGGTATCTTTGGGTAGCCTAATTATGGGGGAAAGGTTTTATAGTTGTATTTTGTTAAGATGATCTAGGTTGTGTAGTCCAAATTTTTCATTTTAAGAAAGAGAAAATACAGATGTGCAAGAGAAGGTTCAAGTTCAAATTCTGTCAGAGAAGTTCTAAGATATGCCTAGCTGTGTGCTATGTAGATTAGATGGTTATCTTGCTTGGGAGATCAATGCTATCCACAGCCCCTCTCTTTTTATAATAGAATTTTTCATAGATGCTTATCATAATTGGTATAACAGGAGTGATACCAGATGATTAATTTGGCCTGCATTTTTAATTTGAAAATATGAGTAAGTCTTGTATTATATTACCATAATTTATTTAAAATACATTCATTTAAAGATAGTATTACTTCTAGCTTTGGCCATTTGATACATGGCTGCACTGGATACCTGACTGAGATGTTACTGCTAGAACAAGGTTTTCTGGGAGTGAATTGAACTTTAGGTGCCTAGTGCAAAGTTTTATTTTATTTTTTTTGTACAAAACTTTACTTCATAGGTGTATAATTTTACGAGTTGAAGCTTTCCAGTAAAAGTATTTTGATAATATCTTTTGAGTATATTTACCTAAGGAAGGCCAGTATCAGCAACCTGAAGGCAAGCAGAATTTTGTGTGGAATTCACACCCAGACATCTCAGGACTTCTCTACTGGAGATGGGTTTATTTTGTATATAAGGACAAAAGTACATGTTTTAGCCATTTAATGCTTGGAGATCCCAGAAGTTAAACCTATCAGTGGTGTTATAGGTGTTAAATATGATTCTACTTCCTTGAAAGAAACTAAGAAATTAAATGATTACCTTCCTGTTCATGGTTAGGATTAAAACTGTTGTGGTTGAGTTAATTTCTTTATCACCCCTTGAAGTACATTATCTACACGACAATTTTGAACAATGAAAGACTGTTTCAGATGACATGTGCAGAGTTGATAGCCATTCCATTTTTTACCCATGTAAATTTTCATAACACACCAAAACATGTGATTTTCTCCCTTCCTCAGGAGTCCTCCCACATTGGGATTGAATCGCACACTCCCCTGCAGAGCCCTGCTGTTGTTACAAAAGCATGTGAGAGGCAAATCGGCCTTTAAGATTTTCGTTAAGTTTCCAGATATACTCATTGCTGCTCAGGATATTTGAATGCTCTATGGTTCCGGGTGCTTTGAAAAACTAGTGAATTTCAGCTGAAAGAGAAAACAGTTGATGTAGTGAATGTTGAAAAATGTCAACTTCTTCATTTTGATTTGAGTTCACACTTCAAGTTTCCATGTTCACATTTGGTACTTGGAAAGCATGATTGTGATAATTGGGAACTGACTAGTTCTTATATCCCAGACTAGGAAAGTCTTCCTGATTAGCTCGTCTCTTAAAATCCTCCCTGCTCTGTTTTCTCCCGGCTCTCTGCAGTGCTGTCAGGATGTGACTCCAGTCAGCGTATCAATGCCTTTTTTAATGTAGTAACAGGTAATCTATATTCCTCTGAGTCCCCATTTTGAGTTCAACATCCTTACAGGTAGTAACTGTTCCCTAGTCCAGTTTTATCCACTCATTTAATGTCTCTTCATTCAAGGAATCAATAAATATCTGAGTGCCTGCTGTGTACTGGGTACTGCTTGAATCTGGCGTTATAGTGATAGATAAATGTGGGCCTTGCTATCTTGTGCTTTTTTTATTCTAGAAGGAAAGGTCAACTTG
Source organism: Trachops cirrhosus (assembly GCA_028533065.1). NCBI lineage: Eukaryota > Metazoa > Chordata > Mammalia > Chiroptera > Phyllostomidae > Trachops > Trachops cirrhosus. The sequence goes on along the minus strand of CM052544.1, from coordinate 51,696,673 downwards.
GAACAGGTGATCAATCATTTAGTCCCAACTGTAGTACACAAATATATACTGTATTGTGTTTAAATAGTGACATTCACTCATAGACCATATGATTAAGAACTATTGATGATAGTTGGAGAGGAACTTCCAGGCTCTGCTTAATTCAGCTTAGGCTGCACTACAGTGTTGGCCAAGGTGTTGTTAGAACAGTTTCTTGTGTTCGTTATTTACATCAAACTCTATTATGTGAAAGCTTTAAAACTGGGGTTTAAATACTGTAAACAAACAGAAAAACTGGGTTATCTTAATATTCCTCAACTGTGTGTGTCAGGGGGAGGCGAGTTCTCCTAGATCCTTCTTGTCACAGAATTAATGTGACAGTGTGTGGTGTGATCATGTATATACATTCATGTGCATGTGCTCTAAGCTCCATTTTCCCCCCTCAGGTTGCTTTAAGCAAATGCTTTCTCAATGATTTTTTTAAAAATATTTTATTCCCTCTCATACCAGTGACTTTGAAAATGCTAAGTTTTGATCTAATGATTCAGCAATGACAGATAAAGATAGGTTCAAATCCAAGAAAGGCTCAAAAATATGACCCTTGTAAAGAAAAGTGATGATGAACAAGATACATGGTAACAATTACAAACAGAAGAGACTTCTCCAATTTTATTTTTCACTAGCCAAATTTCAGTCCTCCACAGTAATAATCTTTCTCATCATAGGAAATAATGAACATATCAGGCATCAGAAGTACCAGAGAATAAGTGATTTCTAGTGTACTTTTCCTAAATTGATACTAAAAATTTTATCAGTTCATTTCACTCTGCCTGTTAATACCTGGATGGCAAGGACGTCTCATGAGGACTTTGGCAATTGTAGAAGCCTGAGCCCTGAAGCAGAACATTTCTATCTCGTTCAAATGCAGAGATATCATTCAAATGTAAAAATAGCGAAGTGCCAGTGTGCGGATTAATATTCCATGATGGAAAGACGTGTGGACTGTCTGTCTGCATACACTCACACATTTGCCGACACACACATTCTTGCCAGGTGGAGTTCTGCCCCCACTTCTGGCCGTGACTCCAGGTTGAGAAGTGTTTCCAGATGCATTCAGGTGCTGACATCTTAAAGGATGAGAGTGGGCTCTTAGCATCCTCAGCCAGTTGAGAGTTTCCTGGGCTGCATCCCAGACTGGCATTTAATGCCTGCGGCCATGCGATCTCACTGCCCTTGCATGTCCTTCTATAAATGCCCTGTTATCTCAGTAATGGGGGTTATGGAAATGCCACCTTGGCACAGTTGAGGCACTTGCCAAGCCAGATGAGTTTGGCAGCAGAAACTGGTGCTGTTTGTATAAAAGTCTGTTAGTCCTTTCTTATTATGAATTCACAGCACCAATTCCTGCCAGGTGTGCAGACTGCTCCTGCAGGAATGTTGGGTGGTTGAGGGGTGGTTAACACTTACAAGCTGCTAGATACCTGAGGGGAAGGAACATGTGTAGAGCGAAGCCAGTGGAGGTGGGTTCCTCTGGGTCCAGAGGCTGCTGTGGAGAAACAACAGCCGCCTTGAGGAAATTTAGGATCTACTTTGTCTGATGTAAATTTCTCCAAAGAAGCTAGAATTCCTGCTTTTTATGTAAAATCTCCTGATTTTGGTAAGTTGCCGACTAATAGAGAGTTTTGGGCATACCACGTGAGCCAAAGAAAGCACATCTATTGGTCAGGGTCCCTTTTGTACCAGGGCCTGGCTACTCCAAGTGAGGTCCCCACACCAGCAGCCTCAGCCTCACCTGGGAGCCAGTTAGAAATGCAGAATCTCAGCTCCACCCCAGACCTACTGAGTCAGAATCTGTGTGTTCATAAGATCCCGGGTGACCTGGGTGCACATTAGAACTGGAGAGTTATTGTACTGGGCACTCGATGGTAATCACTCATTCAAGGCAAGAAGCTTTTGAATCATTGGCTAAAAATTAAACATTTTAAATGGAATTCCATTTTAAAAGTCCAAAAATCACCTCATCCTTGAGGTATGTATTAGCTTAGGTATACCTTCTTTTGGGGGACCTCTTTCCTACAACCAGGTTAGGTGTGTTCTTTCTATGTGACACCATCCATTATGTTCTTATACTTTCCTATTGACATGAACCCTATGAAGACAAGGACCATGTCTTATGCCCCTTATATTTCAGCATTTGTCACAGTGCTTGGCACATAGAGGGTGTTCAATGAATGAATGAATTCGGTGAAATCTCTTGATCGTAATTATTAAACATTCCTTGTTAACTTATTTACTCTTTGACTATTTACTTGTCGACTATTAGACTTTTCAGAAGGAAAAAACTCAGCAGCTATACAATCTTTTTATACTTGCAGTCTTCTTGTCCACTGTCATGGGGTACATCTCTCTCACTGTACATCTTGCTTACTCTTTCATTCCTATGACCTGTCCCATGACCTGGTATATAGCAGAAACTCAACAAGGATTATCTTCAACGGATGAACTGACTCAGTGATGGTTCCTGCATTAAGTTAATGCTTCTGTCATCAACATCCCTTAATTACCCATCCAAATTACAGACTCATAGCTTAATTATATACTTAAAATTATTTGTATATACATATTGCTCACCAATACTATTCTGAATTTTGGTATGGAGTTAGGGCCCTTTAAGATGTAGTCTTTTCTATTATGGAAATAATAGATCAGTGCCTTCATATTTATCTTGGTCAAATAGAAGGGTCAGGAGAACCTCCCATCCTCAGTCTCAGTAGGTTGCCCTGAAATCTGAAGTTAAGCTTAACTTTCCCAACTTGGTTTCATTCTTTATCCACACATTCTCTAGACCAGCATATTGTTAAAAAGAAGGAAAATGGGACAAAGCAGATACAAAAATAATGTGTCCTATATTAGTGTTCACTTTTTCTGTATTATATATAAATGTAATTTATCATTGGGACAAAAACCTTTTGATCCAAATAAAAATATTTTGAGTTGGATTTTTAAAAAATAACAATTGGACTTTAAATATTTTTATGGCAGGTGCTTTGCTATTAATTCTATCATCTGATAGAAATTGACTTCCCATAATTCTTACCTACTTGCAATATATATCGACACTCTTCTTTTTTTAATCTTTATTTTTTTATTTGAGGCTTATTTCTTTTTTAAATATATTTTATTGTGTTATTATAGTTGTCCCATTTTCCCCCTTTATGCCCTCCAATCTGTACTCCCTCTCCCACCTACATTTTCTCCACCTTTAGTTCAGGTCCATGGGTCATACATATAAGTTCTTTGGCTTCTACATTTCCCATACTATACTTAACCTCAGCCTGTCTATTTCATACCTACCATTTATGCTACTTATTCCCTGTACCTTTGCTCTCATTCCCCCCTCCCTTTCCCTGCTGACAACCCTCCATGTGATCTCCATTTCTGTGATTCTGTTCCTGTTCTAGTTGTTTGCTCAGCTTGTTTTTGTTTTTAGGTTCAGATGATAGTTGTGAGTTTGTTGTCATTTTAACATTCATATTTTTTATCTTCCTTTTTCTTAGATAAGTCCCATTAACATTTCATATAATAATGGTTTGGTGATGATGAACTCCTTTAACTTGACCTTATCTGGGAAGCACTTTATCTGCCCTTGCATTCTAAATGAAAGCTTTGCTGGATAGAGCAATCTTGGATGTAGGTCCTTGCCTTTCATGACTTGGAATACTTCTTTCTTGCCCCTTCTTGCCTGCAAGGTTTCTTTTGATAAATCAGCTGACAGTCTTATGGTAACTCCTTTGTAAGTAACTGTTTCCTTTTTTCTTGCTGCTTTTAAGACTCTCTCCTTATCTTTAACCTTGGGTAGTGTAATATGATGTACCTTGGTGTGTGCTTTTTTGCATCCAACTTCTTTGGGACACTCTGAGCCTCCTGGACTTCCTGGAATACTATTTTCTTTGACAGATCGGGGAAGTTCCCCTTCATTATTTTTTTCAAATAAGTTTTCCATTTCTTGCTCTTCTTTTTCTCCTTGTGGCATTCCTATGATTCAGATGTTGGAACATTTAAAGTTGTCCCAGAGGTTCCTAAGCCTCTCCTTATGTTTTTGAATTTTTATTTCTTCATTCTGTTCTGGTTGAATATTTGTTTCTTCCTTCTGCTCCATACTGTTGATCTGAGTCCCAGTTTCCTTCCCTTCACTGCCACAAGTCCTCTCTGCCGGGCTGCCCATCTCCGCCCCTTGTACCCGTCTGGATGAATGTTTCTTAACTCCTTGGTTGTCAGATTTCCATACAGTTTGATTTTCTGGCAGTACTGGTTGTTTTTTGTTTTTAAATTTGTTGTTGTAGTTCTTTTGGTTGTGCAAGAAGGCATAGTGTATCTACCTACGCCTCCATCCTGGCCGGAAATCAACACTCTTATCTTTTTTAAAAATATATTTTATTGATTATGCTATTACAGTTGTCCTATTATCCCCCCTTCATTCCCCTCCACCCTGAACACCCTCTCCCACCCACATTCCCCCCCTTTACTTCAGTCCATGTGTCATAAGTTCTTCGCTTCTACATTTCCCATACTATTCTTGCCCTCCCCCTGTCTATTTTCTACCTACCATCCATGCTACTTATTCTTCGTACCTTACCCCCTCTCTTCCTCCTACTCCCCTGTTGCTAACCCCCCATGTGTTCTCCATTTCTGTGGTTCTGTTCCTGTTCTAGTTGTTTGCTTAGTTTCTTCTTGT
>CM052544.1:51655693-51691459 GCA_028533065.1 Trachops cirrhosus | reverse complement strand
GTTTAAAGATGTCCTGGAGGTTCCTAAGCCTCTCATTTTTTTGAATTCTTATTTCTTCATTCTTTTCTGGTTGTATATTTTTTTCTTCCTTCTGGTCCACTCCAATGATGTGAGACCCATCTTTCATTCCATCACTATTGGTTCCCTGTGCATTTTTCTTCATTGAACTTATTGTAGCCTGCATTTTTTCATCTAATTTGCCACCAGAATCAACCAATTCTGTGAGTACCCTGATCACCAATGCTTTGAACTGTGCATCTGATAGGTTGGCTATCTCTTGGTCGCTTAAAAGGATGGGTTCTGGTGCTTTCCATTCTTCTTCTGTTTGAGCCATCTTTTTGCTGGTTTGTTTGGTTTTTTTTTTTTTTTTGGTCTTGTGGAGCTCCTGTAGTGAGGGGGTTGGGCCTTAGGAGTTCACCGTGGGGGGGCACCCCAGTTGCTGGGTTGTGACGCTGTATGTGGGGGCAGGGTCCGAGAAGGAACAATGGCGTTTGCTCTGCTTTCTGTAGGACCCCAGACCCTTTTGCTGCTTTCCACAAGCTAACTGGGCTTCTCTGGCACCAATTCCCATGTGGGTGGGCCTCTGCACCCCACGGGACCTTCCTTTTCAGTTAGTGACCCAAAGCGCCATTTCCCAGTGCTGGGACCCTGAGTTGCGTGCAGTGCCTTGCTTCACAAAGGCTGCCTCGCTGGGTCTGCTGGTCGCCACCCCCTGGCCCGGGGCCCACCAGCCACCGCTACTTGTGTGCCCAGGGTCTGCCTGCTGCGGACTTGCGCACCGCCACAGTTGCTCAGCTCTCTGCGTCCCTCGCCTGGCCCGACTCCGCCTCTCCTACCAGTCTGAATGAACGTGTCTATTTTTAAATCCTTGGGTGTCTGACTTCCATACACTTCAATTTTCTGTCAGTTCTGGTTGTTATTTTGTTTGTATATTGTTGTTGTCCCTATCTTGATTGTGGGAGGAGGCACCATGTGCCTACCTATGCCTCCATCTTGGCCGGAAGTCCACTCTTATCTTCTAAGAGAATTATTACATTCAGTTACACTCATCCTAGACTGAGATGACCTCTCATTTTTGTATTTCTGCATTTGATATATATTTTTTTACTTTTTATATGTGTGCATAAGAGATTTTAATGACTTATTTTAGATCTCCTGACTGCATATGGCCATTCTGAATGTTGACTTCAGTTCTAAAAGGTATAGTAATTCCTTTCAGTTAATAATTCTATTTTAGACCAGAAAACTGGCTTCTCATATGTGTTTTACAAGTAATCTTTCTGTAGGTTGTGTAAAGTGTTACTTTGAGTATTAAACTACAGTTAATGTCTTAGATACTTTATTATAATGAACTGAGGCTTTTATAAAATATGCTCTTTAGAGTCAACTGATTTTTTTTTTCTTATTTTCAATTTCAGGGAAGAGTAACTTGGCAGGATTTTAGTAACTACATTTGTATAACTAAAGGAAAAGTATAAAAAGATGCACATTAAGTTAATAATTTGTTCTATTAGCAAGGTGAGGTTAAAAAGTGAGAGCAAGCAAGGGACTCACTTTTACTTTTTGTATTCTTTATGTTTTAGAAGATTGTATTGCTTTTGTGATTTAAGTGACTAAAATAAAATATATGAAGATTTGAGAAAGTACATAGCCTAAAAAATTTAAAATGCTATGCAGTTGAAAATTAGTATTTACTTTAGAATTTCAAAATTATTTCTAAAGTTTGCATTATACTGTCAGAATTTTTTAATGAATTTGGTGCATGGGTGGCTGGGATACTTTTGATTTATTGGTTTCAGGATCCAAAATGTATTCCCATGGTATTTCCTTAGAGCACAGTAATATTTGTGTTCTTGATCATTAACACAGTTGTTCACATTAAACAATGCTCCTCATAACTACTGAATAAAATAAATATTTCTGTAGAAGAAAAAAAGATCGAGCGTCACTGTTAGATAGTTTAGGAGCAGGTACTATCGAGCCAATCTGACTGGGTTCAAGTTTTGGCTCCATCACAGTCGAACTGTGTGACCTTGGGCTAGTTATCAGGTGTCTGTGCATTTAATTTCCTCACCTGTGAGATTAATAACAGTATTGCTTCCACAGGTTTATGGTAGGAATTAAATGAGTTGATTTATGTAAAGCACTATGAAGAATGTGTGACACATATAAACATGGTATCAGTTAGCTTATGCTGTCTAACAAAGCATTCCAAAATTTAGTAGCTTAGAACAACACTTACTTGTTACTTTTTATGATTCAGGTTGGCTTGGCAAGTGTCCCAGTCTGAGGGTCTGAGCCACTTTGGTTGGGGCTGGATAGTCTAGCATGGCTGTGCTTACATGTTTAGTGTGATGGCAGCTAGGATTGTAGCAGCTGGTCTTGTTCACATGGTTGTGGTCACAGGGTTCTCAATAGCAGAAAGAGAGTAAAGCCTGAATGCACAATTGCTTTTCAAGCCTGTGCTTCCATGTGATAATATTTCATTGGTCAAAGCAAGTGCAGGCCAAATCCAGAGCCAGCAGAGCGGTAGCTTACTCAAGGGCCTAGGTACAAGTGGGAAATTATTCAGACCACTTTTGCAGACAGTCTACTTCAGGAACTATATAAGCATTAGCTGCTGCTATTACTACTACTGCTACTACTACCATTAATATTAACTCTTCAAACACAAAGCTACTGAAAATAAAGACATACTCAAGTAAAACTCTTCAGCATGTCTTCAGTCATTAGCACTTGCCATTTCCAAATATTGTGGGAGCCTCAAAAATTAACACTTGCAACAAGAGTGTTTTTAAGAGGAGTTTATTCTGCAGGGCTGAAATTATTATTTTTGTTACAAACTGTAACTGTCCCTACTAGTCTCCCTGGGAGCATTTTGCAGGTTATAAAATACAGTGATTACTATGGTAATCATATTGCAAGTATAAAATGGCTTTGACCTACTTGTTAAAATGCAAAGTGTATTAAAATAAAGACTGTGAGCTTAAAGTTAAATGAACTCAGAATAAAAACAGAATAGCAAGTCCAAAGTGCTAGAGAGATCTTCAGAGGAAAGGAGGGCATTTGATAAAAAAGAGGCATTTTTCCTCATTCTCTCCATTTTCCTCAAGACGTGGTGACCTCTGGAAAATGACACCTGCCTCAGGAATCAGTTCTGTTTTCTGCCTGGCTTGCAGGCAGAAATTTTTTAAAAAAATAATAAGAGCTACTATTTGCAGATCCACCTCCTTTGTACCAGGTATGAGCTAGGTCCTTCAATACACTGCATTAGTTTCTCCTTATGACACCTCCCCAAAGTAAGAATTACTAGTATTCTCTTGTGGTAAATGAGGAAAATGAGCTCAGAGGGAATACATGACTTGCCCAAGCATAGGAGTTTCCGCCCTCAGAAGCTTGGATCATGAGGATGGATGAATCAGGATAACTGAGACCTAGAAGAAATTGGTTACAATTACACAAATCAATTTGTACTTTGTACATGGACATATTCATTTATTCAAGAAATATTGACTGTGTGCCAGGTAGTATGCTGATTGCTGTGTTCATCAACAGACAGTTTAGCTGGGACAGGTCTTCTGAGGTTCAGGAAGGCTTCCTAGATGTCCAAAATTCAACCTGGAGGATGAGGAGGTGTTACTTAGGGGAAAGGACTGAACTGTGGTTCAGGTAGCAGTAGTAAGAGCAAGAAACCAGAGGACCTGCAAACAGGTCCATTTAGCTAGATTTGGGAGGCAGTTTTGATACAGAAAGTTGGCATTGTAAGTACAGGTCAGACCCTAAAGGTCTTTGTCAGTGGGGTTCCTTTACCCAAAGGAGCTAGGGAGCTGTAGAAGTGTTTCGAGCAGGGAATGAATGACATGATCAGATGGACTGTTAGCAAGATCATTTCAGCCACAGTATATACAATGCGATTGTGCTGGACTGGGAAGCATGGTTTCTCTCAGTAAGACTGATGCCACAGCCTAGGAAAAAGAAAACAGTGCCTGGATCGGGGCATGGTGACAAATATAGAGAAGTGAACAGTGTTGGGAGGCATTTAGAAGCTGTTTGGTTGTAGAGGGAGTGGAAGAATTTAAGTATGGCACCTGGTGTCTGACTTAGAAGTTTGGGTAGATGGTTCTGTTGAAGAAGAGAACTTGGAAGAGAATGATCTATGGTGGACATGGTGAGTTTGTGCCTGTGAGACTTTCAGGTGGAGATATTCAGAAGGCAGTTAGGACACATGCATCTGAACTGTAGGGGAGATCTCTAGGTTGGAAAGGAGACCTGAGCTCATCAGCACCCTCTAAGCTAGCACCTCTTTCCTTCCTTCTTTCTTTCCCATCCTTCTTTCCCCTCATTCAATTTTATTTTGCCCCTTACTACTTATTGTCTTATTTGCTTATTATCTTTCTCCACCACAATTGAATATAAGCTCCACAGGGACAAAGAACATGTCTGTTTTGTTCACTACCACTTCCTCAGCACCTAGAACAGTGCCTGATACTAAGCAATTTAGCCTGCCGACAGAGGGTGATGTATGCCCGAGGACAAAGAGGACAGGGTTATCATGCTGACCTGGAAGGACATAGAAGACACCAAGGAAAAAATCTGGGAGGACTTCACTACAAGGAAGGGAAGAGAAAGAAGAGTCTCCATAGAAAACTAAGAAGATGCTTCCTCTCTTTGCTCTGAAGTTTGACTTAGAAATTTCAACTACCCCAAAAGAGTGGCTCTCGATGACCTGACAATTTCTGGAAACAGAAAGAGGATAGATGTGCTTCAGTTTCTGTGTCTTTTTTCTTTCTCCTCCTTTTTTTTCTGGCATTAGAATAAAAATTCTGCCAAATGCAAGCATAGTGAAGAGGGAGAACTATCAGTGCCTTTAATTCAACAGAAGGCTAATTGATTTTATCTTGCAGGCCAATTGGGACCATTTGGTAGAGGCTTTTGTTCCCTCAGAATTGTGTTGAGAAAGAATCTAAGTCAGTTCCAGGCCCAGTTGCAAAAAGTTCTGTGATTATTCAATGCTATTTGCTGTGGAAGCTGGACCAGTATGGTGACAGAGCTGGAAAACCTTTACCACCCTCATCTAGAGAATTAGTACTATGAGTAATAATTTTCCAAAAACACTTGTATTCCATCTCTCATAGTGCCCATTTACCAAATGTGACCCTTGCCTTCCCAAGACCTTGGAGCTTGGCTTGGTAACTTGTGGTCCTCTGGTTTCACTGGCACAACTCACTAGAGAGCTAACTGAAGCCAGAATGAAGATTGACTTTTTACAGCCTGGTGATCTCTATGCCATCCAGGAAGACTGTGACTCTGTTGCTTACAAGTTCAGGCTCTCAGTTTTTTCCATAACAGTTTGTTCCCTGGCATAGACAACACTGAGATGTAATTAACCCCATGCATTGCAATTATCAGAGTCATATTAATTCACCTGCTGCTGATAATGGCAAAAATGAGAGGAAACTACATAGGCTGGAGGGTAAATATAGGTCCCAGAAGCTCTAGTTCTAGAATAACTCTGGGAATAAATCTGATGGTGAAATTTTTACTCTACAGATAGATTTTTTTAAGTGTTCCATTATTTTGAATTTTTAATTCCACAGTGAAGAACAATCTGGTCAGTAGGGATAAGTGATGCCTTTGGATGTAACTTATTTTATTGGGTTGTCCTAAAAGTCCATTATGTTTTTTTCTATACCATGGCTGTAGCAGTGCTTAGTTGTCTTAAATTAATTCAAAACAATTTTGCTAGATTGTACTGTGACAGCTGTCATATCAGTGTGCATTTTTAAAAAGTTATCAAAATTGGTGAATTTTTGTGCAGCCATTTTAATATTGAAGATGGAATGAAATAAGCAACACTTTCAGTGTATTAGGCTTTATTATTTTAAGAAAGGTAAAAACATGACTGGAACACAGAAAGGATGCGTGCATGAAAAGATGCTGTGGCTGATTGAACGTGTCAAAAGTGGTTTGTGAAGTTTCTCGGTACTATTGACATTTTTGCCAAATAATTTTTTGCTGTGGAGGTGTCTTATACACTGGAAGATGTTTAGCAGCACTCCTGGCCTCTACCCACTAGCAGCCAATAGTGGGAGATAGCTGACATATTCAAAATATCCAAATCAATAAAGTTATTGGTGAAAATAAAAAATCTGTCTTTTATGGGAAAAAAACCATAATGTACCTTTTGGCCAACCCAATAGTTAACAGTTTCTATGTACTCCTTTATATGTGATCATTATTTTCCCAGAGAAAAGTGGATTCTTGATATTTTCTTTTTGCCCCTCCATCGGAGGGCAGAATATTGAATGGACAATGCTAATGGAAAGCACCCTTTTGCCAACCTCCCAGAACAGGTCACCTAACTAGGAGACTGAACTTCAATCCCAGCAGCTGGAAACCTCAAGTTTATGTCAAGATAGGAAGAACAGCAAGAGAGTCTAAAATGCAAGCAGCACAGAGATTTTTGGCTGGTAGTTCATAGTAACTGATTAGTCACTTGACCCTGAGGGTTAAGTGACCCAGAAGACATCATCATAACTTGAGAGTCATCATCATCCATGAAAGTGATCTCATGTAAGTAATTATTGAAATATAAACATATCTTTGAATGCTAACAAATTGTTCCAGGTCAGTTCACTCATAATGTGAATTTTGGCAGTAGTATACAATACCTCTTCTCTCCTTAGGTGGGGGTTAGGGTGGCGGTCTGCGGCCATTAATCAGTAATGGTTTACTAAGTTTCTACAATAGGCTTATCACTGTTATTGGCACTATGAGAAATTCAACAGATCCTTGAAGAGATGACCACTGTGTTCTCAGTACTGACTTTTTTGGTGGTGGACGGAGGAGCACAAAAGAGAGCATATAATCATTCAGGAAATATTCCATGGTAGACAGGAAAGTACTTTATCTGTATGAGATGTCACAAAAGAAAAAGAGAGGGTTTTGGGCAGCAGGATCAACATGAGAGAGTGTGGTGATTTGGGGGAAACTTGAAATGGCCTGGCCTGGTCTCTGCGCACAGTGGTCAGAAGGGAGAATTTTCATGGAGGAGAATTTAGCTGGACCTTGGAGGACTGTGGGATCAAGTTTGTATTAGTTTTCTATAGCTGCTTAACAAATTACCACTGCATCTGTGGGTCTGAAGCTCAGGCATGATACGGTTGACTTCTCTGCTCAGGTTCTTAGAAAGCTGAAGTCACCACGCTGGCCATCTGCATTCCTGGCTGTTCCTCTTTCTAGTTCATTCAGAATCCAGTTCCTTGGGGTAATGGGACTGAGGTTTCTGCATCCCTGCTGGTTATCAATTTAGGACCACACTCAGCTTATAAGGCAACTTTTAGGTCCTTGCCACATGGCCCCTCTGCCTTCAAAGCCAGTGACTGAGTCTCCCCCACATCAGATGCCCCTCACCCACTGAATGTGTGTCTCCAGGAAGATCCCAGCATCTTCTAAGGGATAATTGGATTAGGTCAAGCAGACTGAGGATAATCTCCTTATTTTAAGGTCAACCTCAGTTATAGCTACAAATCCCTTCACAGCAGCACATATATTAGTGTTTGAAAAGTTGGAAGAATGTGTGTAAAACCCCGGACTGAGAATCTTGGAGATCATAGCAGAGTTCTGCCCACTACATAATTATATAGATGGCAACCAAATTAATTATCCAACTAATGGTTTCTAATGTGGATTGAACCTGCAAGCTAGAATTGGTCAGGGGCTCTTTTATTGTTTTTTTTTTTCCAGTGCGGAAAAGTATTTTATTTTATTTTATTTTTTTGTTGTTGCTCAATTACAGTTGTCCCCATTGTCTCTCCATTACTCTCCCCTGCCCTACCCACCCCCCATCTTCCACCTTCAGTCCTCCCCACCCCCAACCCCCACCCCTGTTGTCTTTGTCCACTGCTCTTTTAAAGGAAATGAGCAGTCAGAGTGGCTGGGTGGTTATTTAGAATTTGAGAGGCCCAACTGACTGGCTGATTTCATGATACAGACCCAAGCTATCTCACTATGCTTCTTTCATAAGCTGGTCCTTTTCTTCTTTCACACATTCTTTCAAGCTTTCCCAATAGTCTAGGTTTTCAAAGAGATGATTCTGCTGCTCAGGAGCATTTGGCACTATCTGGAGATACTTTTGGTTGTCATAACTAGGGAGCTGCTACTGGCATCTAGTGGGTAGAGGTTGAGGATGCTGCTAATACCCTACATGCACAGGACATGCACAGGACAGCCCCTGCAGGAAAGAATTATCCAGACCCCAGTGTCTGGTGCCCAGGTTGATTAGCTCTATGAAATATCTGCCCTTTCTTTCCCTCCTGGGTCTCTTTCAAGGCTTCATAATTTTACTCATACTGTAGCATCTGTCTGACTGTACTTCTCCCCTTACCATCTCCAAGATTCCTGCTCCTTCTTAAAGACTTGGCTGCTAACATCATGTTCTTGTGCTGCTTCAATTCACTCACTCCACTTTGAGCAATTTTTTTGTCCTAGGCTACATCACTCAGTGCTTTGTTTTATGCATGTATGTATAACATTGATCTCTCCCACCAGGCTGTGTGTCTCTCTTGTGTCTTTTTTATATCTGTGTCCCCGGAGCTTATTACCATAATGCTTATATATAGTTGCTATTCAGTAAGTATAAGGTGGACAGGTGGATGGATAAACATACAAGCACATGAAAAGTTCTGAAAAGTAAATTATAATTAGTTATTTGTTTACTCTCAGCCTTTCTTCTAAATTTCTCTCTAGACTTGGGTCCAGCAGTTGTACATATTGGCCAGAGTGACCAGTACGTGTGAGAAAGTGGGTCTTAGGAATCTGGAAGCTGAACTGCCTGAGCTTGAATTGCATCCCTGCCACTTATACACTGTGTTCCTAGAGGCAAGTTACTTATAGTAATTTGTCTATGCCTCAGGTTCCTCCTCTGAAAAATGGGTATCATTATAGTCCCTACTTCATTGCAAGGACTCATAGAGTTCATATAAAGGCAGAGTGGGAGAAAATTATATGACACTTGCTTGTTTTCCAAACTCCTGACTATTGAACTTCCAAGAAAACCAGAAGATGCAGATCAGCATGGCTGAAGGTGGCATACCTCTCCAAAGTAATATGCTTGAAAATATGGGACCAAAATTTTTTCACAATCTCCAAGAAAAGAGGTGTCAGCACTTAGATCCAGAGAATTAAAATTCTGATACTTACCTCTCATATCCATACAAATTACCTTGTCTATAAATGCTCTCAAGAGCTTAAGAGTCATCAGTTTTCCCTATGAACTAACTGGAAAGTTTGCTTTTACAATCTGGCAGTAGCCAATCTGAGATAATATAAATATTTCCATTCCTTTTTTTTCTCCCCAAAATATATCTAAAAAATTATATTCAATCTTTAGGTACCATTCATCACTTTTTTAAAAACCACTTGATGATATAATAGACAAATAATGAATATATTAGTTTGGTTTTAAGAAAACTTTAAAATACAAGTTCTAGGCCCTGTCCCAAACATAAAGAATTTGAATTGTTATGGTTCAGGCATAGGAGTCTACAGAATTGACAAAATCCCAGGTGGTTCTAATGTAGACATAGTCTGACAATGGAAAGTAATAGACTAGATGCTACATAGTGTTAGCAAGCAGATTGAGGATCCCAAAATTCCACACAGATAGAGATAATTGGCTGAATGTAAAATTAAAGAAATGGACAGAGTTGCACTTGGAGCCAGAAACCCAAGTACCATATTTTTTGGACCATAAGACACACCTAGATTTTATAGAAGGAAAATACGAAAAAAAATTTTGAAGCAAAAAATGTGGTAAAATATTTAATAACATAAATAACATAATATTTCACCAATGTAAATGTAAACAGAACTCAACAGCAGCATTAACAACAATTATTCCTCCAAAATTTGGGGGGTGCATCTTATAGTCCAAAAAATATGGTACCCAGGTATAGAATAAAGTAGCTGTAGTCTAGTAAGAGGCTGTGCGGGGGTGGAACCCTAAACTTGAACAGGTTTTGGTCAATGTGAATCAAATTTATACAACATTGGAATTACAATGACAGAAACAAGAAGGGCACAGACCCACTCTACCTTGCCATGGTTAAATCATACTTAAATGTTTTTCACGGGGAAAGTACAATAATCCCTATATAATGGATTTAATTATCAAAATTTTGCTATATGTGCTTCATCTTTTTTCCTTTAGCTTCAATTCCTTCTCTCATTTCCACCTTCCTCTCTCTCCTCTTTCCTTTTTTTTCTTCCTAAGTATTTTAAAGCTAATCTCAGACATCATGTTACTTTAGCCTTACATTCCTAAACATGTTTGTCTGAAAAGCATGGAGGTTTTCTTACATGACCATATCTCACCTACAGCACTGACAATAATTCCTTGTTCTAATTTAATTAGGGTGTCACGTTTTGAGTGGCTGGCATGTCAAGGGTTTGAAACCATGTCCCATGGGGAACGGTTAACAACAGTAGACTGATGGAAGACAAGGCTCAGGTTTCTGAAGGCTGTCGAGTATAAGAGTTGGCTGGACTGGTTCTCTGTGATCCATACTGGTGGCATGTTGGCTGCATCTCACTGGAAGGAGAACTTGCTCTAGGAGCCAGTTGTCTGGTGATGAACTGAGAAGCCTCAGGAATGTCTTCTCCTGGAAGGGCGGAGTGTGAAACACAGCAGAAAGGCTTATTTCACTCATTTCATGAATATTTATCAAGAGATCACTATGTTAGGTGCTGCAAATGGCTGTGATGAAGTCAGATTCCACTCCTTCCCTCATGGAGCTTCTGGTCCATAGCACTGTTTTCCACAATGTAAGGTGGTTTGGGTGGTACAGAGTCCATTTGCTAACCAACATGGAGTTACACATAGTTTTTGGTGGGAAAATGGAGACAACTGTATTAGAATAACAATAAAAAATGATAAAAAATAAAAATAAAATAAAATACACTGGCTTTCAAATAATTAACAGGAAAAATAAGGTAAAATATTTCATTAATGATCTCTTTATGTTGAGTATATGTTGGAATATTAATATTTTTAATATATTTGGCTAACTAAAATATATTATTATAATTAAATAAATAAATAAATAAAAATATCTTTTCAGTCTTACAGACTTTGTAAATACAACAGGAGATCCCAGTGGGGGGCTAGAGGTGCCACTTCTCCACAACTTGATCCTCTCCTTTTTTACTAGAGAAATAGCAACATCATGGTCATGGCCATTGGCAGACCACAGTTCCTAGGTAAGGAATTTTTTAGTAATTTATTAAACATCTTTACAAAAACAGGTAAGCTAACAAGAAAATATTTAATACAGGAGTAAAAATCAAAGTGGCACTACAGATGGCTTTAACTTTTGGGTTTTTTTATAAGTTGTTGTTTTTGTACTTGCTTAGAGTAAAATCACTCTTAGTTTTACAGTTTCATGAACTTTTACAAATGTATAGCCCCAATCTTTCTCCTGCTACTCAATCCCACCAGCCATCTCAGCCCTTGCCTATGACTGATCTGCCTTCTGTTCCTATAATTTTGTCTTTTCTGGAGTGTCATGTAATGGAATTATATAAGTACAATATGTTGCCTTTCAGCCTGGCTTCTTACACTTAGCATAATATCGTATATTTGAGATTCATCCATCCTGTTGCTTATATTCATTTTTAATCGCTGAGCAGTATTCCATTGTGTGGATGTATCACAATTTGTTTATTCATGATTAATAACATAAGGCATATTCCATATGACAAATCATGAACATGGTATTTAGCAAATGCCTATTTGTTAGAAATCCTGAAGGTGTTCTGCAAATGAATGTGTCTTGGAGAAAAAAAAAGTAATCTGACCAATTTATGCATCAAAGAATTGTCTGTGGTGGGTCATCTTTTATTTTTTTTTACCCAAATCTTTAACAGAGTATTTAATTGAAATATAAATAGGCTACCTGTCATCTTAAGTCAGAACGAACCTTTTGGGGCCTCAAGGTAAACCTGGTATTCTCCAGAACATCGTATTCATAATCTCTGAGTCATTCATTCATTTCCTCCTTCCTTCTTTCCTCCCTCCTCATCCTCCTTGTTTTTCTCCTCATCCTCATTCTCATATTCTCTTTCCCTCTTTTTCTTTCCCACTCCCTTCTCCCTAATATTTCACTGGAATTTATGTAACTGAATCAATTAGGCTATTTTTCAAAGAGTTGGTTTTCCATAAAATTCACTTTGCAGTTGGCATGATAGAAGATCTGGCATATTAGTCAAATGCTACAATTTGTTCTTTGTGTCTGAATCAGGCTGAAGTTGGGCTTCCTTCTTATCTCTTGTCCATTTATACCATTCCATCCTTTGCAGCAAATGAGCCCAAATTCTTTGTGATTGGACTAGGTGATGGTTGTGAGTGTTCATAGACTGGGTGTGGAAATGCTTAACAGGGACAGACCCTATCTCCTTAGTTACTGTTACAGAGTCCCCAGGATATAAAGTGTCTGTATGAAAATAAATAAGGGCTTTTCTTTTCCTTTCTTTGGCTATTGATATCTGTACCATTTAATAGAATAAAGTGATAAAAATCTTTGTCCTTTCTTAAATAACATGTTAATTGGTGTTCTATGTATTTATTCATTTTGTATTTCTGAAATATGTTCACTTTGTAGACATTTCTGTCACCCAATACATTTTAAATCCTCAAGCATTCTCAAATGATGTATATTTAATATAATCTTCTGTGTGTCTGGGGGTGGGGGGATGTACTTTGTAGCTAAAGAGATCAGAATCTATGGCTTTCTTCATTTAGCCAGTTTGCTGCAGAATACAAAGGCTGCTAAAGTATTTGAGTGCATATCTTAAAAGCTCATCAGAAATATTCTAAGCTATAGATTTTTCTTCTCTCTCAGCAACATTTCAGATATGGAGGCTCTCCTCAGTTGCCCCTGCTAGAGTTGCTGAATTTAAAATGCCACAGGAAGAAAGAAAGATCTGTTCTGTTTGCTCATCTGTGGAATGAGGGGGTTGGACTAGATGGGAGATGTCAGATTCATAGCACTTAATGCTGTCACTCCTTCTCTATCCATGTGACAAACATCACTAATCCACCACAACCTGCTTTCTGCCATGATATAGCCTCAAACTTGTCAAGTCAGCACTCTGGGAAGCCACTACTAATCATCCTGTTCACCCAAGAGATGAAATCTATTTGCCATTCTGAAACACCATGGTGTTTAATCTCTAGTGCACACTTAAGATGGCTCGTAAAGGTTAGCTCACCATTGCACAGTGAGAGGAAGAATGTTGGAGGACAAGTGAAGAGGATTTCAAATTGCTACAGTTTGTGATGCTTAAAGGCAGGCACTGTGTCTTATTCATGTTTCTTCATGTTTACCCAGCCTGCAAGGTAAACCCTTTTTCATGGTAGACATTAGACAAATGTTTGTGAAATGATACATGAAGGAATGAGTGGAAAGCATGTTCTTGGCCAATTCTCTCCTAATACTGCACAGTTCAGAGTTTCTTCCAACGGGCAGGCCTGACCCTTGCCATTATTGAATTTCATGTACTTTTGTCCAGGCCATCCCTGCAGATGGGCTTGATCACTTTGTGTTCTTGTGTGCTGTGCTTGGCAGAGCCCAGCAACTTGGAATCATTGGTTGGACTTTATGCATTTCTTCCCCATCCATCATCTCACTCATTCATAAACCTATTGAGCAGTACTGAGAGGGCCCATCTTTCCATCTTTTCTTTCCTTGGTTAGACTGAATTCTTTTAACCTGATTTGTGTTTGGGAATCTGAAGGTTCAATGATATAGATAGGAATTTTCTCACAGTTTTAGGATTTAACACTAGAGATAATCACATATTTGATGCTTAACATATGCAGTGTTCATTAGTTATGGGGGGGCACTGTATTTTAAGTTCCTTTAGGAAAAGGACCAGATCTAATTATCTTTATATTTTGATAACATGATAATGTACTTTTTTCAGGGTAAATACATTCCATATTCATCAAGGTAGTTTTATGGAAACAGGCTAACATCTCTATCTTCTTCAGTTGTTAGAAGAAAATTGCCTTTTAAAACAGAAGGCATTTTTCCCCAAGGCACTGCATTTCATCTAATAATAATACTAGTTATCCATTGTGAAAATCAATTTCTAGACCAAGCCTTCTCCTTAATGATATATATCACTAAACCGCAAACCAGCCCCCAAACTTGTGATATGAATTTCATTTTACAGATGAAATGAATGAAATTTAGAGAAGTTACTTAACTTGGCCAAAATCAGAAGACAGTAAGTGGCGGTGCTGAGCTTTAAAGCCAGGCCTAACTCTAATGTTTCTTCCCTGGAGATACCGGCTCTCTCAGTGCTGATGTTGCCTCCTCTGAGAAGCCTTCCCTGTGGGCCCACCTCTCCTGCAAGACTGGTTGAGATGTTCTTCCTCTGTGTTTTCATAGCAGTTTATATTCCCTTATTATGATATTCTCCATTCTGTGATAGACTGTTTATCTGCTGCCTTCACTCCCAGAGTAAGATTCTCAAGGACAGGGGCTTCAGTTTTTTTGTTTTTCTCTCTCCTTTATTTTTTTCCTGCAACTTTTGTTTGATGGCTGAATGAATACAACTTTTCCAGGAGATCTCTGCTACTTTGCCTTGGTATATGGGCACCCTATATAATGCACAGCTAGGCCTTCAAGAACCTAGTATAGTTCAGAATTCATTATATAGGGTGGGGCAAAAGTTGGTTTACAGTTGTTTGTATGGAAAATCATACAATAATTAATAAATAGTAATATAAGAATAAACTCTGTGTTTCACGTACTCACAACTGTAACCTGCTTTTGCCTCACCTGTATGTATTTGGGCATGAAAGATTTTTGGGAAATATTGTCCAGCTCTAAATGTGGAATGGAGAGTTTCCTGGCTTCTATAGTACTAAGTGCCATCTGCTTATCTCTGTTATTGCATTCTTGTTTCATTTTTCCTCACTTCACTTTTCTTATTAACTGTATGTTTATGAATAATTAACATATGCAGATGTCCTTATGTTTACTTATACTGTTTGAGATGCCTTGTGCTTCTTAAATCTGAGGATTTATGAGTCTTATAAAATCTAGAAATTTCTCAGCTATTATGCTTGTCCTCAATTTCTCTATTCTCTCCCACTGGGACTCCTATTAGACATATGTTGGGCCATTACATTCCAGTCTCCATATCTATTAACATTTCTTTCAAATTTTTCAACTCTTTATCCCTTTGAGCTTCATTTTGTGTAATATCCTGAGATTCATATTTTTCTGTTCAGCAGTAACTAACCTTCTGTTTAACTTATCTATCACATTTTTAATTTTAATGAATCTATGGGGAGAGATAGACATTGTGTCTTGTTCTTTTTTAGGGTTTCAATTCTAGCTTTAACATTTTAAATCATTTTAAACTTTATTTCATGGTCTTTTTCAGAAAGTTGCTTTATGAGCTTTGACTCTTATCCTCTGATCCTCATCCTTGTTGACTTGTGACTTGTCAGTTTCCTGGATGTTATTACTATATCGGGGGCTCATTTTCTGCAGATCCAACTGTGGCCTGGGTTATGAAACTGCTCTCTAGAGCAAATTTTCATTTACTTCTGTGAGGCATTCTTGGCATCTCATGAACAAGACCAGACCAATTTTTTATATTAATTTTTCAGGTAGAGCTTCCTGATTCTGACTTGTTATTAGTACGCCAGTTTCAAAGGCATAGGTCTAAGGCAGGGGTGTCAAACTCATTTTCACCACGGGCCACATCAGCCTTGCAGTTGCCTTCAAAAGGCCAAAATAATTTTAGGACTGTATAAATGTAACTACTCCTTAGCTTTTAAAGAGTTGAAATTATATTTGGCCCTTTGAAGGCAACCACGAGGCTGATGTGGCCCCCGGTGAAAAAGAGTTTGACACCCCTGGTCTAAGGCCTCCAATTCTCAGCTTAAACTTTTTGCTCCTACTCAGAATGCAGGTAGCAACAGACAAGTTATGTTCAGCTGGTTGGCAATCTTTCTAATCTGTGTGCCCTCAGTGAGTGTTCCTGGTTTTCTGAGGTGGTCTCGTAACTTTCTGCTTCTCCTTGTCCCAACACCTTGTCTTCTCTCCTACATGGGCATTAAAACCCTAGACTGTAGGAAACCAAGACAAAATTATCCCCTGCTGCCAACCACCTTCCCCCTACCTCAGCCACAGTGAGTGTGCATGCTTACCATTCTTGTTTTGACTTCCTTCTTTAGTTCTACCACCTCGGAATTTTCCTTCCTTTATTATGTCAGCTGAGCACTTAAAATAATTTTTTTAGATTTTATTTATCATATCTAGGTGCTTGAAAGCTTGGAATTTTCTGGCTGTCATCAATTGCCATCTTGCCAGAACTAAGAATTTATCATGGTAAAATATTCAAATAATACCCATGGCTATATGATGAAATTAAATTAGTCTCCTTCCCATCTTAGACCTGCCTAGTTTTCAAACCACCTTGCTAGATATAATAACCTTTACCATTTTTAGGCATAGTTCTAGAAGCATTTATGCACATACAGCATATGTTGCATATACAATACATGAAGATGTATTTATGTAACTGGGGATACATTTTACATTCTGCACTGCACTTAGCAGTGTATTTTGGAGTTCATTGTTTATTAGTGTACTTGACTTTGACTCTTTCTTTTCTTATGACTGTGTAATACTCCATGGAATGAACATACCATAAATTATTAACTATTTCCCCTACTTTTATTGGATCATTGTTTTCCATTATTTTGATATTATAAATTATCCTACCACAAATGTTCCTGTAAATATGTCTTTGCTTGAGTATCATTAAACAATTCTCTTTATTTGTCTGTCTATTCTCTCTCTTCTCCCCCACCCTGTGGTGGTTAGTTTTATATGTCAGCTTGACTAGTCTAAAGGATGTGCAAAGTGCTGGCAAACATTATTTTGGGATGTGTCTGTGAAGATGTCTCCAGAAGAGCTTACATTTGAATCAGTAGATTTCCTAAAGAAGACCACCCTCACCAACATGGATGGGCATTATCCAATCCATGAAGGGCCTGAATAGAACAAAAATGTGAAGAGGTGGAAGGCTCAATATGCTCTCCCTGCTTACACAGAGACATCCATATTCTCCTGCTCTGGACATTGGCACTCCTGGTTTTCAGGCTTTTGGATTGAACCTGGGATTTATACCACTGGCCTCTGATTATCTGGACTTTGCACTTGTCCTGAATTTTACCACCAGTTTTCTTGGCTCTCCAGTTTGCAGACTACAGACCATGGAATTACACAGCCTCCAAAACCTCATAACCATGCAAGTCAGTTCCTGTACTAAATCCCCTCATATATGTATTCTGTTGATTCTGTTTCTCTGGAAAATCCTGACTAAAGCATTCCCTGGTCCCTACTATGAGTTCCTTGAGGTTGAGGACTTTGTCCTTCATTGGTGATTTCAGCACCATGCCTGGGTTCTGGTGCTGAATTGGCACTTAATTAGTATCTGTTTCATGAATGATTGTGCATTCATCAAGAAGCTAAACCAGCAGTCAGACCAGTCCCAACCTCCAGCAAATATAATTTGATTTCAGTAATAACAATAGCTATTGATTGAGCACCTTCTCTAGTCCAGAGATGAGCTAATGCAATCTTTACAACAACCCTGTGAGATAGGAGATTTCATAATCGTGCTCTACAGACAAGGAAACTGAGGCACAAGTTATGGAGGCCATGTTCCAACACAGTCTTGTCTAAAATGAACACCTGGCCTCTGGAATACTGCCTCTTAATTTACATTGGTATTGTCACAGCCAACACAGGACATGTTTCATTGCTCATTTCCTCATTCATTCATTCATTCAATCAACAAATATTTACTGAGAGCTCACAGTGTTCCAGGCAGGGAGTGACACAGTGTGATGATGGATGAAAACATCCCTGCTCTGATGGAATTTACAGTGTAAAGGGAGAGACAGTTAATGCAAAAAAGTGAAACTGTGATAAGTGTTACGAAGGGAGGAATAATGGGGAAGTTTAGAAGCTCTTCCCAGGAATAGAGGGTCTCCAGCATGTGTGATGAATTGGATAAACCTTGAAGGATGACTGAGTTGTGGGAACGTGGATGGGAGGGATGAAGGCCAAGGGACCGGTATGTCTGTCTTCCTCATGTGCTCTGCACAGTATAATCTTTCTCTTCAGCCACTGCTAGCTCTCTGGACCTTTGTGTTCAAGTGCCAGAGAGCCTGTGTCCTGCTTCTGAGAGGTGGCAGAATACCTGTCCGGGCTCTCGCTCCCCCGCCCTCCAGCGCCCACCGTCAGCCCTTTCTAATTTTAAAGCAGTAGCTCCCTTGATTGAAATCTTAGTTTGAGAACAGGTCTAGGATTGGCCTGTGGCTCAGAATTTTCACCAATAAGCAGAGCGGTAGGTGGGGAGGCATCCCTTTAAGCAGCCCAGAGGCAGCCTGGAGAGCTTGGAGCTTCTCTCCCCAGGACCTAAAAGATTTTTCTGGATCCGGAGCTGTGCACGGGGGCAGCTGCCACCACCCAGGGAATGTCACCCGCTTTGCACGGATCCCCCACAAGGGCCCCTCTGGCTTTGGGCAGTTTTCCTCCCATGCCCCACGGAGCTTCTTAGCAGCAGCCGCCCCTGGGTCTGCGGCCCCTTCCCGGCTCCACCCAGTTCCCTGGAGCGGAGGCGCCGCAGCTGCGAGCTATGCAAGGCTGAGCCGGGTAAGTGGACCCCGTATCCCAGGAGCGTGGAAGGGGCGTTGGGGTACATTGGCTCCTGATTTTCACCACTCTCGCAGGGAAAAGGGGGCCTTGAGCTGGGAAACTAACCTGTGGGAGAGATGCTCCTTGCCACATGGACACTGGGGAGGCCGTGAGCTCTGGGAGGAGATCCAGACCTAGGGATCATTTTGGTGAGTGTCTACCAGCTTTTGCTCGGCCACTTTATTAATCAATAATAGTAATAATGATATAATCAGGAGGAGAGAATAATATTGTCCTATTAAGATGACTTCAGAAGAAGCATTGAAACTTCCCAGAACTTGCTTTTTAAAAGTCTTTATACATTTATACTTCCCTCAAATATTTTAAATGTGTGTTACTAATGAGCCACTTATTTCTCTTACACTATCAAAAATATTTTTAATGTCTTCAGAAAGGTCTACTTTAAAAATTATTTACTTCTCCTCACATTCGCTATGGCTTATCTTCCTGTAATTTTCCAAATGCATTCCTTTACACCTTGGTAGATTTCTATAATTAAGCAACTTTGGGTTTATTCATTTATTCTCTCTGAATTAGGGGTGGAGATTGGGGAGAGACCCCCTCCTCTCCTGGCCTTCCTTCCTCTGTGTAAGGGAATCTACAGGATGAGAAAGCAGTTGGGGTATAGTTAACTGGAACCTTGCTCTTCCAGGTCAGGACTTGGTGAGGACTGGAATCATACAAATCTGGGGTGTCTGAGGTATCCTGAGAAATTTTAATACCAAAATAATTCATAGGGGTTAGAGGGAGATTTGTTTAAAAGATGCAGTTTCAGCTTTCTGCCCCTCTGTCCCTAGTCTGTTCATGTGTCTGTACCTAAGCTAGAAGTTGAGAGCCCAATGCAGACGGTCAGAGGTTTTTTGGTTTTGCTTTGTTTTTTAAAGATGAGGCAGCTGGAAGAAATACCTTTCAAAATTGGAACAAAGTCCGATGCATGGATTGCCAAACTCCACTTCCACCCGTATTAAATTATTTTGGCTTTAAGGGGCTCTCTTTGCTGGGCTGGCCTTTATTTACACTTGTTTAGATAGTGTGAATCATTTGTATACTTTGGGTCCCCTGCTTTCTGCAAACAGATGTTTTTATCTGTGCAACTAGTTGAGTAATTAGATAGATGAACATGGTCCTGTATGTACAGAGAAAACAAATACCACTTGGGGAGGATTTGGACCTTTCCTTCTCAAATCATCAATTGCCAAATCTTCCCAGCTGTTGAGCAATTCAGATAAAGGTGTCAAGTGAGCCTAGCAGTGAAGAATTTATATATATAGCTAATTCTGTTCATTCTACAATAAAACGTCTTCCCATGGGGCCAAAGAGTTGGGGCGGGGAGAGTGAAGCTTATAAAAATGATCCTGTGTTCTTAGTCACTGACTACCCAGCTCTCCCTGGATTTCTGAGAACCTGCCAGGAGAAACTGTTGACTGGATGGAAGTTTCAAGAAATGCAGAACAGAAATCAGTACAAGCACTCCTTGAGCGACTTTTATTTCTGTTTGGAGGAAAAGAACACTTTGTTAGAATAACAAATCGTGGCTGCTTTTCAAGAGCAGAAAACAGTTCTTGTTCTAAAGGCAGATTCATTTTAAGAGTGTGAATCATTTGGTTTAATTTTTTTTCCTCTGGTGGTGCAGGCTTGGAGATGATTAAACGCCCTGTCTGCAGGAAATTACCAGGAGATTTGAGTATTTTCCTGAATCAGCCTCAGATGGTACACAGCTTTGGGTGTAATACAAGAAAGCTCTGTTACTGGGCAATCTTTCTGCGATGATGTCTTCCAATTCTCTCAGTCTTCCAAAGTTCTCCATTAACAAACCTTTTATATTTTATTTTTGGGCTTCCACTTAAGAAACTAAACTAACTCTCTCATTCCCTTCATAAGCTTTTTAAGATGGAACTTATTTTGAGGACAGTTTTATCGAGCCTCATTGCCCTCCTCCCACTAGCCTCAACAGGAAAAGGTCTTGGCTCCTTTTCCCAAGATTTCCTTTAAGCCAGGATTGTTATCCTTAGGGACACAGATGTCTCAAGGAATGAGAGATGCAAAGGCTTGAACTATTGCTCACCAATTTGGTGATGACATTTATGGTCTTTGGTGAGCCATTTGCAGAGAAGGCGAAGTGGTTCTGTGTTGAGTTTACCCTAAATTGCATCAGCAACATGGAAAATGGGCAATTAAAAGACTCTGAGGGCAACCAAGGGACACAACCGGCTGCTTTGTGTGGTTGAGCTTACAGAGAGCTGCAGTTTTTAATAATTTGGAAAACCAAATCTTAGAGATGCTGTGCTCCCCAGGCTATTTTCCTTAATCTTTCCTGAAAGGTACCCAGTCACATTAAGCATTTCCTAGCTGTACAATCAAATAGGAGAGCTCTGGGTAAATACAAACTCAGTGTGATATTTTGATGTCAATGAGAGGAAGCAGAGGGAAGAATTTTTTTGGCTGCCAGAACATAGAATGGTAATCCTCGTTGAACATGATGAACTTTATGGGAATCAAAGTGAGAGTTGAAACATCATTTTCTTAAAAAGTTTCCTTGTTATTTTTTTATTTTCTCAAACACTAAATGGCAAGGGATTCTTTTTTGGGATACTTAGCATTTGATTACCATGCTGTTTTTTGGGTGACCTTCTTTTTTCATAACCTGATTCTCTGTGTGACAAACAGAGGAAGAGTCATTTTTATTAAGATTGTATTTGGATGTCTTCCAGGTGAATGACAGGAGTAGTTAGGGGTGGCAGAGGAAACAGACAGACACAGGTACTGTGGGACTCGATGTCTGGGAAAATTCATGAATGATTTCCCTGCAAATTTAGTCCAGAGGCCTTTGAGAATTGCTTCACAGTTGACTTTTACCAGCCAGCCTGTGTATAGAAATCATTCTCTCTATCATGAGGGTCTCCCCCGTCATAGTGCACCTTCCCAGGCAAGTCGCCAGTCCACAGGGAGTGTATACATGATATTGCTTATCACAACTTGGAACGTTTTCTTCATACTCCTACTCCTTTAAAAAAAGGTACGAAAACTGTAACTACTTGATTTCTTGGGAACATTTGCAAAAGATTACTTTGCATTCACCTAGGCTGTTGTAATTACTTTTTTTGTTTTAATTTTTCCAATCATTGATGCTCAATTCAGGCTTCTGAAGTTGAACTAATAGCTATTAAGTTGGATTTCAGATAAATTCTAATTTTGAGCACTAGACTGTCCAGCATGGAGAAGAGGTCTCATATTTGCATATTATAAATGATAATAGTAATAAACAGAATGAGAGCTATTCACTTACTGAGTTTTTTTGCCAAGCACAGACTAAATGTCTTATGAATCTTTCTTAGACTTTCCTTCACATAAAAATATCCTTCAGAGTCCATTTCAGTTGGTCTGTGGTAAGATATGGAAATCTGTATTTTTTAACTTTTTCTTTTAATATTTAATTGTTTATTTTTAGAGAGAAGGGAAGAAAAGGAGAAAGAGAAGGAGAGAAACATTGATTGGTTGCCTCTAGTATGTACCCAGGCTGGGGACTGAACCCACAACTTAGGCATGTGCCCTGACTGGGAATCAAACCGGTGACCTTTCGCTTTGCAGGACAACACCCAACCACCTGAGCCACATCAGTCAGGGCTGAAATATGCACTTTAAGATACATCCCTAGTAGGACCATGGCCTCTATCTTGAAACACACTTTACTTTTTGTCCATTATTGTTTGAAGTCCCCACAATAACTCTATGGAATAGAGCCATTATCATCCCTATTTCACAGATGAGGAAGAGTGGGCTCAGAGAGGTTTAGTAACTTCCCTAGATTACATAGCTAGTAAGTGGGATGCAGGGGAGCTGAACCTGTGATCATCAAATGCCAAAGTTCATGTGGTCAATTGTATGTTCTGTGTAGTTGGGGGGGTCTTCTCTTTACAATTTGAACCTAGTAAACTATCCCTTGCCTAAGACTCTGCTGAAGGACTCTCTCCGTAATGTTAGCATTCAGTAGGCAACAGTCCCTGAGGTCTTTTTATGTGGTCTGCTGTGACAGACTATAGAGAGACTGCACAGAGGTTTGGGCACTAATGTTAATACATGGGGAGTGTCCAGCTCATTGCCTTGAGTTCTCCAACTGCTGAACTAAGACAACTGATGATCAGATTGATTCCTTTGTGAGGTGCTTTCAATTTATAGAGCTTTCAGAATCCTTAAAGCAGTTCTGCCTCCTTCACTAGGCCCTTCCACGGTTCCCAGCGTCACCGTTCTCTTAGCCATACCCTTCCTTCAGAATTCTCCCTTAAGACTCTTCCCAGAGCACCCACCCCAGAATATTGAAGCCCTTTTTCCTAATACCCATGACAGCCTGCCAGCAGTCCCTTTTCCTTCCTCTGTTGTCTGCAGAAGCTCCTCCTTCCCTGGATAGAATCTCATGGACAGCAAATGCAGAGGCAACATTGAGAGAAGAGGTAGAGATGACAAGGAGTCTTGTTTAGGCCCCTTTATTTATTTCTCCTCAATCTGACCTGATTTCTTTGCCCTGGGCACATGGACTGGTGCTGGTTTATCTGACTTAATATCTGCAGGATTGTGATACAGAACAAACCACTTAACCTCATGAGCTTTGCCTCCATTATCTATAAAGTGGAATGTTCATGTCAACCCTTTCTGCTCTGGGTAAAAGTGACATATGTCTGTGGAAGTACTTTGGACTTTGTTCAAATGCATTTTGAAGATGTGATCGTGTTGCCTTCTAGGAATGGTTTCTACACTGGGTTTTAGGGAACACCTGCCTGGTAAGTTGCTCTTCCAAATAAGAAAGCAAAATATTTTCCATGTATATTGAGAAAATGTGATACCCCACCTCTCCCTTTTGCTAGAGTATTAGAAGCTCCAAGACCTGGAGTAGGGAAACCTGTTTGACTTTGACTTTGCATGTCCCGTGTCAATGTGACCCCAGAAACCCTTTGCAGACTTACCTGTTAATGTGCTTCAGAACACACCTGGGGGTGCTGCTATGCTTCAAAATGCTGTTTTTACTACTTATTTACAGTGTATCATCAGACAAGTCACATCTCTGTAAGAGTTTGCCAAGCACAGACTAAATGCCAAGCACAGGAGGAAACTGTGGTACATATCTCAAATGGGGCCATGGCTCACTAGGCTCTATAGGCACAACTTTGGTACATGCAACCATAATTTCTCACAATGATAACTCAATATCCTTCCCAAATTCTTTATGCTTTTAAAGCTTGAATCAGATCATACCACTCCCCTGTTTAACAACTTCCAGCAGCTTCCCATTACAATAAGGACAATATCCAAACACTTTACCAGGAACTATGAAACCCTTCCACCTAAACAAGGTCTGGTCCTTGCCTACCTCTGCAAGGACATTTCCTTTCCCCAAACACTACTAGTCCCTATGCTCCAGCCACACTGGCCCTTTAATACCCTAAGTTCCCACCTGCCTTTAGGCCTTTGTACTTGCTATTCTTTCTGCTTGGAATGCTCTTCACCTTGAACTTTGCCTAGCTGGCATCTTCTCATCATTGATATCTTGGTTTAAATGTCATTATGCCAAGAGGATGTCCTACCCGCCTTTGCTTTGCCACTCCCTCCCACACACACACCATGTTTTTCTTTGCCGCATTACCTTATTCATTTTTTCCAAAGTAATTCTCAAGATCCAAAATATTTGTTTCCAATGTGGTAACTATCTGCCTCTCCTCATAACCTCTTAAGCAAGGGATGTCAAACTCATTTTCACTGGGAACCACATCAGCCTCATGGTTGCCTTTAAAGGACCAAAATAATTTTAGGACTGTATAAATGTAATTACTTCTTAACTGTTAAGGAGTTGAAATTACATTTGGCCCTTTGAAGGAAATTGTGAGGCTGATGTGGCCCCCCCCCCGCCCCCATTAAAATGAGTTTGACACCCCTGGTTTAAGAGCAGGGACTGTGTCAGTCAACTCTCATCTTCAGTGCATAGTACCTGCCATCTATCTAGGAGGGGCTTACAGAGTTGAGTGACTATTTCTACCTCAGTGTCTGACATAAACTGCAAGGAAATTGTTAATGAAAGCTTAAAAGTTATTTTTATTACTCACTCTCATCCTTTTCTCATCTCCCTCTTCCTTCTTGGAGGATAGAAAGACTAATGTGCTTCTTGACCACACTGAGTCATATATTTAACGTTTCTGATCCTCAGATTTTTATTTATTTATTTATTTATTTATTTATTTATTATTTTATTTATTATTTTAACCAAGGTCAGTGATAATTGCCGCCTTTTGCAGAGGTCTGTTAAGCCTTTGGAGGAAGGTGTTATTGCAGTACGAATGAGGCATAAGTGTTTCATCACCTTTTAAGAATTGCATCCCAGCTAATGGTTTTCTTTGAAGACCCAGAGCTTCTGAACTCTCCTGCTGAGGAAGTCTGATCAGATGCAGCTGCTGCTCTGGGAATTGCCTTGAGATGCAAAGATATTTGAGATCAACTACACCTCCCACGAATGGCTTTGGAACTCAGAGAACAGTAAACATGTATATATTTTGATCTGTTAGAGAGAAACCTGACCAGAGAAAAAAGGCTGGTCTAGATATATAGTGCCCCAATCTTCCTCCCCTTCCTGTTCTCAAAGGCTCTCACTCAACATGGTTGCCTGCGTACTCATTTAAAAATCAGGGTGAAGGATTGTGTGTTCTAGAAATGGGGAAAAAACTAACAGATATCAGAAGGGGTGTGGATATACTTCCTTGGGCAGGAAGAGAATAATACAAGCATTTTTGAAAACCCACAAGCCATGGTTTATTTATTTGGACTATTCATCAAGTTACTAGGACAGGAATAGTGCAGAAGTTTCATTTGCCTGGAGCTCTGGTTAAGGATTATGGGGCCCTTTCAGCTCTCGCAACAGTGTTGTGATTGATTAGCAATATCTGCGAGAGGCGAGAAACATCTTTGATTTTGTACATAAAGAATTCGTGATTATTAGATTTAGAAGGGCCCATGGAGATCATCCATCCAATTCTTGATCTTATAACTACTAAGTCCTGCTTTTTTGGGCTTTAGAAAAATAATCATGAAAAAATTGAAGTAATAACCTTAAAATTTTAGGCCCTTCTTCCCTCATGGGTCTCATCAGTGTTTTCAGCATGGTGTACTGTAGCACATCCTGGGAATGCCCCGTGGGGTCCTCCAGTTAAGTTTGGGAAATTCTATGTTACCTTCTCCTCTTCTCAAAGACATTTATGGCATAATAAACATGTTAAAGGTCCTAAGATGTCAAGCTGTAAGGAAAATCTATCTGACATTACTTCCCAATACTGTTTGATCCCAGGATACTTTTCAAGGACATCTGTTGCCCTCTTATAGAACATTCTTTAGGTGTTGCTCTATAATGTTTAGATAATGGAGAGTATATGAGGTTTGTCCAGAAGGTATCCAGCCATGTAATATGAAAAATAGAGACAGTTATTGAAGAAGATACAAAAAAACATTGTACACAGAACAATGACGCCTCAGTCCCCTTCAAAGTCAGCACTTTGGAACCCCACACAATTCTCCTAATCACCATCAGCTGCCCCATCGTAGTTTCCTGAATCTCATTGACAGTCTGAGATCTCTCCCCTTTCCAAGGTGATTTTAGTTTGGGGAAAGGCCAGAAGTCACAGAGCACCAAATCTGGGCTATAGGAGGCTGAGTCACCTGGGTAATTTGATGTTTTGCCAAAAAACTGCATGAGATGTGAGCATGAGCAGGTACTTTGTCATGATGAAGCTGCCAATCACCAGTTGCCCTTAGCTATGGCCTTGTGAGTCATCCAGTAGTTTCCATGGAAGAATGTTCAAGCTTAATGCAAAATTTGATGCATGTCCACCGCTATACTTCCTCAGTCATTTTGAATGTGACAGCCACACAGTACACATGCTCATTCAATGTCATCTACTGCCCCCACTGACTAGAACAGTGAAGTCATCATCATTCACGTATGCATATTACAGTCCACTCTCCTTGGCTACAAGTTTACATTGATGTTGCAAAAAAATGTTCTTGTTATAATAACAATGACTGGACTCTTTCCAGACAGACCTCTTACTAGTTTCCTATAGCTGTTATACCAACTTGCCATAATTTGGTGGCTTAAAGCAACAGAAATTTATTCTCAGTTCTGGAGGCCAGAAGTTTTAAAACCAAGGTGTTGGCAGGACTGTACTCCCTTCAGAGACCCTGGGAAGGAATTTATTCCTTGTTTCTTCAAGTTCCTGGCAGCTGCCAGCCATCTGTAGTTTTCCTTGGTTTGTGGCCACATCACTGCAATATCTGCCTCATATCTCATACCTGTGCCTGTCTCAAATCTCCCTCTGCCTTTGCCTTATGAGGTCATTTACAGTGATAGTTAGTACCTACCTGGATAACCAGGATAATCTTCTCATTCCAGTATCTTTAATTATATCTGCAAGGGCCCCTTTGCTAAATAAGATGACATTCACAGGTTCCAGGACTTAAGATACAGACATACTGTTGGGGGACAATTTTTTAACCAATCTGCAGGGGCATATTGATTTAAGAGTCAAGAAACCTGGGTCATCTTTTCCAAGATATCTGCCACCACCACCCTGGTCACATGGGGAAGCAATGAGAATGCTTAAATCAGGAGTTAGAACCTCAGTTTCCTTGACTATAAAATGGGATTTAATTGCCCATATTTCATGGGACTGTTGTGAAGATTAAGTGAGATAATACTTGTAAAGTACTTAGCACAAGTGAATACTGAGTAAATATTAGCTAATTACTATAATTATTTATTTGTACTATTGCTACTGCTGAGACCACTATTACCATATTCCTTCTCTCCGAACCAACCTTATGGTCAAATGAAGTGATATAGGCTGCTCCATCCCAAGAATAGCCAGGGCTCCTTTCAGAACTAGCAAACTATGGTTTCTGATCTCTCAAAGGTCACCTTATAGCTTTGAAATCTTTTCACTAAAGTATAATATACATATAGGAAAGAAAACATATCATAGGTTTTAAGCTCAATGAAATTTTATAAACTGGACACACCTGACCTGTGTGGCCAGCCCATGGGCTAAGAGTCAAATGTCATCAGTGCCCAGAAGCCATTCCGTGTCTCTTCTTCCATCCTCTGAACACTAATCACTACCTTTGCTTCTAGTATCATAGATTTTGCCTCTTCTTATACTTTAATAAACAGAATCAAATGATAAGTACTCTTGTATCTGGCTTCTTTCACTCAACATTCTCCTTGTGAGATTTAATCATTTTGTTGTATATAGTTGTAGATCCTTCATTTAATTTGTTGTATGGTATCCCATTGTTAAGTAGATCACAATTTATCCATTCAGTTGCTCGTGAACATTTGATTAGTTTTAGTTAGAGGATGTTACAAAGAATGCTGTTACAGACTTTGTAATACATAGGAGGGGGGACCCAAATAAAACCCCAGAATTATCTTCCAGAGGACAGGCCACTTGTAGTACAGGCTTCCACAGCTAGGTGAGTGTTCTAGGAACCCATCTGTATCAGTGCACTAGCTGGCGTTGTTGTGACAGGCTGCATTCAGCTTCAGTGAATTATTTTTGAAGGCTCAGTGCATTTGCCCATTTCATGATGGTTTAATTACCTGCCCACACCTGCCTACACTACACTGAGTGTTCAGCAGTTTTTGGCCAAAAATGACATGACCCTCATGCTCCACCCTCCCTATTCACCCTCTCTCTACCCCAGCCACTTCTTTTGTTCGTTTGTTTCCCTGGATGAAAAAAGTCCTCAAAGGGAAATGTTTTGCTGATGTGGAAGAGACGAAGCAAAAACCAGCAGAAGCACTAAAAGGCATCAAAATCAACATGTTCAAAAACTGTTTTGAGCAGAGGAAAAAATGTCTCATTAGGTGTATTGCATCAAATAGAGAGCACTTTGAAAGTGACTGAAGTTTAAACATGTAAGAATAAATACACATTTTTTATAATTAAATTCCAGGGTTTTTTGGGTCCCTTTTGTATCTTTGGGGAGCACATATAATGCTGAGACAAAATTCATGCTACTTTTAATCAAGAACTCTCCCTCTGACCCCACCACAATTGTCGGCTTCAGATGCTTTGCAACATGAAGAACTTCTCATATCCAAGGATGATGGCTGATTTAAAGGAACTGAGATCTTTCCCCGGCCTACCCAACACTCTCCTAAATCACTGGCCAAGCCCACCTTTCCTAGATGTGTTGAAATCTTTTGAACCACCACGCGTTCTGGCCTTCCTGCAGTGGGGTGCTAGGACTGGATGTGGTCATTTTGAAGGAGTCAACACCTAGCCAGAGACACAACTCTAACTCCCAGCATCCCACTCATTGCCACCTCATTCATCTACTCCCACCCCCACCACCAGTGCCAACTCAGCCCTTTGTTCCCTAATGCCATAAAAGAGATATAATGGGCCATAAATATCCTTTTCCATCTCCATCTGGGGCCTCCACTGAACTAATCCTACACCCTGAGGTCATAATCCCAAGCCTGGTAGTATTTGAACAACCCAAAGTGTTTCACAGATGTGAGCATGCTCAACTGAAGGTTTAGGGCAGAGGGTGGAGGAAGTATCTGGCACAAACTGGCAGTATAATGTGGGCATGAACTAGAAACTTGGCACCATTGCCAAAAAGGTTGAGAGCTGCTGGTTTAACTCAGCCATATAATTTTCTTTTAGTTGGGGAAAGTCATAACTGATGCTTTAACTGTTCCTGGTTGAACTGCTCCCCAAGTTGAGTTTGGTCATAGATGAAGCATTACTACCATGTGATGAATGGTGGATTCATATATATGGCTTCGTCCAGTGTTCCATTAATTTGTACCAGATTGGCAATTTACACATGTCAAATCTGGAATTAGGTGGAGAAATATAGGATGGATATTAGGCTCAGTTACCAAAATATTCCAGAGAGATCTAAATGAAATTAGGCTTATTTTATCCACTTGTCTTATCCATTTTGTCCTGCATTTTTTTGTTTGTTTTTTGAGTAGGTGACCTTAAAAATAATACATTTATATCAGGGAGAGTGGGGGGAGGCTTGGAAAACAATACATTTTAAGTGTCTTTGTTATAGTCTCCTGTTTATTCTTTATGCCTGGTGACCAAGAAGTAGGAAAGAAAGTGGAGGAGCTTGGGAAGAGTGAGGCTGACTCTGGAAGATTTTTTTATCTGTTCAAGTCATCAAAGAATTAATTCATACTTTCTGTAGGACTATAATACCTCACAAAAATAAACAAATAATTGAGTAACCTCAGTGCTAGACTCTTTTGGAGATTTAATTATAACAGTAGCTATCATTTATTTTCTATATGACCAGTAATATTTGGGACTTTTCAACATCATAGGTCAACAACATTTTCTG
Source organism: Trachops cirrhosus (assembly GCA_028533065.1). Taxonomy (NCBI): domain Eukaryota; kingdom Metazoa; phylum Chordata; class Mammalia; order Chiroptera; family Phyllostomidae; genus Trachops; species Trachops cirrhosus. The sequence continues at coordinate 51,661,280 of CM052544.1, read as the reverse complement.
TCAAAAGCCAAATAGTAAATATTGCAGGTTTTGTGAGTCAAGAGGCAAAATAGAGGGCAGTACGTAGGTACTTATATAACACAAAACAGATTTTCACAAAAAATATTTTGTGAAATTGAATATATCTGTTTTCTACTAATAAAGAGGAAGTAAGGATTAGAGTTACAGTTCCCTATCATCAAGTTGATTGCAAATATTCATTTCTAAAAAATCACTGTTAGGTCATGACCTATACAAAATCGGGTCATGGACTGGGATTTAGTTTTATTTACATGATCACTAAGCCTTCTTTATCATTAAGCTGGGCTGCACAAGACAGAAAAAACTCACCAATGATACAAATGAGTTAGATATTTCTTCCTCTCCCTGTAAGAAGTTTAGAGGTGGCTGTCTGTGTAGGGTTGGTCTGGCAGTTCACTCTGTCAGAGTGATCCAGGTGTCTTTCTTCCTGCCCTGTCAATCGCAGCCTATGGCTTCATCCTCAGAGTTATTCCATGATCCCAGCTGCTGCCACCACATCTGCATTCCGTGCAGCAAGCAGAGAGGGGGAAAGAAGTACACATCTACTCTTTTTTAGGAGACTTCTCTACATCTCACCCCATCCTACTACCATCTCCTTGGCTAGACTTGGTCACATGACTCTTCATCTCTGCAGAAGAGGCTGGGAAATGTAGTTGTTTACTCCAGCTATTAGTGTGCTCAAACCTCAATGGAAGCCCTGCTGCTGGGGGGCAGGACATTGGGATAAGTAACTAGAATTCTCTGCCATATGTAATAAGAGCAGAAAGTGAGTCTTGCAGAGATTACCATCTTCCCCAAGGCCTTGTGATAGCAGACTTAGATTTGAATCACATTTACCCAACTCCAGAGCCTCCTCTTCCTCTCCCTGTGTCTGTCCTGAAGCATTGGGGAGGGTAGACATGTATAATATTAGGAATGAGGCAATGGGTGACTTGTACCCTTGCTTCTTGAAGGGATGGTCCCAAAGTAGCTATAATGAAGGATGGCAACCATCATCAATCAGTGGAAAGCCCTGTGAAGACTGGATGAAGGCAGATGGCTGCCACTGAAGCCAAAATAAGTCCTCCTACTTCCCCCTAAACATCAATGCATATCTTGAGATTCTACCAAATCTTCTCTTCCATCACATAGAATAGGAAACAAGTGTATGGCCAAAAAGCTCAGACATGCATGCAGAGAAAAAGCTGGTAGGCCTTGTCATAAGCCCACTTACCTACCACTTTGCATGAAAGGAAAGATGTGGGAGCTAGAAAAGAGTGCCTAGGCATGTGGCCTTAAAAAGTGACCCTACTCACTACTATGGTTCAGAATTTAGCCAAATAGGTTCACAACTTTGTATCCTAAATGGGAAGTTTGTGGAAGGTAGATATGAGGCTCGTTTCCTTCTGTACATGACTTACACTACAAACAACTACATACATATGTAGATAGAATCTGAAACCTTATATCTATAGGTTGGAATGTGTATGTATGTGTGTGTGTGTGTGTGTATGATATGTAGATATGGATATCTAGCTATTGGAACTTTTTGAGGGCTTGTTAAGTACCAAATCATTTATCTTACATAATCTCACAATAGTCTTTTGGGGCACCATCATCATCTCCATTTTTAAGATAAGTAACTCAATGTTAAGAGGTTAAATAACTTGCCCAAGACAACACAACTGGTAAGTAGTGAACCTAGACAGTTGGACTTGAGTCTTCACTTTCAACTCTACTATTTCTGACTGTAATACTTAAGTCACCCTGTGAAATAAAAGCTATAATAGCATTTTCAACAAAATATAAGGAATTACAGCAGAACAAATGATAAATTTTGACTTGGGAAGGATGGAAAGTTTTCTAGGAGGTAGTAACATTTGAGCTGGACTTAGAAAGACAAGGACCATGTGGGTGGGAAGAATGAAAAACACAGACAAATTATTGTTGGTCAAATATATTATATAATATACATTATAATAAATAACAAGTCCTGGCTATTTAGTAGGTAAGAACTGAATTCAGGGGCCCTGGTTGTTTTATTTTTTTTTCCTTCCTCTGAATATACCATCATGGTAAAAATAGCTGATCTGTGTTCCTGTGGTGGCTTCTTGTCTAGCACTGTTTCAATCTTGTCTGTCACACTGAGGGACAGGAGCAAATCCTCTTGCTGGAATATGACTTGTATCCAGTTTTGCCAGTCTGGTGGAATTGAGTTGTTTATTCCTATTTCTACTATATCCATGACTTCAGTTTGTCTAAACCTATCTGTGTGTTAGTGTAAAGGAATAAAGCTCATAAATAAAAGAGGAGGTGAATGTAGGTTTTAGTAATGAGGCTTCTGTTTAATCGCATCAGTAAGCTAAGGAAAGAACCATTAAATATTTATTGAATTGTTGCATTAACATTTTCACTGTGCCTGCTGTGGACACCAGAACTCTCTGGAGAGCACAGCTGTTTACCACCAAGCACTAGAGGAGAACTGTGGCCATACTGAAACATTCACCTCTATTGTTACCAACCTCCCTCCATCTGAGGGCCCCAAAGAGACTGCATTAATAATCACCAATTGCTTGAGGAGACTTTGTTGATGTTGAAGAGAGTGAGATAGTAGTGCCCAGGTGTTGATGGAGCACCCACAGGTGCCCCATCGTGGAGCTCTCAGGAGATCAGCCAGCAGATCCCATGCACATTCCAAACTGCCTTTGATTTTCTCCAAGGCCACTGTTTCTTGAACTTTTGTTTATGATTAGTTTAACCATGATAAACCACGGTAAGATATAGGTCCTTGGTTCTTTTCTTTTTTTCCATCTTCTGAGTTGAAAGAGTTTTTTCAATGGGACTGCATTGGCCTGGGTGAGAGCGGTTGCCTTCACTGAGCCCTGCTGTAGGTACTGCTACCACATTCAGGTCTTGAGCTGGTCGAATAGTCAATTATTATGCATTACAAACCAATTCGTCATCTAGAGTAGTGAACCCGTGTGTTATTTTTAGGCCAGCCTTTTAATTTATATGGCATGTGAGAACAGAGTTTCTCACGTTAACTTCTGAAGGGTTCATGGAAGAATAACCAGGGTAGGGGGTGGAGTAGCAAGTAGGGGAAGGACTCTGAACAACATTAAAATGATCCCATAGATCAGTAGTTTTGTACAAGAGCTTTAGAGTTAAACAGTTCAAAAGTTCAAATCCCAGCTCTGCCTCCCCCCATTTTGATGATGTTGAGTGGATGACTTTGAATCTGAAGTTTTGGTTTCTTTATCTAAAAAATAGATTAATTATGGTCTACCTCAACAAATGGTTGTGAGGACAAAATGAGATAAGGTGGTTAAAGCCACTAGCATAATGTGTGGTACATGGCAATGAATTAAAAAGTGGTAACTGTTATTATTTCCTGAACTTTTAACTCAGCCTAGAACTCTCTAGCCTTTGAGACTTCCTGAAAGGCCACATGGAAGGTAAATCTTGGATAATTAGGTTACAGCCATGCAGAACTGGAAGGTACTAAGAAGAGATCATCTAATTCAGAGTTCTGTAAACTCTGGCCCTCTGGCTGAACCCAGCTTGCAGCCATTTTTTGTAAATAAAGTTTTATTGGGATGCCTTCATGTTCATTCATTTATGTATTATCTATGGCTGTTGTACTGCAGCAATAGAATTGAATAGTTGTAACAGAGACAATATGAATGACTTGCCCCAAAGCCTAAAATACTTACAGTCTGACCCTTTTCAGAAAATGTTTGTTGACCGCTATTTAATCCACTGAGGTTTTACCCTTGAGAAAACCAAGGCCAAGGGGAGGATGAAGACTTGCTAAGCCTTTCACACAAACTTATTGACTCCTGTGCTAGTGCCCCCACCATTGTGCATACAGCCTCCTGGCTGGGGAGGGTAGGGTTATATGAAGCACAGGGAAAAACTCATGCTACTTTGTACTGAAAACTATAGCAAAAGTGCTCTTGACCAGCAAGTAGACCCATTCCACCATGGAGGAAACTGCTTCTGAGACATAAAGGATCAGTATTGGAATGATGTGGGATCATGCCCACCACTGTGTTGCTGCATCAGCTGAAGGAGTTCTAATCCCATGCTCAATTTTCTCCAACTAGTCAACCAATGGATGGGGAGAGGGTGTACTTCCAACTAATGTGTGCTTGACCTGGGTGGGCATGTTCAGTGGGGACCAAGTATAAAGTTTCCAGGGAGAGAAAGCTGGTGGGGGAGGTAATTTTCATAGGCTGCCTTGCTTCAGGATATCGCCCCATATTGATTGCCTCATTTTTCATTATGTTAAATTTCCTATTGAAGCACTTTACATAATCTTCCAAACAACCTTATAAGGTAGGAAACTATTGCTGTCCTCATTTTACGGAGAAGGAATGGAAGCTCAGAGTAGTTAAATAACTTGTTCATGGTCACAAGGTCAGTGGTAGAGCCAAGGTCTGAACAAGATCTGTCAGATTCCAAAGAAAGGAAGGCACATACTGGAGGTGAGGGAAGAATATTGGCATGGTGTAGAATATGTGTATTACTTTTTAAAAAGACCATCTTGGGTTGATTCAAATACATTCTTAAAACAAAACACTTTGCTATAATGTCTCCAGTGTGTTCCCTTAAAATGTGAGGTCACCCATCAGAAGGTCTGACCAGACAGGCAATAAATCATGTCTGCATGAAAACCCACATCCTTAGACAGTACTTCAGAGCAATGAGGTATGTCTCTAGTGCTCATGGATGTGTCCCCAAAGCCTAGAACAGAGTCTGACATATATTAGGAGCTTAGTAAATATCTGCAGAATACTGGATGAACTAGAATACAAGATGTGAAAAGTTACTAGTTTAAACCACCAAGTGTAACTGGGGTGCTGTGCAACAAAAGAAATACCAATCTGGGTGAAGGAGTCCAGGTGCACACTCAGAAACTGAAAATTTCAGGTTTGCAAATCAGGATGAGCAGCAATGAGTAACAGACCCCCATGTGTGAGCAAGTCCCTGATCTCTGACAGCTCGCCATCCTTCCCCAACATGTATGCAAAATGAGCTCTCTGCCTCTCAACAGGGGACCTTTATTTTTCATTTTTCAATTACGGTTGACATACAATATCATATTATTTTGGCTGTACAACACAGTGATTGGACATTTTATGTAATTTATGAAGTGACTACCCTGATATGCCTAGTGCCCACCTTACACCATACTTACTTATTATGGCTGCTTCTCTCCACCAGTGAACTGCTGAACATACATAGACTTGGAGGATGTGAAGGATGCTGATACCAGTGAGGTGTCCCAGGTTAGAGACCTGCACATACAGAGCATGCCTGGTGCATTGAGGGACAGCAAAGCAGAGGACCTTGAGGCTGGAACATGGGTGGGTGAGCAGGGGAGGGAGGATGCCAGAGCATGTTAGACTCTGTTGTCCTGGAAAAGGTTTGACTTTCACTCTATGCTAGAAGAGGGCTTCACACACTATAGGAAATCAGGCAACTCTCAGCTGCAAAATTCATATTCTGAAGTCAAACCAGTATAAGCCAAAAGGGAATTTACTGGCTTATGGAAATGAGAATTCTGAGGGGTGGAGCTTGTTTT
>CM052544.1:51636709-51655593 GCA_028533065.1 Trachops cirrhosus | reverse complement strand
CACACACTCAGGGACTGACCAAGGGCAGAGGAGAGCAGTGTAGGATGATCTGTTTGGTTAATTTGGGTCATGTGCCCACCTGCTGCTAAAGGAAACTTGGCCTTTCTGTAGCCCAGGGATTTCCAACCAGTGTGATCACACTTCTTGCTCCCCTGGGGGAAGTTGGTCAACTCCTGGAGACATGTTTGATTTTCACAATTTGCCAGGGGATGTTACTGGCATTCTGTGGGTAGAGTTGAGGGATGCCACCAGACTGCCACATATCTGACAGTGCACAGGAGAGTCCCACAACAAAGAATTATCTAGCTCAGAACATCAGTAGCTGAGCAATTGGATAATCCCCCATAAGGACATAGCTCCACAAGGACAACTATAATGCATACCCAATAATGGCCTGACTCTCATCGCCTTCCATAAAATTTGCTGATTGGTGACACTGTGGTTGACAGGTATAACCAGTGTTTGCTTTGGTGGTAAAGGGAAGGGAAGCAGTTGTGGCATTTGAAATTCCAGGTTCAATTCTACTTATGCTTCTTAACAGTTAACAGGTATTGAGCAAGTCATTAAACTTCTGTTCTCTTTTCAGGAAAATGGATGGGGAAAAGCCCCATGTCACCCAGTGGCTGGGAAGGTTGAATTAGAAATTCTACATGCCTGCAATTTGTAAACTGCTAAGCTATACAAGTAGTGCATTCTAGTAGACAACCTGTTGTGTGGGGGGTACTGTGCTTCACAGTAGTTCCACAATCCAGCCTCTGCCCTCAAGGAGCATCCACTACAGTATGGATGATAGGGACAGGTGATACTTGTAATACAAGACAGCAAGTAGAAAAGTACCCTCAAAATGTGGGAGGGATTCACACCTGGACAGCAGAATGTTCTGGGATGGAACAGAATGGATGAGCTGTAGAGTTCAAGGGAAAGGGCTGAGTAGTCTTCAAGGCACTGACAGTGCAGTAAGGAACAGTCCTTTGTGTGGTTTATTGGTGAGTAATAGTCTTTCCCACTGAGCCTGCATTTGACAAAACTGTCACTGGTCCCACCATTACTGCAGCTGCTATTCTTTTCTTGAATTGTTAATGTATGTATTTTATTTTATGGAAAGGGGAAATATTGTCAGAGTTTTAGAGATAGTGAATCATACTGAGGAAGAATTTAATGTATTTGTAAATCACAGGAATTTACTTTTAATCACAGCCTTAAATTGCTGATTTTGGTGAGTAATCAAAAAAGAATTACGCTTAAGAGTTAAATTCTTGACTCATTTTTTCACCTTCACTTAAATTCTGTTACTAGCCAAGGTAGTGTATTATCATGGTTTCTGTGGAGTCTACTATTATTGTTTGATTCTGTTATGTAAGAGAGTCCATCTGGATAAAAGATTTGCTATATTTTGCAAAATTGAATAGTGGGAAGGGATAGTGTTTTTTAAAATGAGGTTACATGTTATCAAATAAAGAGATAATGTTTCTTTATAGATATAGATTATCCAGCTGGATTTTCCGGCTGGATTTGTCTCATTCCCAGCCTTTGATGTGAATGATTTGTGTGGTTCAAGTCACCACCTGCCTGACAGCTAGAGACGTTGACCTTTTGCTGTTTATGTCACCGACTTTATTATTCACCTGCACCTTACTGCATACGTGGATGTCCCCGCATCGCATCCACCTGCTGGTTACACATTAATTAACTTCTTCCTGCCCTTCCTGATTGGAAATTTATTGAGGAAGGAAGGTGATTTCCCTTTGGAGTTGACTGGCAAGTTTGTTTGTTTATTTATCTAATTATTTGCCACTTGCTCACTATTAAATGCTTTCCTTGATATGAATAAAGAAGACTGAAGTGGAGTTAGGTTAAACAGTTTTGTGCCAAGACAGATCATTAGCAAGAACTTAGTGGGAATGACCCACGAAAATTAAATGATGTTCAGTGAATTATTTCTGATGTGCATTTTAATTTTCATCTGGTGAGATGGTGGGCTGCCTTTTTAAGAATATGTGCTCAGCTTTCTATTGCAAAAACTTTCAGTGAGTAAAGTTTCAGTTACATAAGTTTTATAGAGGACCATTGAGTTTTAACGGCTGTCAGGTTTCCTGACCCATCTAAGGAATGAACAGCTGATTTCTCAGTTGGTGACAGGCTGGTAAAAACCAGTCCAAACTCATAGTCACTTTGATCTCAAAATGATTTACACAGCTACTTTTGAGGCCCATTAGAAAATGAAATTCCATGCTGTAACTCCTAATTAATGTTCTTCATTAAGAATCAATTTAAGTTGTCAGCTCAGGAGTGTCCCACACCTGAAGGCCTGTCTCATGTGAAGTCTTTACATCTCAGCACACTGCTAAAGAAACTTCAGAGGGAAAGCAGTTAATTTTATTCTGTGTCATGGTTAGGGCCCAGGTTACTTAAATTATGACCTACAGTACTTAAATCTGTATACTCCTTCTTTTCAAATAGTGTCTTATTAAGTAAGAGGAAAATTTTTTAGCCTTGCTCCTAACTGCTGCAAAATTTTGCATAGCTAGACAATGGAATCAAAAGAATCCACCTACAATTAAAGCCTAATTCCGTAAGATACAAGAGGTTATATATGATGCAAGACAAAGAGATTGCAAAAATAAAATGTCTTTATTTCCTGAGGATAATAGTCATTTTGGAATATTACTCTTTTAAAATCAGAATGCTTAAAGGCAATCTGTAGCCTATAAATACATACATAGCCAAGTAATATAAATAGGATGGTGCCACTAAAAAAAAAACTTCATTGTATCTTCTGTGCACAATGAAATGCATGCATAGTAATAGCTCCAATTATTAAACTATATCTTAGGAGCTTTCTGTTCAAATCAGAAAAAAATGTACTATAGATCATTACAATGTATGATCTGATCAGGGAGCCTGGCCTACTGGAGCAGTATTCTGTACTGCAAACTGACCAAATCAGGAAGCCGAGATCTTAAGAGCAGCCCTGCCGGGTGCTGCTAGCCAGTGTTGTGGCTGGTTATGGCTGTGGACAAGTCACATGACCTGCTTTGGTTTCAGGATTTGTATCTAAAAATGAGATGCTCAAATGTGTGATCCCAAATATGATTTTCACAAAAGGCACTCCAGATAGACCCATGAAGACCTTCCTGTGAATAACAAGGTTTATTGATAAACCTTGAATGAGCCATGTGGATAGATCATGCCTCTTTCTCAGAGATTCCTCACTGCATTAAGGTGCAGGACAACTCAGCAAAACCCAAGAACTTTATAAGGGCACTTTTGACCAGTAACTTTACTGAAATGAAGGCAGGGGCATATCGTGAGAGAGTAAAACAATTGGCTGTGAACTTGACTGAGCTCTCTAGAAGTGCATTTTACCACTCACATGTAAGCATCTACTTTAGTGGTCCTTGGAGTGTGATCCACCATGAGCAGCATCAGCCTTATCGTCACCTGGAAACTTGCTAGAAATGCAAATTCTCAGGCTCTACCCACCTTGGACCCACTAACAGGAGAATCTCTGGGGTTGGGGCCCAGCAATCTGTTGAACAGGCTTTCAGGTGAATCTGCTGCACATTTCATTTTTAGAACCGCTGTTACAACTGAACCCAGAACACAGGCATTACAAAGTGGACAAACTAGAAGATCCAAAAGGGAGGAAAGAGAATTTATTCTGATGTTAAAAGGTAGGGGTAATGTGAGGCTGTGGGTTGGGTCAGGAGTACCTGTTAGGATGACAAAAGTCTTTTCCAGGTCCAGAGCTCTGTTTTTAACAGAGTCACCAAGATCCTTCAGGTGAAGTTTTTAAAATGCCAACTATGGCAATGAGGTTTTCCAAGGGAAAAGGGTGTACACAGGAGGGGTTTTGCTTTTAAATGATATTCTGGAGAACCCAAACTAATAGGAAAAATCTCCTTGAAGTGTCTCTTGAAAAGAGGGAACCTCATCTTTACAGAAATACCTAGGTTATTGGCAAAACAGAGATCATGTGCTTATACAGATACCTGATCCTTTCACCCCTGCTTGTTTCTATACCTGAGAGCTCGGAGGCCAAATTCAGGGTTTCAAACCACAGAATCTTCAGCTGGAGAATGCTTAGCTGCTGGTTACACTGGATTTGAACCTTCCCAAGCCTCTCTGGATTGAAATGATTGCCCTAGTTAAAGAATCATGATATCAGTCAAAAACCCTGTAATTCCTCAGTGCATCCTCCGAAAGTCCACTGGAACACCTATCACACCTTCATGGTTCTCACTTTTCTTTAAGATCTGTTATTATAGAGTGTGGTCTCTGATTCCAAATAGAAGCTGCAGTTAACATTTAGGGCGTGGGTTTCTGAGTATGCTGAATGCTCTGAAAGTAGAAAATCATAGTTAGAGATGAGGGACACTCACATGTATATAACCTTGACTACAAGAACTTCTAATCCATTATTTCCCAGTTTTTTCCACATTGAGAAACCCAGTATAACCCCATAGGTAGTTTTCCTGTTCTTCCTCATCTACCAATGTAATCCTTTCTTGATAGTCCTAGAATTTTTGGCAGAACATTTTAACAGATTAGAATTGAACCTTTTTTAAAAGCAAGCTTTAGAAAATTGAAAAAAAATCTAATATTATCTGTACAATGAATACAGTTTTTCTCTTAGAAAAATTGGCTTGAAATTGTCCTATGCTTATTACTTGTTAAAACTAATAATTTATCCCATTACCATGAAGTAGCTAAATAACCTAATTCCACATTGTTTAGGCAGCATATTGATGTTTAGTGTACATCTTTTATTGCAAAAATAATTTACGTGTATCGATCAAAATTTGACAACCCAGTTTTGAAGGATTGAGAGTACACTGTTGTATGCTATGACATACTGGTTGAGAGCTATAGGTCTACTAATACCCTCACTGTAATCATGTATGTGCATCATGCATGCAATTATGTGTATCTTTCTGTTTTGAGCTGTCATCCACCTGAGTCAAGGATTGTGCCTTAGTTTTCCTGTATCTGGTGACCAAATGAGGCCAAGATCGTGATAATGTATGGTTTATTGAAGGCATGTATGAATATATCCATCCTCTCTCTCTCTCTTACACATACTCATGCATGCACGAACACATACACCAACCATGTTCACCAAATCCAGGGTAACTGAATGTCAACCCCAACCAGGAAGAGGGAGAGATCCCTTCTAAACATGACTTGATAATTATCCCCAACATTTTAAAGTGAGAGACTAATTACTGTATCGGTTGCTACATGACTCCCTCCACCAGCTAGCTCATTTCATAACATCACTTAAAATGACAAGGCACAAATAAATACACAAATTGTATATCAAGATGGTGTTTTTCCACTTAAATTGAGATTCCAGGGTTTCTAGCTGTGGTTACCAAGTGGTGACACAAACATTTTCACTAAGCAAAGTCAAACAACATGAGGTATTCCGTGACTGGAGCTGATTTTGGTGGAATATCAAAGTCAAAATACTCTAACTTACCAAATACTGGAAAGGTCTTTGTAAGCCACTACAGTGATTCCACACAAGTTAAGACTTCTTTCCTCTGGTTTGTTTTTCTTTTGTCATTGATTCATTGCTCCATCAAAAGAATGATAAGTACTTCCCCAAAAAGACTCAACTTGTCCCATTCTATAATTTGACTGCCACAAATTGGAATACAAATAATAACAAGGATGAAGGAACATGGGTAGTAGAGAAATAACATACCAGGAGATTCAAAGAGGCCACCTTATGTGGTGGAAATGATCAGGGGCATTGGAAGCAATGGCCAAAATGTGTATTTATTGGAAAATTAGACAAGGTCCTAATCAGAATTAATACCTCCCATTTATGAGCCTCAGTCTACTCATCTATGTGATAAAATGATTAAATTAGACACCTTTCAAGTCTGTTTTTCTTCATCACAATAACTGACATTATTGCACTATTACTGTGTTGGACACTCTGCTAACGACTTCATCTGCATTTTTTATAATCCCCAGAATACTGGTATCTGTCCAATTTTACACTCAAAGGCTCAAATAGTTTGAGTAATTCATCCAAAACCAAACACCTAATAAGTGGCAGAGCTGAAATGCTGACTCAGGTATGTTTATACCAGAATTTATGCTGTTAATAGCTTGTTGCAAGGTAGACTTTCTAAACTACCTGTAGACCTGTGCTTCTCAATGGGACAATTTTGTCCCCTAGGGAACATTTGGCAATATCTGGAGACATTTTTAGTTGTCACAGCTAGGGAGAGAGTTGTTACTGGCATATGTGATGGAAAGTAGCCAGAGATGCTAATGAATACTGTACACAGGTGGCACAGACCCCCACAACAAAGAACCATCTTCCACAATTTGTTTATATTACCAAGGTCAAGAAATCCTACCCTAGACCCAGCATAGGAACACCCTCTTCACCACTGTCCAAAGAAGAGAAATAAAAGGTGTCTATCCTCAGGGAGGACATCTCTTCACTTAGAGTTGTGTGCACATGTGCACCTCAGTTCATCCCGCTCAGGACACCATTGAAGAGCCACGGACTTTGGTAAGAGACAGACCTAAGTTCAAATCCCTGTTCTGTTACTTTCTGTTTTTCTTTAGGACTATCACTTACATTCTTGAAGCCTCATGTTTCTCAACCCTCAAATGGAGATAATCATTCTCTATCTTGAGATGACTGGAACATAGTAAGTGCTCAATTAATCATTACAGTTTTCTCTCATCATTGCCTGTCTTTCCTTTTATGAACATCTCAGTCAGCCAATGGAGAGGTATGCTCTTCGCTACACCATTAATGCTGACAGACTGCTGTTTGCAGACTGGTGCTCATTGTCTTAAACACACAGGGGATCGAATAGGTGAAATACACCCAAAGGGAAACAGCTATAAAGTATTGGTGGTTCTGTGCAAGTGAAGGGGCTGTTGGTAGCAGCAAAAGAATCAAGGAATCTTGGCCCCCGGTCAAGGTATCTGCAGAAGTGGGGTTGGCGAGTTTTATAGTAGAATAAATTGTTGCTCTGTAATGTAAATGGAAAATTGACTTGTGTAACGAATCACAGAATCTTTGTGATTCTTTGTGAAACATGCCACCTAGATAAGCTGAAGGTTTATGTATTTTCTTCCAAGAGATCTTTTCTTGGGTAGACAGGGTGGGAAAAGTTGAAGCAAGTGGGGAAGAGAGGGGAAGAAACTTCCTCGTGAAAAGCTCCCTGTGAGAAAAATGTGTAGGTCAAGATGCTGTGACTGGTTCACGTAACTTAAGCTAAAATGCAAAGTTCCAGCTAGACTGCTAAGAAGGTGACATTAAATATGCCCTTTTCCTTCTGTAAGAAAAGATCATTATCACTATGTGCACATTATTTATTTATTTGGGACAGTGGGGGGATGGGAAAAAAAGGAAAGAAAACTGAGTGAGGGTGAAAGGCTCCAGATAAGACCTCTGATCCCTTCATCAGGTTGCAGAAAAGAAAAAAGATCATTAGAAGTTAACCTGGCATTCTGTCTTTCCAAAGAACCCTTCACTCGATCTGAGCAAAGTAATGTACAGGGAAGAATTTCTCTCCATGCTCTCTCACAGTGTGAGTTGATTAATGAGAGGGCCAGTGCAGTGGAATACTATCTGTATGAGTTAAGGAAGTGTTTAGATACCTGATGTAGGGGAAAACAATACTTGCTTGGCTAACCAGAAGGTATACTTCCTCTGCTTGGCTAACCAGAAGGTATAATTTGGGCTGCTGACAATTGGGCCACTTTGTGCTCCTTTTCTGGCCACACTACTGGCTCACTGTCACAGCAACCCTGGGAGGGAGGCAAGGCAGGGATGGTTTCTGCACTTGGACACAAGAGCCTGTGAGAGGGTCACGGTCTTGCTCAAGTAACAGCATCAAGAACAGATCAAGGGCTGGAGCGCCCATCCTGGAATTCTAAACCAGGTTCATACTATTGTATTATTAAAGCTCTTTAGAGGTAATTGAGATGTGTCTATAATATAAAGTACTGAAAACTGGTGAGTGTTAAAATATACACACCCACACACTCATATGCATACACATGTCTATGTACAAATCACATTTGTGTCAATATAAGTAGATGAATGAGAAAATGGGTAGTATATAATAAATGCAAACTGACTCTGCCCTGGAATTTGAGAGAGAATAGATAGATGGGACTGTGCAAATCTAGGGAGTGTGGCCCCGCTAAACTCAAGCTGTCCCACTTACTCCAGCTGGTCACTGCCTGTTGGAAACTTGAACTGAGAGGCCAGATCTTCTGTGCTGTTTTTGTTTTATTTTTTAAGAGAAGCTGTTGTGGTTGACAAACTACAACCTGCAGGCTAATTTAACCCAGTACCTGTTTTGATAAAGTTTTATTGCAATATAGCCACTCCTTATTTACAGATTGTGACAGTTTTCAGGCTACAACAGCAGAGTTGGGTAATTACTACAGAAAGAGACCATATGGCCTGCAGAGTCTAACATATATGAGGTCTGTCTGGAAAAAGTCCAACCATTGTTAATATAATGAGAACAGTTTGCATGACACCGATATAATCTGGCAGCCAGGGAGAGTGGACTGGAATGCACATGTGTGAACAATGACAACTTCACTGTACTAGTCAGTGGGGGCAGTAGATGCCACTGAGTGGTCATGTGTACTGTGTGGCCATCACATTCAAAATGACTGAGCAAGTAAGGCAACAAATCTGCATCAAATTTTGCATAAAGCTTGAACATTCTTCCATGGAAACTATTCAGGTAATTCAGAAGGTCATAGCTATGGGCAACTGGCAATTGGCCACTTCATCATAACAACACACCTGCTCATGTGTCATGTTTCGTGCAAAATTTTTTTGGTGAAACATCAAATCACCCAGGTGGCTCAGCCCCCCTATAGCCCAGATTTGGAGCCCCGTGACTTCTGGCTTACCTTTGAAAGGGAAGAGAGTTCATACCATGCATGAGATTCAGGAAAATATGACTGGGCAGCTGATGGTGATTGCGAGAACTGTGTGAGATCCCAAGGTGCCTGCTTTGAAGGGGACTGAGGCGTCATTGTCCTATGTACAGTGTTTCTTGTATCTTATATCTTCTTCAATAAATGTCTCTATTTTTCATATTACATAGCTGGATACCTTCTGGGCAAATCTCATTATATACCACTTTGCCCTTTACGTAGTTTCCTGACCTCTAAGCCCAATAAACACATATGTGGGTGAATTCCACCTGCAGGCCTTCAGCTTGCCATCCTAGTCCTGTCAGAGGTGCATCCAGTCTCATGACACTGGTCACCCCTTCTGCCCCTGGCACTCAACCCCAGTTGATGGGGATTACTTAGGCCAGCATTCCCAGCCTTTATGGCACCAGGGAAACTATTTTTCCACAGACCAGGGTGGGGGAGTGGTTTTGGGGTGATTCAAGCACATTACATTTATTGTACACTTTATTTCTATTATTATTACATTGTAATATATAATGAAATAATTATACAACTTACCATAATGCAGAATCAGTGGGAGCCCTGAGCTTGTTTTCCTGCAACTAGACAGTCCCATCTGGGGGTGATGGGAGACAGTGACACAAAGTTTGTTGCTTATGTCCAGTCTACTCCATAATCTTGTTTTGGTTGCTATCACTGCAGAAAACCCTGCTTCACAAAGACAGGATGTTGGAAATGGAAGCAGGTTTTTCAGTGCTTTTGTAGCAACCTCAGGATATTCCACTTTGACTTTAATCCAGAATGTGTGGACATTTGAAGTTCTCTCAAACATACTTTTAAGGCCACCATCATTTTTTATCTCAAGCTGTTGATCCTTTTCTAGCACAAAGTCGATTCACCTGGCTTATTTACAAATGGGTAGCGGATCCATTCCTTCCCAGTTTGGGTGTCTTTTGTGGTTGAGAAGCAATGTTCAGACTCTTTTGAAAGCTGAGGTAGGTGATCATGCACCAGCTGGGAGGAAGAAGGCCCTGGCTCAGTCTCTTTCAAAATCTCTGCCAGTGTTTGAATCATGTCAAAAATCCCCATGTTCACTCATCACACCCATAATTCCGGTTTAGCTTTAAATGCAGCCACTTTATCTGCCTACTTGAACACAGTTATCATTCTCCCTTGAAGTGACAAATTGAATTTGTTGAGCAAGTTGAATATGTCACACAAGTAAGCAAGTTTTGTGATCCATTCTGTGTCACTGAAATGTGCTGCCAGTGGTGACTGTTTTTCTATAAGAAATCTCTGGAGCAGGTCTCATAACTCAAAAACTCTGGCCAGTGATCTCCCTTTAGAAAGTCATCTCACGTCTGTGTATAAGAGAAGACATGTGTGCTCTGTGTCCATCTCCTCAAAATGCTGCACAAACAGACATGAGTTAAGGGCATGTACTTTAACATGGTTGATAATTTAAATCACATCCTGCAAAACATTAAGTTCAGGTGACATTTTTCAGCTAGCCAGCATTTCTCTATGGATGAAACAGTGCATAAACTCACATTCAGAAGCAACTTTGTCCTGAGTAGTGAAACCAGAAAGCCATCCAGTCATGGCAGCTGCTCTGTCTGTGCATATACCAACACAAAATGACCAATTCAGTTTTCCTGATATGTAATCATTCAAAGACTTGAACATTTCTGCACCTGTGGTGTTGGTTGGCAACAAAAGTGCACATAATATATTTTCATGCACATTCTCCTGGAAAATATATCGCACAAAAACAAGCATTGTTGCCTGTTGTCAACATCCATAGACTTGTCAATCTGGATTTCATCCACAGTGACTCATTAATCCTCTCTAACAATTGTGCCTCGATATCCTCTGCTATTTCATCAGTTAGTCTAGTTGTGGTGCTAGCTGAAAGAGGAAGAGGTGCCACCTTTTGACCTGCAGCCTCTCCTAAAAGTCCATGACAAATGTCCTTAGCAGCAGGCAGGATCAACTCTTTACCAACAGTAAAGGGCTTCTTAGCTTTAGCAATGCAGTGAGCCACTAAGAATGATGCTCTCAGTGCAGACACATTTGAAGTGGTGGCCTTCAATAATTGCTTCTGTTCTTTGTGTTCACGTTTTTTTTAAACTCCAGAAGCTTGTCTTTTAATTCAGGGTGCTTGGTCTCCATATGATGAAGCAGTTTTGAAGATTTCACTGCTTTTTGGGTAGCTGGTTGCCACATATTATACAAAGTGGGTGTAGAGAATGGAATCACCTGTTGGCAATGAACCCATAATTTAAGTAGGACTCTTGGCATTTTCTTTTAGATGCAGCTTTTTTTTTATTGGCAGTCTTAGAGTCTTCTGCTGTCTAATCATTTGGTCTTTCTTCCTTTTCAAAGAAGTTCTCCAGCGACTTTTGTTTTTGACCCATTTTGGCAAGGGTTAGCATGTGCGTTTACCAAAACTGTGACTGAGACAAGTGCTCAGTGCAGGAAAGATATGCAGAGAGAAGTAAATAAAATAACAGGTAGGTCATGTGTAGACTAAAATAAGTATTGGATTCTGTCTTAAAACCTGCCACTAGATGCAGCTGTACAATTGAAGTACATTAACTGACTTGCTCCTATAAAGCCTGCCACTGGATGCAGCTTGTTACTTGCCATTCACTGATAGGGTTTTGATATGAGTCTGCAAGCAATTGATTTATTATAGTCTCTGTGCAGTCCAACCTCTCTGCTAATTCCCTCGCATGCACAGTTCACAGTAGGGTTCACACTCATATGAGAGTCTAATGCTGCCACTGATCTGACAGGAGGCAGAGCTCAGGCGATAATGCGAGAAAATGGGGAGTAGCTGTAAATACAGTTGAAGCTTTGCTTGCTCAGCCACTGCTCACCTCCTGCTCTGCAGCCCAGTTTCTAACAGGCCATGGACTGGTACTGGTCCATGCTGGAGGGGTTGGGGAGGGACCTCTGACTTAGACCACAGGTTCTCAAACTTAAACCTGCATGCAAAATTCCTTGCGGGCTTGTGAAAACTGGGATGACCAGGCTCCACTTCCAGATTCAGTAGGTCTGAGTTGGGCCTGAGAATCTGAACATGCAGCAAGTTCCCTGGTGAAGCTGATACTACCAGTTCAGGATCACAGTTTGGGAACCAGGGACTCAGACACGCCATGCAGTTGGAGAGGTTTCAAAGCATCTGGTCTATCACAAGGGTGACTCGTTTGGCTCAGGGAGAGGAATGAATTCTGTAGAACCCCTAGGACAGACTCAGTAAGGCATTGCACAGCCCCCACAGGGATCATGAAGAATTTTGTGGATCCTCAGAGTCCTGTGGTGTTGCTATGTTTCCTTAACTTGCAGAGCATCCCTTGGGACCCATCCAGGACCAGCTGCATAGCCTGCCAAGGGGCTCTAGCTATGTCATTATTCCACGTTTCCCATGCCCCATTAGTGCTGGAGCACCTTGCCCTTTTGACTGATCCCCTTGACCTGGCCAGTCTCTTGGGGGTGTTGATGGCTTCTACACATAACTGGCTGAAACCAAGATATCTTATATCAAGATTAACCTAATCCTAGGGTAGAATGGAAGAACAGATTCAGCAAGCTAAATAAAAATTGCAAGAATAGCTATAAATAGAAGAAAAAGGAAATACAATCAGAAATTAGAAGAATGCTTATAGTTAAAAGCTGTTTTGATTTCTCCGAGCCTCAGTTTCCTTATCTATGATAGCGACTATTGGTAGATCTCTTAAACTTGTGAGAGTTAAATTAGATGTTGTGTAAGTGGTAACTGTCATCTATGAATCTGGCTTATAAATCTTCTCTCCACCTATATCCCTATGGCTTGGCACTCCTGATACCAATCATCTTAGAAATACCAAAACTCAAAGGATCACTTTCAGGTGTCTGTGAGTAGCACCTCGCTCTTCCAAAGAAGCATCCCATTTTTTTCTGGGCAGCTGATTCCAGCCACTGGCTGACTCTGACCTCTTTCATTCCTGGCATTTCTGGTTGCCAGTAATATGGCTCCCCTCATCCCAGCTAGCTGAACCCTCTCAGTGTATCTTCTTTTTTGGCTGGGCTCCTAATAGCCCTTCCTTCCATAGCCACCTCAGCTGATGAGTTGAGCAACGAAGACTTTATCAGCCTCAGCCCCCAGCAGGGCTCTCTGTGCCATTTAAGAGAAGAGAAATGTAGCTCATGCCAGATGAGTCAAGGGCTGCTGTCTCAGAGAAGGGCAGCCTGCTCTGACATCCATCTGGGCTTGTCCCCTGGTGACCCCAGAGATAAATCAGGAGGGTGCCTGCTTGCTGTGGCATCATAGGGAGCAGAAATAATAAATAGGGCAGCATGAAAACTACCTGGCTGTCAGGGACTCCACAGGCCCTAGAATTGGGGAAGAATGTATCCTGGGTGGCCCAATCGAACAGTGTATGCTGATGGCCACTCCAGTCAAAGGACTTCGGACGTCCTCACTCTACCAGGTGTGACTCATGGCATTTGTGCTCAGACTCTGTACACATTTTTAAAGACCTTCTGTGTACTTTGCAATTTTACCTGTATTATCTTATATCACCCAGAAAGCCCATGAGTCAGAGACTGTTTGATGAGGCTCAGAGAAGAAAAGTGACTGTCCCAATTTACACAGTTCATAAGGGGCAGAGTCAGAGTTCATCCTTGGACAGGTTCCCCCTGACAAAGTACCTGCTGTCCCTAACCACTGGGGAACTTTGCTCTCCTCCTGACACTGGCGTTCTGTGGTTCAGACACCCACATGTTAGGCCCAACACTACCAGCTTCTCTAAAGGGAGGCAGATTCAGTTTGGCTAAAAATTTGAGTTTTGTTACATTTTTTTTATACTTTGGACCCAGCCTTGGCCTAGTTTTCTGCTGAACATGATGGTGACTGGGAGGTCATGTTCAAAATGAGGCCTTGTCCCAGGAACTCATACCTGAGGGAAGGTAGTGTCTCCAGGCAGGATTCCCAGGTTCTGTTGGACCTGCTGTAGCCTGTGGTCAGAGGGTGGGAACACAGGCCTGGAGGTGGAGCATGATGGGCTAGAACACAGACATAATGATGGGGCTTTCCTCAGCCCAACAGGCTCCAGGAAGACTCAGTTCTGTAGCCCTAAGGAAGTAAATTTGCAAAACACACCACAGGAACAGTCTACTTTTACAGCCATTACTGCACAGCAGGTGGGCTCCTGCTGCCTGCAGCCACCCTCTAGGCAAAATTCCAGAGGTAAAGTTTTGGTGATAAAGGAAAGGAGTCTTTCTTCAAAAACTACACCATCTTGGTATAACAGCTTTCCACAGGTGTTAGACCCTTAAACCTATCAATTAAAGCTAAACATTAACTCTTTAGTTACAGCTTTAATCACTTAAGCCTATCAATTAAGGCTAAAATCTTTAACACCTGAGTTCTATCATTTCCCCAAGTTTTTAATTATATTATCTCTATAGAGTTAGTTTACAAACTAAAACATAAGACACAAAAGGTACACAATTTTGGAAGAATGGCAAGTTTCTGCCTCAGCTCGTCCCCTCTAGAACACCCAAAGAAGAACAACCCTGTCAGCCTCTGCCGGGCCAGCCTGATCCTAGGCTGCACCCAGAGTTCCTCCCCATCCAAAATACTGTCCACTAAGAAATGCAGGCAGCTGCAGTATGATCACCCAGGCTTTCTCGAGGAAGAGAGCCAGAGAGCCCTCTTTTTATTTCAAATCTTCTGGCCCATAATTCCATGTGCTCTGGAGGCATTCAGCTTCTCATCCAATCCCATCCTAGACTGTTTACCATTGCCTTGGGCAGCCTCCTCCTACAGCCTCTCCCTACTTCTCCCCAGTGATCTGAGCAGATGTCTCTGTATCATAGCCACTCTCCTTAGATGCACAAAATCATCCCAGTGTGGTTGGTGAGCAGGT
This sequence comes from Trachops cirrhosus, assembly GCA_028533065.1. Taxonomy (NCBI): domain Eukaryota; kingdom Metazoa; phylum Chordata; class Mammalia; order Chiroptera; family Phyllostomidae; genus Trachops; species Trachops cirrhosus. The sequence goes on along the minus strand of CM052544.1, from coordinate 51,640,753 downwards.
CTGGAATTCCTGTGTACAGAATGCTTTGTGAAGATCATTTCAACTCATATAAGAAAAAAATGATATTAAAGTTACTGTCACTATTTACATTTTTCAGAGGGGCTTCTGAAGAACAGGGAGGTTAAGTAACTTGCTCAATGACACACATACAACATGAACCAGAACCCAGAATCAAACACAGACTTCACGATTCCACTTCCAGACTAAACTCCATTTAGCAGGACTTAGATCAATTAGATGCCCTTAAAGCTATTTATAGAAGTTAAAGAATACTTAAGATTAAAGGGAACAGAGACAGCATCCAGAATCGTGGGTTCAGGGATATGCACAACATAGCTACACTTTTCATTCTTTTTTCCACATTAATCAGTTTCCTGATGACATTCACAGGTATGACAGTGTCCCAAGGTTGTGATCAGCTTCTGAGGAAACTGCAAAAAATATGTTATATGGAGATATAGAACTGAAGTTATTCATACTTGTCACAACCATGAATGGGTCATCAGCCATGGCAGTCTGTGGTTGGCCATGGCATACTTAGGATATTCTGTGGGTCCTGGGCACTCCATTCATTCAACCCATATTTATTAAGGGCCTACTGTGTGCAGACATTGTTCTGGGCTTTGAGGGTTGTGGTTTTTTTTTAACTGACAAATATTCTGCTCCCTCATCCCCAAAATGAAACTTACATTTTAGGGCTCCACAGTGGACAGACCATATAACAACATAAACAAGTAAAATATATAGTGGTTTAAGTGCTGGACACCAACTTCCAAAATGGCAGTGTGAGGAGTACAGCAGACACTTTAACCAGGGAAACTATCATTTGATGACTGCTCAATATTATTTTTTTAAAAAATGTAGGGTTTCTAAAAATTGTCCCAAAGTTATGCAACAAATGGATAAATAGCTATTCAAGAAAATGTACTAAATCTCGGTAACACTGAGTCTGTGGCATTTGAGCCATACCACTCGTCTCCCCCCTTCCCTGTGACACAGATCAGTGTGACAGAAACTACTCTAAGAGTAGTGAAGCCAGGAGGTGGGGTTCCTTCTCTACTTGGCTCTCCTTCTAGGGCTATGGTTGCACCATGGGAGGGGCCACCTCAAAGACTGGCAATCCCTTACTGCTGCGAAGGAGCCCTACTTTAGTCAGATCAGACTGTGGAGGAATTTATGCCCCATGGTATTGTTGAAAACGTAGAACAGTCAGCTAGCAATTAGTGGAGGCCAACATCTGGATGTTACCAATAAATAGAGACCAGCCAGGTCCTCAAGGAGACTGTGTTCATGCTTTCTGAGGAGTAACCTCAGAGGCTGAACACTGCAGGGTACACAGAACTCACTCAACTTGTCCAGCCAAACAAATAAACAAACAAGGAGCTTCAGAAAAGGGAGGGGGGATCAGTGTCCAGAATTGCTGCAAAAAGCATCTGAAATGTTCAGTTTCAAAAAAGTGTCATGAGTCATGCAAAGAAACAAAAACTGTGACCTATTCACAGGAAAAAAATGTAGGCAAAAGAAACTGCCTCTGAGGGTGCCTAAATGTCAGATTTACCAAAGACTTCAAATCAGCTATTACAAATACATTCTAAGAACTATAAGAAACTGTAAACAATTCAAGGAAAGCATAATGACAGTGTCTCATCAAATAGAGAATATCAATAAAAAAGCAATTTTTTTTAAATTATTAAAAGTGAAATTTTAACAGTTAAAAAGTATAGTAGCTGAAGTGAAAAATTCACTAGAGGGGCTGAACACTAGATTTAATCTGTGGGAAGAAAGAATCTGCAAACTTCAAGATAAATCAATAAAGATTATGTAATCTGAAGAATGGGGGGAAAAAGAATGAGGAAAAGTAAACAGCCTTTGATAAATGTGGGATACAAATTAAGCATATCAACATATGCATAATGGGGCCAGCTAAAGGAGAAGAGACAGAAAAAGGAAGAGAAAAAAGTATTTCAAGAAAAATATTAACCTATGCATCCAAGAAGCTAATATGCTCCAAGTAAGTAAACTGAGACACACCAGAGTCAAATGTTGAAAGGCAAAGAGAAAATCTTTAAAGCAGTAAGAGAAAATAACTCATCATATATAGGGGAACCCCAATAGGATTAACAGCTGATCTTTCAGTCTTGACAGAGTTTGGTAGTTCCTTAAAATGTTATATGGAGTTTCCATATGGCCCAGCAATTCCATTCCCCAAAATATACTGAAGAAAAATGAAAACATGTATCCTGAAAAAAAATGAAAACATGCATCCTCACAGAAACTTATCTACAAATGTTTATGGAAGCATTATTGATGATAGTCAAAAAGTAGAAAACAATCCAAATATCTATCAGTTGATGAATGGATGAATAAAAAGTGTATCCATACAGTGGAAATATTATTCAACAATAAAAAGAATGATGCCCTCCTACAAGCTGCAACATGAATGAACCTTGAAAATACTACTTTAAGTGAAAGAAGCCAGTTATAAAAGATCACATATTATATTATTCTATTTAAATGAAATGTTATGAATTGGCAAATTTATAGAGACAGAAAGTATATCAGTGTTTGCCTGAGGCTAGAAACAATGGGGCAAATGGGGGAAGGCTACTAGGGGGTTTCTTTTGTGGTGGTAAAAGTGTTTGCAAATTAGATTGTGATAATATTTACTTACCTCTATAAATACACCAAAACTTATTGAACTGTACACTTTAAATGGGTGAACTGTATGATATGTAAATTATACCTCAATAAAACTTTTAAGAACACTAAGTGCTAAGGAGAAATAGTAGGAAACATTTCGGCAATATTAAGAAGGTGGAAGGGAGGACAATCTGAGGACAGGAAAGCTAGAGGTGACATTTTTAAGACTTGTAAAGGCAGTAGGAATATTTCAGAGGGAAGGGCAAGTGCAAAGACCTAGAGGCAGGCAAGATGCCTGGTGTGTTAGAGGACCAGTGTTCCAGGCACAGCATGGCAAGAGTGGCAGAAGAGGGTGTGTGTTATGGGGCCTAGATCCAAGGGCCTTCCTCTAAGCTGAGCAGCATCAGGTAGGTTGGAGCAGGAGTATGACATGCTCTAATGTTTGTTTTCAAAGAATTGTTATGATTACAGTTTTGTGAATAGACTGAAGGGGGGTGAGAGGAGAACAGGTGGAGGCAGAGTTGATGGTGGCTTTCATCACCATCCAGGAGTGAGGTGTCAGTAGCTGGGAGCAGGATGGTGGGGATGTGTTAGATTCTACATACATTTTGAAGGCAGAGTGAACTCAAAGGTTATCAAAGGTTCAGTGTAAATGGTCAGATAGTAAATATGTGAGGCTTTGTAAGCCACACAGTCTCTGTTGTATCTACTCAGCTCTGCTGTTGAAGCATAAATATAGACAGTACATAAATGAATGGGCATGACTATTTTCCAACAAAACCGCATTTGCAGAAATGCAAAGCAAACTGGATTTGGCCAGTGGGATATGGTTTGCCAGCTCCTGTATTGAATGTCAGTGGCAAGAGACAGAAAAGAGTGAAGGGTGACTTGACAGTGTTAGTTCTAAACCACTGAAAAGATGAAGTTGCCATTAACTGAAATAGTGAATACCGCAGAGGGAACGAATTTGTGGTGGATATGAAGAACTGATATCTGGACTTGTTAAATCTGAGATGCCTTTTAGACATCCAGATGTAGATGTGACATAAGCAGGTAGATATGGAAGCCATGAGTTCATGGAAAAAGTCTGGTCTGGAGTCATTGACACAGAGGTAGCATTTAAACCCTAGACCAGATCAAAGAAGTGAATGCAGATAGAAAAAGTAGAAGTCCACCTTGAATTTATTTTTGTGTATGGTGTAAGTTGGTGATCAAGTTTGATTTTTTTGCATGTAGCTGTCCAGTTCCCCCAACACCATTTGTTGAAGAGGCTATTTTTACTCCATTTTATGTTGCTGCCCCCTTTGTCAAATATTAATTGAACGTAGAGATTTGGGTTTATTTCTGATCTCTGTTCTGTTCCATTGGTCGATGTTCCTGTTTTTACGCCAGTACCAAGCTGTT
>CM052544.1:51590835-51636209 GCA_028533065.1 Trachops cirrhosus | reverse complement strand
GGGGAGAAGGGAAGGGTTTACAGGAACAAATATAGAGGACACGTGGAGAAAACTAGGGGTGTTGGAAAGGGGAGGGAGGAGGGGAAGAATAGGTGGGTGGGCTGGAATGGGAATAAAGGATAGAAACTGTACTGAATAAACTAAAATAAAAAAATTTTGAAAAAAAAAGGAAAAGTAGAAGTCCCAGGCCTGAGCCCCAAAGTTTAGCTGTCAGGGAGTTGAGACTGAACCAGCAAAAGAGACTAAGGAAGGACAGCCAGAGGGTAGGAGGGAAGCCAGGAGAACACGGTATCCTGGAAGCTAAGAAAGTATTTCAGAGAAGTTTACTCTATCCTTTCCTTTCCCACTCACAAAATCATGTTGGAATACAAATGAGGAGAGAGATGTTCTTACAGGAGTAATCCTGAATTCCTTTTAACTTCTAGATGAGAAAAATGATTGTCAAACTTTTTATTCATTTGACAAATACTCATTAGCTGTCAGGTCTCTAGGCACTGTGCTAGGTGCTTGGAATAGAATAGTGAGCCAAAAAAAAAAAGCATGGTCCCTCCCCTCAGAAAGTGTACAGTCTACTTAGAGAGACAGAGATGTTAATCAAGTAGTCATTAACACTAACCATGGATGGATCATAATCAGTAACCAAGGCTGTAGAACTATGAAACAGGTCAAGATTTCTAAAGGGAAGGGCACACACCTATAACAGCAGTAACATGAGTTTTGTACAAAGGCCTAAGCTAATTGGAGAACCAGGGACTCTTCTGCATTTTTCTCTGTTTTTAATTATGTTATTTCCAGCATACCGCACCCTTATTGGGATACACCTAGTTTTGAGAGGATGAGTGAGAACCATTGAATTAGAAGAAGTGTGAGCTTTGTAATCAGACCCAGGACCCAGTTGCAGCTGTGGGTCCTCATGTTATTTTTGTATTCTCGGTGAACCCCAGTGCCCTCATCTGTACAATGAGGGATAATAAAAGCTGCAGTTGGGGGTTATGGTGAGACTAAATGAGAGAAAATGTACCAAACACCTGAGATATAAGTTCTTCCCATTCCTTGAGAAAAACAATATGTCAGTTTGTACCTCTGTGACATTTTCCTCCCAGGATAGTTTTCCCAAGATAGCTATTTGCTGCCAGTTTGCTCTTTTGTGAGGCAGGGAGTTTTTAGTCTTTTTCCAGGGTATCTTCCCCACTTGTCAGCATTCTCTCCCTAGAGAAGTGTGTAGGAGCTCAAGCGCCTGCATTTAGGAAATGCTGAGAAGACCAAAGCATCCCTGTGTGATTCCTGCTGTCCCCGTCCTTTACATAGAGAAAATTCAATTTTTTATTCAGCTATTTAATGGAAATTAGTAGTTCCCAAAACCTACTATGAAAAGTGCAGCTTTCATTATCAAACAAAAGTAATGTTTGCTAACACATCATGTCAATTTTAACAATATTTTCATGGAAATGTGTAGTCGTAAGCATGTTTAAATCATTGATGCAGTTCTTATCTTAATCTTTTTTAGGAAAAGAGCAAAATCTTCAGCAGTCTTTCATTTTGACTTGCCCAGGCTAGCTCATTCATATTTCTCCTTTTAATTAAAGTAATTAAAAAAGGATAAAAGTCTGTGTTAAATTTTGTACACTAGATTATGGATTGGGATCAAGAATAATTAAAATGCATGAAATGTGGCTGATTGCTTAGATGGTAGAAAAAAAAGAAAAGAAAGGCCTCTTCTGGATTTAAAGTGTGCTGGGTTATTTTTCACAAGATGCAGAATGTGCCTATGATCTGAAAAGCATTTATGATCATGGAATCTCATACAGATTGATGAGAAAGAAGAGTCCTGGGTTGTTGAGGTCGTCCTTATGTTTATGATGAACAATTGTATCAGTTCTGATTGCCCTTCTCACTCTTTTCCCCTCTTTGAAAACCAAGTGGGGAGTAATGATAACACCTACTATATGCAAGGAACTATGTTGTATATAAATGCTAACTCATCTAATTTTACCCAAACCTTTGGTAGATAGATGTCTTCATTTTATAGATGGAGAGACTGAGTGTTAGAAAAGGTGAGTGGCTATTATTACCAAGGTCAGGAAGCTAGGAGATAATAGATCCAGACTTGAATTTAGGTCTTTTTGCTGGGCTCTTTCAATGACAATGTCCTGCCTGTTTTGGAGCAGGGGGCAGATTATTATAAATCTGAATTGGAAAAGTGGTTAGAAACTGCTGAGCAGAATCTCTTGTGAGCATTTTTTTTAAATAAAGACAGCTTCGCCTTTGTGGGTACCTTATTTATCTTTACCTGCATTGTAGATACTACACAAGTTTCATTTTTCTTTATGGTTTGGTGGGTTGATGTTGTTGCTTGTTAATAAAAAAGTTGACAAAATCTAGAATATTGTCTTTGTTTTCTCCCTTTTAGGACAAAACAGATGCAACTTTGATCTCTAGTATTCATTTAGGGCTATCATTACTTCTTTGATGTTAAACATCCCTTTGTTTTAAAATTATAGGTTTAGTAGAGTGTGCTATTTTTTTTTAAAAAAATGAATTTACATAGCAAAAATACATTGATGGCCATGGTAGAGACTACCAAGTTTCCCCAATGTTTGTTTTTCTCTTCTTCCTGGGCACATATTCCCCAGCCCCCTTGCAGGGGGATGAGGTCATGGGTGTAGTTTGACTAGTGGAAGTGATATCATTCATCTTCAAGCTGAGACACTTAAAAACTTCAGTTCTCTTTTCTTCTGTTGCCCTAACCTGGAAGTTATGTGTTAAGATCACAAACACACACAATAAGAAACAGACTAGGTCCCAGAGTCACTGCTTGGAATGAAGGTGCTGGAGAGCCTCTGGACCTCTAGCCCAGTTTGCATAATTGAGAAATTTTTCTTATGATAGACTGCTGAGCTCTACAATTGATACTGCATGATAGCCTAGCCTATCCCAACTAACATAATTCATCGCCTGCTTCCTCTCCCCCATTTAAGAAAAATGTACTGGATTTTGAAATCTAAATGTCAGAGACCCACACTTGAGTAGGTTACTTAAAACTATATAAATCTCTCTCTCTTATATGTATATCTATATCTATGTAGATATGTATAACTTTATCTATATCTATATAGATTTTTAAGATATATAAGTATATACAATATATAAGATATAGATAGATATATAGATATATATAAGAGAGAATCATTATAATACTAACACACATACTTTTTTTAAATAAACTAAACTTAAATGAACTTATGACCTTTATTAGATGTTTGTTTCAAAACTTTGGTAATATCCGCCATAGTAGTAATTAGTGTTTCACAATGGCGGGGTCAGAAGGTACTGATCTGAACCAGCTAGAACTGGTGCTATCTTTGTCTTTTTTAAAGTGCTCTTAAGACAAAGATGCTAACATTACTCTGAGTGACCTAGACCAGTTCTATCATCTTAGTATTCAAAAGTCTTCTGCAGGTCCTAGGAAGTCCCTCTTTAGTTCATTTAAAGTCCATCCTTTTCTGTTTTACACCTATGGAAATGGAGATTAAAAATTGTTCTTATGCCTGTTTTCATAGAACCCCTTACTTTAGGAGGCCAGACCTTGTTGTCACTTAAACTCATCTTCTATAAAGTAACCAGCAATGATTCACTTATTCTTTTTCCTTAATCTTCTAACAAGATTTTGACTGAGGCTGGCTAGACTGGAGAGATGATTTGATTTTCCTGCACGTATGGAGCGGGCACTTAGTCATGACCTGCCCATGTCGTGTTGGCATGGTGCCCATGCAGATGAGTCTTTTCATTCTGCTTTTGCATGAACACCTTTTTCTTCATATTAATGTTCTTTCTCTTGCCTGCAACACCCTTGTTAGCAGCTGAAGTTGATCTTGTCTCTTTTAACAATCTCTTTTATCTATATCTCTTTTCATTTATGGTTTCTGGATATTTTCTGGATGTGTCTTCATTATAAAAAAATTTTTTTGGCTTTCAACCTGACTCAAATCAGACTTTTCCTGATTTCTGATCACCCAAACACAATCAGTCTTGTCATCCTTGTCCCTATTCCTAAATACTCTATTCAGTTATGGTCATTTATGTAAGCATCTTGTCCTATCTAAATAGAAAATTCTGAAGGTCAGAAGTTGCATCCTTGTCTCCAAAAACAAGAGTGTCCTGCATTCCACATATTCCCATTAAATATTTGAGTGTCTCATATGTATTTTCCCCTCATCCCCTGCCCAAGAAACTTGCTGTCATGAATGTGGATTTCATGTTTTTGTAAAGTAGTTCTTGCCTCACCTTGCCTAATACCTTAACAGCATATTTTCCAAAAATCCTGAATAGAATGATCTCCAGGGTAAAAAATAATTATCACAAGGAATTATCAATCTGTAGATTATGTTATTTCAATAATCTGTGCAAGGGTGATGCATAGATCTCCAGCTTCCCCACTGGGCAGTAGTCACAGAGAACATGCTGTCGAAAGGACTTCACTTCAGCAACGTGCTCTACACCATCCACCTCCTTTCCACAATTAGACCTTCGAGAACTCTGCACAAGCCCTATCATAACATGAGGCACACTCTTCTCTAATTGCTTGCTTAATTGTTTTCCCTTTCATTTCTAAGCTCTATTAAGTCAGGGCCCATCTTTGTGTTGGTCACCATGATGTCCATCAGGCCTAATGCAGTAATTGACAAATCTTAGGAGTTCATTTAATGAGTGACTGGATACATGAATGAGTGAATGAAGCACCTATGATTCCCAGAAGTAGAGCCGTCTTGTCCTATAATGCGGCTTTGAAGCAGAAGGCCCCCAGTGCCTCTTGGTCCTTTTTAAGCCTTTCTTTCCTAGTTTCATAGCAAATGAAAAGTATTTGTATTTTCCTATAGGATGAGCATGTCAGCAGCTCACCCACATTAGGTGGGATTTTGAGCTGTGCCCTTGGAATGGGTATGATTTTTCAGTCTTCCATTTACCCACTTCCTTCCCGCCTTTTGAATTTGGTCTGACCAGTTAGCTAATTAGTGTCAAAGTTAACAATAAAAGCATTATTACTTGCACTACCAATAGCGAACATTTATTGAATGTTTGCTGTGTGCTCGGCTCGTGCTAAGTGCTTCTCATTAATTCTCATTTGATCCTCAGAACAGCCAACTATTCTTGTCCCTTTTATAATCGAAGAGAACTCAGGCCCCAAATCACAGAGTTGGCAAGTGTCTGACCTAGGGTCTATCCCCAGGCAAGCCACTCCAGACCCCAGGTCATATTGTTATCTCTTATGACGTTGATAGTCATGCATCATATCTTTTTCAGAAAAAGTAATCTTTATCACTTTGTGTTCCAGCTTTCCTCTTTATTGCCTCACTGTTAATCACTTGTGAATCACTTCTCATAATTCTTGTATGATCATGCTGATAATAAGGAGGTCAGAGTGTAGTAGGCCGAGATGAAGACACTGGAGCATAGAAAGTTGAAGTGATTTGTCCATGACCACACCAGGGTAGGATGTCACTGCTTCCCCTTGGCTGTTGGTGGCTTCAAACTGTTGTACTTCTCATTCTATTTCTTGAAGGATATTGAGGTCTCATTGAACTATTCGCTTCCCCACACGCTCTAAGTTTTGTGTGGTAGAAACTTAAAGCAGAGTATTATTCATTCAACTGTATTCTGTTTCTATTAATGAAAAATTATTCCAGGTTCCATGATTTTCACCATGAAAGTTCTTATATGAACTAGAGAGAAGCATTCTGAAAGAACTTATTAAGCATTATTTTTATAATTACCTATATATAACAAAAGACATAATTTAATTCCCCACATCGAACAAAAAATTCATTTGAAGTTTCAGGAACTCCAGTTGGAAGGGCAGAGCTCATCAGAGTGCATTCTTCAGGCAGGGAAGGAGTGGGGGAGTGTGGGTCAGGAGCCATGTTGACTGTTTTGTCCTCAGGGACACTTATGTGCATAATGGAACATACCTGTCTCTCACCCTCCAAGCCCCTCCCTCACCCTCTACCTCAGGTCCGCACTGTGCTTCTTATCACAGGCACAGGATCCAGAATATTGGCTTGTGCCCACCTGGCCCAGGCTACTATATTGGCAGTGTTGAGGGAACAATTGAATTTCAACAATAAAGATCACTATCGAAATACTCAGAGGACAGAAACAATAGCCATGCTAGTGGAAGGAATACCTTGGTGAATTTTTCTGACTTCATCTAAAATGTCAGAAATAACTGTTATTTATTGAGTGTGTGACATTGTGTCAATCCTCACCACACCTCCATTCAATATTTTTATTGTACTGTAGCCTGAGCTAGGGGAGAGCAAACACTATGCACAGCAGAGAGTAGGTGCCCAGAAAATATTTAGTGAGTTGAAGGGTACAGATAAAGAAATTGAAGACCCCCAAAGTTAAGTTACTTGTGCAGGGTCACATCACTAGCAGAAAACTAAATCAGGATTTGAACCCAGGGCTACCCAACTCTACAGAGTTCTTTCTTTGTGATTGCTTAGATAGGCCACTTTGCGGGTGCAGAGAAATGGAGATTGGAGACTCAAAGGTGTATAACAAAGCTGCAGTCTGAGGTCCAGGAAATGTGGGTTCTAAACCAGCCAGGCTGAAATCCCGGTGTGATCTTAGAAAATTCCCTTCTCCACTCACAGCCTCAGTTTCCTAATCTGTAAAATGGAGAGATGGAAGCAGTGCTCTCTGAAGGTCTAAGTGTCCTCAAATGCTCCAGGCAGATTTATGCTTTGTCATCTCCCATGTTCACTTGGGGCTGGTATGGGGTGTGGAAAGAGAGGGTAATTAATTCACCACCCAAGCACGTTGAGGAAAGTAGCCAAATGTGTTTTATTTCAGGGATGCACAAAAATTCAAGGACAACATCATCTCAAGCTAACAAACACCCTGAAATGAAAGTGGAAGAAAGAAAATAAAGTAGAGGCATTTGAAGGTTCAATACAGCTTTTGGGGAGGGGAAGAAAAAGAAAAAGCTCATTTCACTCTTGGATTAGTGCAGCATATAATCTGAAACAGGCGCTCAAATTGATAACTGTGCCCAGATCTGATACCCCCTGCACATAGGAGTACCACTTTAAAAAGAAAAAAAAAATAGACGTGTATTTTTAAAGCTTCTCTTCTTATATGTGATATTTTTGTACTCCTTTGGACGTTGTATAGCCAGCCTTTGCTGCATCCAGCATGGGTTTTCTTCCTGTCTCCCAGGCTTGGGGATTATTGATTTGGAAGGTAAGTCTAATTTACATGTAAATAAATCTCAGTGCTGGGCAGCGAGGACTGGACGTCCAGATGCCGGGACTGACTTGCTTACGTCACAGCTTCATTAGCATGCGGAGGATGCGAGCACTGCAACAGCGACTTCTCTGGCACCACCAGCAGCTCCGCCGCCGATAGTTATTATTTTTTGGCTCAGCTGCACATTTCCTGGTTCAGTGGCTTGAGCTCTGAGACCAGCTGACTGGTTGGCCCGGGTCTGGCTCGGGATCAGTTGGTGACGCTGATGCTGGGGTCTGAGACTTCCTGCAGATTGACGAAAGCGAGGTTCTCAGGAAAGCAATCGGATCCATAGGAAGGGTAGAAGTCACACTTTTTTCCCCTGCCTGGTGGCTCCCAGCAAGATCTGGATCCAGCGGTGCTGTTTTCTGTGAGTGAATGCGGAGCAGCTCAGGCTTGAGCCTGCTGCTGGCTTCAGGAAAGGTCCAGATTTGGAAAAAGGGTTTCTACAAGAAGATGCTTTGGCTGCCTGCGGTCCTGCTTGCTTTCCTAGAAGCCAGGCTCAGGGAGAAAGTGAACTGGGGCAATTGACAAGCTCAGAGAGTCTGGCAGAAGCTACAGAGACTGGGCTTTCATCTTCCTTGAAGGTAGGTAAGGAATTTGCTCTAAATCACAAATTAAACAAGTGTATTTTCTAAGGAGGAGGAGAACGCTAGATGTAGAGGCTTTTCATTGGGGGAGGACATCAGGCCTCCATTATCTCAGCTAGGTGGCATTTTTTAGTGGCTCTGTGGCACATTTTGCCTTTCCTATGCTTTAAGCTTTCTAATGAAAGCTTAATTGTAAAGTGACATGTCACACAGCTATAGGGTTAAGTCCTGCTTTAGGAGCAACATTTCTTTAAAAGAAGAGCAGCTATCTTTAAAAAATAATAATAATGAACAGGGAGAAGGTTTAAAAACCAAACACCCGGGAGTGTGCTTGCACAGTAGTCATTTCAGCTTAGGATGTCAGCAACCATTAGAGGGTCTGAGGAATGGGGACTTAGCGAGACTTCCAAGTAAAGAAATGGTACTTGAATTATTTAGGTTTAATTTCAGCCAATGCGTTCAGATTAGAAATGGTGACAGAGCTCCGGAATATGACTGCACAGCCTGATGGAAACACATGACTCAGTGTGTTCTCTACATTGGATTTCTTGCAGGAGTGTTCATGGTTAGGTCTGCTCAGGTCTCTTGGTTTCCTGAAAACCAGTCACAGCATTACTAATCTGCCATGGAGGTCTTGGGATGAAATATTTAATCCCATTATTGTTATGTGGTCTTAGAATATGCTGGGGTCCAATAGGAGTTTCATGAACCACAAATAATCTAGCCTGGGCCAAATCACAGAGGGTAAGCGATCTGTACCAGATGTGATGCCATCATTGGGCCAAGCATGGCTCTTGTATAACTTAGGCACAAAGATTATTTCCCCAGCGACAGAGTTCTGCCTTGAGTCAGTGCATCCATGACCACAGTCATGGGAGGGCTCCAGTGTGCCGTGAATACACAGAAACAGACTGCCGTGTACCCACGCTGCAGCTTGCAAGGCTGCAATTTGCTTTGCTTGAACATCTTTTCCCAGAGAGTGTTTTAAACCATCTCAGTGAGACTTAAAGTAAATGAAGCAGCCTGGCCTCCTTGCTGGAGGCCAAATTGCTCTAATCCTGTCCCCTGTGAGGCTTACCAACTGCTGATCACTTTAGCAGAGGGGTCAAGATGAGTGTCCCCAGGGGCTCCAGAGTAAGTCACAACTTTGACAAATTACCATATTTTGGAAATTTGGATTTTAATACCTCCTTGAGTGCTTTTAAAGGTTTTGCCTTTCCATCAAATGCCCTTTTCCCTTGGGAATTCTTTTTTAATGTGAAAATTAAAACACATTGTCTCTGTTGGGCATTGTTGTCTATAAACAGTTGTGGGGCAGCCTGAAATAGTAAAATAGCATAGTTTTAAATGGCAGGGTTGTAAAGGTTTGCCATGCAATGTAGGGGAAAGATAGAAATATAGGAAGGAAGATGCATTCATGGAAGCTTAAGGAATGAGAAAGGAACTTAGAGGTTAGACAGGATGGGATGATGCTTATCAAGGGCTCAGACTGTGGATGCAGAAAGAGCTAAAGACACTGAGAGCTTCTTCCCAGAGCAGTGATTTCTGTCTTTGTAATGGGGAGAGCAACAGAACCTACAGGCAGGGTGGTGGGTATAAGGATTTAATGAAATGACATATGAAAAGCACCTAGCACTGTTAGCCACATAGTAAATGCTCAATAAATATTAGCTATTGTTGTTATTAGCTATTAATGTCAGTTACCTTTCATTGTTATAACTATTGTTTCTAAAAACAATATACCCATTGTTTCTAAAAACAAAATAGTCTACTGAAATGGTGATACATTTGTATCCATTTGTCTTTCTTGCAGAAAAGGTGTGATCTCCAGTCACTGTCATGACCAAATCCATTCCCACTCAAAGGAACTTTCCACCCTCTTGACAGAGTTGACAGAATAAAGTGTGTTATCTAGGGCTGCTGTATTTTTCAGAACCAAAAGTAACTGGATAATAACATGAAAATCATTTAGCTTAGGTACTCTTGGAAAGCCCTCCTGCTTGGACAGCTGATAAGTCACGCATCTAAAACTGCAGGATCCAGATTGGAATGGAAGCATTTCTGTTTGCATTTCTCTTTTTTCCCAACTTTGCATGTGTGAGGCAGTTCTGTTATTTCTTTTCAGTGAAAACGCATTTTTGTGTCCCTCCAGGGAGGCCTTTGAATATGTACTTCACCTGCTGGTTGGCTCCTCAGAACTGATGCCACCATGTGGGTGACTTCTCTTTGCGGGTAGACAGACTGTATAGGGAAAGGAGTAGGCCTCCCTGCCCACCTGCCCATGACCAGGTCCTCTGCCCTTGATCTGTGTCCTCTGACACAATACATCTTTGCCAGATTTGTGCCTTCCTCCTTCTCTCATGAGCATGCTTCGCTCACACAATTTGATGGCTGTTTCCCTCTTTCCCTCCAACATCTCTCTTTTACACTTAGGTGAACTGGAACTCTGATACAGGGATCTGAAGGACAAACTAAAAGTGAATTAAAGGAGCCAGAGGAGTCTGGCATAGAGTCCTTTCTCAGGAAACTCAGAATTGGGACTTGATCATTGCTGGTTGCTATTAGTTTTCAGTAAAGTGGTGTTTTGTGTGGAGAATGGTATGTACACCTTGATAATAGCCCACCTCCCTTGCCTCCTGATTGTATATATGATCTTCAAAGAGTGCCTCACCTCTCTGGATTTTGGTTTATTCATGTGAAAATTGGAAATAAATGCCCTGGACTCGTGTATTGCCGTGAATGACGGCTGCAATGCCCTTGCCAAATTCCTGGTGCCTACTAAATATTGGGCTTTATTTCCTTCTGGTGCTGAGGACTTTCTCATTTCCCATTTAATCCCAATCTTTGAACACCAGGGGGCAGTAGTTATAATGCTCATTTGACAGGAAACTGAAGGCCAAAGAGGGAACAAAAATGTAACTGTACCACCAGCCTTGAAGTAGCAGAAACCTCTTTCTTCATAAATGCCAAGCCATGGTCTGCTCTCTTCTCTGCTGTTTTTCAAATACACAAGAGTCAAAATGCTCTCTCCCTCAGAGAGGAATTCTGGGTGACATTTGGATGAAGACCCACTAAAACTTTTCCCTGTTCTTTTTTCCTGTTCATAATAAGTAGCTGCTGGTGATTGTGAATGGTCCCAAACTAAGAAGCTTGGGATAGGCATATTGACAAAATCTGTTTCCCTCATTGATGCTCTTGACTGATATATGCCATTTTGCTCTTGCCCTAACCTGTAAAGATTTTTAATGAAATATTCTCATTTTTATTATACCTTATTTATGTGTATCTGTGTGTGCATGTGTGTGTGCAAATGAAGCAAAGAGAAAATGTTGGCACAAGAGCACACTGAGTTTCCAGAAGCATAAGTCTCCAAAATCTCCACTGGGGACCTGGCCAGTTGAGTGTGAAACCTTGGCTTTCTTTTTTCTGTGGCCTGTTGTTTGAGCAGTTCTTTGTTTAGAGTTTGAAACCTGGAGGCTGGCTTGCTTGTTTATTTCCCTGGGGACAAGGTAGAGGGAGAAAAGAAGCAAGTAGACAGAGAAAGAGAGAGATTGGATTGGAGGAGCTGGAGGAGGGGAGAAGGAAGATGGAATGAGGGAGCGGCTGGGAGAATATCAGAGCCATCTCCACACCACTGGAAAGGGCAAAGCTGAAAAAGGTTCCATTTAGGTGAAATTGCAGCTCAGAAGACAAGCACCTCTGTTCTTCTTCAACTAGAAATTCCTTTCCTTCTATCCCCATCTGTCCTACAGAACTCATAGTACAGCCATTTCAAATCCCCAAATCCTACTCGTGGCTAACGCAGGGTGTATTTTACACCAGAGCACCATAGACCATTTTACAAAGTGCATTAGTTAAAAAGAGCACATTTTCCAGTACAATGCGAGCCTGCCTTTCCTGGGTGGGTGTAGAGGGTTGTAGAGGGTAAACTTCCAGAACACATTTGGCTACCAAGTCTGTAAAAATAAGATTGGCTGAATCAAACATGCAGTGTTTATGAAAGCTGACTCAGAAGACGAGCAGTAACATTGCAGAGGGCAGAGACTCCATAGACATCACTGGTGGGACATGACGTCATTGGGGAAGATAGGGGCTGGCCTCGTCTGGGAATGTGTTTCCAGAACAGTGGCATGAGCCTGTGCGAGGAAGAAGGAATTATGGCGGTTTTGGATGTCCTCCCCTTCCTGGACCCAGCATTAGAGCTGCTGTATGTAAACCATCCTGGGGCACAGGGGACATCACGGGTACCCTTTATGCCCTGGATGTGGGACCCCACCCTGCCTGTCTGACGGATGACTGGCTTGTGTTGCCTCCATTCCTCTGGCACTGGGAGTGATTGGCCCCAGGTCCCCAGCCCTCCTTGGCTCCTTAAAAATCAAACCTTGCAAGTATTATCCAGCCCCATCCAGGGTTAAAAGTAACTGGGACAGGAATTCTTAGCATTTTGTTTCAACTGGGCAGGATGCCATTTTTCCAGCTCTTTTCTTGGCATCCATTCTTCAGTTGTGAGTCCTCAGAGATGCTTGTTCATGAAAGTTCCAGGACTCAGCTGAAAACAGCTACACTTTCTGTGGTCACCGGGTCAGATGCTTCCAGGGTAGCTATTAGTATATATGTAAGTATACATTTAGGCTGTCTATGTGTCTATAGATAGTCTGTGTGCTTATGTCAATGTAGTTAAAAATGGCTATTATAGATTGTGCACCTACTGTGTGCTAGCTGACACAAAAGATGGAGAAATCTAGATTCCTAGAAGTAATTTTTGCCAAGGTTACACAGACAGTAAAGAAAGAGTAAAGTTGGGATCCGAATCCAGGATAATCATAGTCCAAAACCTGAATTACCAGTATGTCCACCATTCTAGGCCTCCTTATACTTTTTACTATAATATCATTTGTGAATGCTTTTCTTTTGCCTTCTGTGGATCCCTCAACTGAGAAATACCTCATTATTTAGCTGCTGAAATAAAGTCTTTTTGGTTGATTTTTTGGTAAATTTGGAAACATTCAAAAGAATATGTCAGGCATAAATTGGAACATATGGCTTCTTCACCCGCAGCTTTGAATGTGGCTTTTAAAATGAAAAAGTAAGGTTGGTTGGAAAGTTAGTAAGACATGCTGAGATGAGGATGAAAAGCCACAGACCAACAGAAGCAGTCCTTTGGACAAGAGGGTTCATGGGATGTGCTGCTGGGCCACACTTACAGCCAAGGGCAAACCAGTTGGAATCTAGAGAGAGGGGCCAAGCTTGCCTTTTGACCCCCAGTTCCAGGCACATCAGGTTCTAAAATTATTTCCCCTGTCTGAGCCTAAGTTCTTTCTTCCCTAGAATAAAGGTCCTGAATCAAATGAACTATAAGTTCTCATCCGGCACTGACCTTGGTAAGTGTGAACTTTAAGAATGAGGTCAGCCCTATCGGTGAAGGTGTGTGGTTTGCATGGTGGGCTGCCCTTGGGTGGGCAACTAAAAAGTCATGTTTTATATCAGGACCTGACCTCTCTGTTGACTATGTGTTGGAAGATGAGAATCAGTAGCCCTCCAGAGAATGACTCTGAGTTTCCTGGAAAAACACTGACCTTTGGATGTTTCAGAGGAGTGGAGAGGGGGTGGATGTACCCTCAGCGTGTTGGTGCTGCTCATTCCTGCTCAGAAACCCTCCAGGGCTGTTATGCATGCATGTGTTCTGCAGAGTGCTAGAGACCTAGGCTTCTCCAGTTTAATGTGCACACACCTGGGGGAGCTGCTGAAATGCAGATGCTGCATTTTCAACAAGCCCCTTGCTGATACTGATGCTGCCCTTTCTTAGCCACCTTTAAAATAGGAATAAAGTGTTCCACAGGAAAGCAAATTTAACTAAATTTAGAAGACCCAGGTTCTAGTCCTAGTACTATCATTTCTTATTTGAGTAAATCTCGAAGAAATCACTTAGTTGCTCTGTGACTCAGTTTCTTCTTCTAAAAAGTAATACAAATAATTAATAACTAACATTTAATGACTGCTTACAGTTGACAGAGTGCTCACTATTTTATATGCTATATCTTATTTACTTCTCATGATAACCATATGAGGCTGGTTATGTTGTCATCTGCATTCATCAGAAACTAAGCAGAGAGGTTAAATAATTTGCCCAAAGTCTCACAGCTAGTAAGTTACCAAGCTGGGATTTGAATTCATCCCATATAACTCTGGAGCCCTCACAACTTAAAGAGACAGTAGATGTGAAGGGTCTTGGAACTTACTTGTGTGTGAGGTTGTATGTATACACAAACATCATAAATAAATACATTCACTTATATTATATATATATACTTATAAATATTTAGGGTACCTGAAATCATCAGAATTAACTGTTTGCCAAATGAGGTTGTATTGTTTTTCATTAAAAAATTATTGTTTTGGTTTATATTAATTAAAATCAAATGCTTTGTGAAGTTTTGAAGAACACTGGTGTTTGCTCTGTTGTCTTGGGTAGTTCAACTATTCCAAGGGCAAAAATGTTAGCTGAGAGGAATATTTAGAAGAATGGGAAGTTATGGTTATCTGAAATTCTAGTTATTTAGAATTAAATCCCATTAGTTTTCAATCTTTTGTTTTTGTAAATTTGGACAATAGCTCTGATCACTTTTCTGCCTTACTTGAAAGAGCAGGGTTACCCAACTGAGAGTATCTTTGTGACTCAGGATATGACAGCCATGGAAATAATTATCCTGAACCTGAATTCCCAGTGAACCTGCCTTGTAAGTGGAAGTCATATGCAGCTGATCATGAGCATTATATGACTTTGATATCTGTCATCTCCCTGGACAGCAGGTTGTGACTTGGCAAGATAAACAGATGTCTGCTTTTTCCCCCCATTCTTCCTTGTTATTCTCCTAGAAGCGTCATTTAAATGGTAGGGAAAATCTTCAGTGCGGAAAATTATTCTGATTTGAATGTGTTCCTATGCTTGAACTCCATCCTTAGAAATCTCCTGACCATAGTATTAGTATGGCAAAAATCTGGCACCTGCACTGCCAGGTGCTTGTCCAGTGCCAACATCACTAATGACCACCACACTCTTTCTGTCAAGACCCAGCACAACCTCAGAATCCTTCTCAGCATGACACTCTAGGCAGCCTCTACTCATCAGTGATAGCTGGCCCTGGAGATTTACCTGTATGCCATGTCTACCCTTGCAAACTCCCTGGAAGTTGGTTCTTTTTTCAGTTTGGTAAATATTTATTAAACATCTACAAATTGCTTAGGCATGCTAAAAAGAAATTCTATTTTCTACTTACTCTACATTTTATTCTTGCTCCCCAAAGTGGATGACCTGCAGACTTATTGAAAGTTTCAGTTAAATTGTTGGTTAATTAAGGTTGTAATAGATTTTTTTCTTTCTCTGATGTATACATCCTGTTGTTCTGATTAATATGGTTACTATTCTTAAGGCTCCTGTCACTTTTCATTACCAGTGATTATCCAGCTTTCCTGGAATTATGCTCCCAGAGGAGCACCTCCTTTACATTAAACTGTTTTCTGTGTGCCCTCTGGGCAATCCAGCCATTCATTGGCTGGGAGGCCAGTGCAAATGGGGTAGCTCAGCAACTGTGTAGCTTTCCCCTGACAGCTTATCTACCAAGATTCACGAGTTCATTTAAATTATTGCTTAAGCCTACCACTTGCATTTGAGTTTATCATCTCAGAGGTCACCTAGAAATCCTGCCAAGACGAGAATCTTGCTATGGATTAGAACTGTGTACAGCCTACCCCCACTTCACCCCCCTCCCATGCTTCCTGTGCAGGTTGGGTCACTTTGAACACCTGCCTCATTAAGAAGCAGGGGGAAAATACAAAACAAAGAATTCACATGTTTATCACTCAACAACAGGACCTCGGGCTCTTGCTAGAGTGGCTTCTGAAAGGTGAACAGATGGAAAGCAATCACTGGGCTTGATTTAGTCAGACAAGCTTGAACTTGCCTTCCTTTCACATTGTCAATTTGGCTGCCTAAACGCCAATGTGGTTTGCCTTTGCTATGCTTAAAAATTGTTTTAAATCTTTTACCACTGAATTGCTGAGATTGAGCATCCTAAATGGTAACTATGATATCATGTGCTATTTTGAATTTTTAAAAGAACATTGCAGAGAGTGAAAAATAGAACATCGGCAAGACACGAGGCTCTGTCTCTGGCCCTATGGGGAATATTAGAGAAGGCCTTTTACTCTTAACCTGTTCTCCAACCAGGTGCTTTTAACTTAGATCCATGAGCATCAAAGGACCAGAGGTGTCTGATGAATTGTTTGAAATTAAATGCAAAAGTTTCTGTGAATGTGTGTATGTTCATTTTTTAAGGGTGAGATCAGATTCTTAAACATATAAAGTCACCCAAAAGGTTAAGAACTGCTAGAGTTGCTGTAAGATTGTTATAGACACATCCAGCAAAATCTCCATTGGTTAACATGGGACTGGAAAAAAATGTCCTCAGTGGAAATACAAGGTCTGTCTCAAAAAAGTCCAAACATTGTTAATATAATGAGAACGGTTTGCATGACATCGATGTAACCTGGCAGCCAGGGAGAGTGGCCTGGAATGCACATACGTGAACAATGATGACTTCACTGTACTAGTCAGTGAGGGCAGTAGATGCCTCTGAGTGAGCATGTGTACTGTGTGGCTGTCGCATTCAAAATGACTGAGCAAGTAGAGCCATAAATTGGCATCAAATTTTGCATAAAACTTGAACATTCATCCATGGAAATTATTCAGATGATTCAGAAGGCTGCAGCTATGGGCAACTGGTGATTGGTAGCTTCATTATAACAATGTGCTCATTCATGCATTACATTTCATGCATAGTTTTTTGGCAAAACATCAAATCACCCAGGTGGCTCAGCCCCTCTACAGCCCAGATTTGGCACCCTGAAACTTCTGAGTTTTCCCGAAACTAAAACCACCTTTGAAAAGGAAGAGATTTCAGACCATCAGTGAGATTCAGGAAAATATGATGGGGCAGCTAATGGCAGTGGGGAGAACTGTGTGAGGTCCCAAAGTGCCAACTTTGAAGAGGACTGAGGTGTCATTGTCTTATGTACAATGTTTCTTATATCTTCTTCAATAAATGTCTCTATTTTTCATATTACATGGCTGGCTGGATACTTTCTAGACAGACCTCATATACTTTTCTCCATGGCTCCTACCCCCAAGTAATGCTAAACTCTGTGGAACTAGAGAGAGAATTTCTTGGTTGTCTTCCATTTTACAAGTGAATAAATTGAGGTCTGTGGTCTCAAATACCAAGGCCAAAGGTGTACTTATTTCTTCTGTTTCAGATACTTTTCATTATTCATTAACAATGTTTTGAACATTTACTTTGGGTTAGGTTAGGAGTTTTCAGTTTTTCTATACTCAAGGCATTCTTTCAAATATTGGACATTTGTGATACATCTAACAGAATTAAATTACACTATAGTTACGGTTCAGTTCTTGGTCATTCTTGACAGCATGCATATTCTCCTGCCCTAACCTTCCTTTTTCACATGCTTTCATTTAATCCAGGAAAAATAGCGGTCTTTCTTTGGTGTAGTTTTAACGATATACTACTGATCATGTAGTTAACTTACACTCTATATTTTTGGCATCATTGTAACAAAATATAGTTTCAATTATTGCATAAAATAAATAATAAAAAATTTTACTCATTATTCATACCTTGTGCGCATGTCCATGAAGGATTCATAGCCTGCTGGTTCAGAACTATCAAGGTAGGTTCTGGGTTTAGGCATTTGAAAGTCAAAATTTTTAACTCATTGAATGCTCATTGCCCTAGATACAAGATAAGCTCCTTGACCTTACAGAAGTTACATTACAGTTGGAAAAACATAGACTCATCAACAAGTAAGGTAGTTTGTGATGGTAAAAAATGTTAAGAAAAAAATTTAAGAATAGAATAGATAGTAAATGAGAAGGGGAAATGGGATATTTTTTACAGGTACCTTGTTGGAGGTACCTATGAGTGAGGAAATGAATAATGAAAAAGAGGCCAGGTCATAAAGAGTGGAAGGGAAGATATTCCAGGCAGAGGAACAGCAGCTGCAAAGAACCTAAGGGAGGGATGACCTTGGCAAGTTCAAAACACAGTGAAAGGTCAATGAGGCTAAAATGTGGTAGACAAGATGGGCAGTGGGACAAAATGAAGTTGGAGAGAGAGAAAGGAGCCAGAATATATATTGGATGTTGTAGACCAGGGTTAATGATTGTGTACTTTGTTCTAATTTCGTAGGCATGCTAATGGCACATTTTAAGCAGGATTATTGAGTGTTATCACAATTATTTTAAAAACAAACAGCTGTTAGAAAATAGATTCTAGAAGAGTGAGACTGAGAACAGGGAATTAGAAGTAGCTGTTGCTGTAGCCCAGGCAGGAGGTAATGATGAAATGGCCTAGGGGAGGAAAGATACAGATATGGTGAGACAGGGTGATGAATACATGACTGGGACTTATCCCATGTATGAGGAAGCCCAGAATCTGGGCTGGTGGTGTTCACTGTATCAACTTCACCAGGCGTGTGAGGGCCTTGCTACATCCAACAGGTTTTGGAGCAGGAAAGGAGACGGGAGTGGGGAGCTGTGTGCACCTAGGGGCAGATGTCCTTTAACCATCACCTTGTCAAATCTGAATGTATAAATTTTCAATAATTTCAAAATTTTGCTCCTGTAGAACATGTAAATTCAATTCATCAAGGGTTTCTTTCCAACAAAACATGAAGCCAGGAAATGTTATTTTCTTTCTGCGTACTCCTCTCTCTCCTCTCACTGATGCAGAATGTCTCTTAACAAAACTGCAAAAACCTTACTATAGATCCAGCTTGAACAAGAAAAGTCATCATCTTGCCTTTTTTTGCCTGTCCCTGCTAAGGGAAACCTTGTTTTTTTCCTTGGATTTGACCGAAGCAGGGTTCTCCTGAAAATAATGCCTTTCCCTGTTGCTTCTAACTCGGTCTGAATTGAGAGGCTTTACTCCCAGCGTCATTTCTTGGGAAACACCCAATTTCTTGCTCTTATTTCCTGAGACCGCCGGGGTCATCTTGAGCCTTTGGCCTCCTTCACTGAGAAACATGGATTTCTGGGAAGTTTTTGCCTTGAGCCCTTCAGCTCGAATAGTAAAGGGCCCCTGTCAAGTTTTGAAGGGTGTGACCATTGCCAGAATCCCCACAAGCCAAGCCCCTGAGGGATGCTCTTGCCAGCTGGCCCCTGTCCACTCCAGAAATGACTGGATTTCAGTGCTTCTCTGTGTATGGTGCTGGCTGAGTTCCCCTGGATGAAAGGCGGCCTAATATAAACTGAAAATGTTATTAATAAGCAGCCACTTAAGAATTTCCTATGACTTGCCAGTGATTTGGGGGCCTCTACGTGAACAAGGAGAAAAGCACAACTTGTTTTACATGGATTAAGGGACCATTGCAGTCAGTCTGAAGGAGCCTCAAAAAGGTGTTCAGGCATTTGGTGAAGAGCTCTGGGGTCCAGCAGATTTGGGTTTGCATTTTCATTTTTATCATCTCCTAGCTGTGAGACTTGGGTAAGTTACAGAAACTCTGTGAGCCTTGGTTTTACCATCTATAAAATGAGGATAATAATAATTTCAATATCAGACAGTGTTTTGGAGTTTAAATAACAAATACATAGAAAGTGCTCAGCACAGAAGCCAGCATCTGCTTAGAAAACATTTTCATCAAAAGAAAAGTGGGGAAAAATCATACCCTAGTAATGGAACCAGATTGACTTTACCTCCCCTATCTTAGTGGGAAATGAAGTAGATTTGAAGTCGTAGACACTCCAACACTTAGTAGTACAACCACAGCCCATGGCCTGTCTGGGCTTCACCTTCTTCATCTGTTAAATGGCAGTAATCACCCTTGTTCTTCTGACTGACCTTACAGAGATTTTTGACAATTCACAGAATTGTGTGAATTAAAAGTGCACAGTAAGCTCTAAGGTTCTTGATTAGTTTAGGGGTCATCCATTTAATACCCAAACTGTCTACCTGATTGTATCTTGGTAAGAACAAAAGGTTACTTGTGTGACCTGGAAATATTGAAAGCATGGTAAAGGCTTAGTAATCCTTTGGTAAAGATGGTACTCAAATTTACCTTGCTTAGTCTAGCACACTTTTAGTATACACTAAAAATAGTATACAGTATTTCAGAAAGACATTAAAATGACTTGTTCATCACCTCTCTGTTTTCCATTGATCTGTTTCCATCCTAACTAGAATATATTACTAGGGCCTAGATTGACTTCTAGACGGCAAGGACCATGACAATTTTTATTTACTTGTTTGTGTTACTTTATATTCCTACACATAGCATGGAGTCCAGCAGACATAGTCAGGGTTCACTATACCAAGCATGCCGTACATATTAAGTTATTTAATTCTGACAACAACTTAATGAAGTGGCAGAGTTAAGTTTTGAACCCAAGCCATTATACCTCCAAAATCTAATGTCTTAATCCACTGCACTATATATACTGTCTTCAAGTACTTGGGGCATATTTAATGTCTCGTTTCTTGTCTATAGGAGGTTAGCCAGCTTCTGCCACAAGGTAGCTAGAGATTTAACAAGTCCCTCAGCAGATGGCACGGAGGAGAAAGAGAGAAAGGCATCCTCTCTTTTCTGTGGCATCTTCCAGTTCTTGCCTTGAAGTTTGGAGGCAGAGTGTTAGATGGTTTGTAGTCATTTCTCAGAAGGACTTGTCTGCAAAGGAGGAGCCCTAGGAGCTTGCTGTGCTAAGTATCCAATGAAGCAAAGACAGACATGCTATAAAATCACTGTTAGCCTATGGACAAAGTAAAGTGGAGGAACCATCCACAGGAGTAACCACCATTCATCCACCTTGGTAGATCTTAGCTGGGCAGTGAGTCTGACAGCAGCTAAGGAAATCAGAGCTGCTCTAGATTCACACTGATTTTGGTAAAAACATGATGAAGCAGGTAGCAGTGTTGCTATGGAGACAATCAGTGGCCCCGCTTTTCTCCTTTGCAGGATCCCTCTGTCTACTCATCACCATGCTGAATTAGCTAGCTGGTGTTTGGTGGGCAGATCCCTCACTGGCTGCGAACACATTTGCAATAAAGTCAAAACTCCTTCCCATGGACTGCATGTGTCAGTCTCCAACTGCCATCTTGTCACCCTCTAAGACACCTCTCAATACCGTGATGACACCATGTTCTCTGTCCCACTGCCACGCCTTTATTTACGTGTCAGAAATGCTCCTTCCTTCTCTCTTTGCCTAGCAACCTGCTGCTCAGCACACTTCAGGTGCAGCTTCCTCAGGGAGGCCCTCTCTGACTTTGCATTAATAGGAACTCTCTGTAGCACAGTGCCTGGCACATGGTAGGTTTTCTAGTAATCATTGACCTAACAGCAAAGTCAAAGTAATTTTTACTTTTATTTGTTTTAAAACTTATTTTGAGAAATCACAATGTTACAGAGAACTTACAAGAATAATATAGTGACCTTCCATAAACCCTTTTAGATTTCTCCATTCTTAACATTTTGCCCAATTTGTGCTTCTCTCTCTCTCTCCCCCCACCCTTTCCTATCCCTCCTCCTTACCACCCCACATTCACACCTTATTATTATTGCTGGACCATCTGAGAATAAATTGCCAGGATCATCCTGTACCTGTATATATTTCAGCATCTATCTCCTCAGAACAAGGGCATTCTCTTAAACATCCCCACAAGTACTCTTCACTTTGAAAGTTGTGGTCTAACTCTTTGTGGCTATATGTACACCTTTGTATCCCAGGGACACAGGGATTCCTTACTGTTTTTGTTTGTTTCTTTTAATTCCTTGCAATACCTACCAGAATACATATTACATAGTAGATATTCAGTGAATTTTTGTTTAAGAAGTAAAGCTGCTAGCAGCAAATATTCTTGGCATTCTATTCTTCCCCCTTGGCACTCACTATTCTGACCCATAGTTCCTGTCTCAGTAGAAACTGTAGCCTTTTTGTTTGAGCTGTCCTCTTTTGCATGTGCAGTAAGAGAACCCCAGGAGTGATCTTCACCCAGGGACTGTTGGGACTTGATGGATAAGTACCACTGCGTTCTTGACTCCCCAATGGAACATCTCTGAGGAATGTTCTATGCCATCTCTTATACCTCCTCACCTGAAATGAGTCAGAGTCACAGTCACAGTTGCCCAAAGGTACAGCCTGCTCATTTCCTTGTCAAATGTTCACATCCTTTCCTTCCCTGCTTTCCTTCTCCAATTCCCTATTAGGACTTTTTGGGCTTACCTCCCAAACTTCGTTATACTTGGATACCTTTTAAGGATCTGATTCTGAGGAAACTCAATTTATGACCACATCTCGTAATTGCTGAGACATCATACCTGTAAATATAAGTATGGTAAGAGATGTCCAAAATATGAAAAGTCATCCGAGAGCCTTAATATGTTTCCACTGCTCAAAAATTACAAGATAATTAATCTAAAGCAGGAAACTATATTTCCTCACCGAAGTATGAATTGACATATGAGTTAAGAGAAGAAACGACTGTCACTGAACATTATCCTAGATCAGCTTTGGCAGCACCAGGGAGAGAGAAGCTCCACTTGGTGCAGATGGCCAGAGCCGCTGGAGCCCAGGTGGAGGGCAGGGAGTTGGGCAGGGCCAGGCAGCAGGGTTTTGGCTCTCAGAACATAGCAGCCTCCTACCCAGCTGGCCCTGTCATGGTCTCCGCCCTTTAACTTGTGTGTTTATTAGGAAACCATTATTCCTTTCTCATAGAGATATAAATCTTGCTTCCAGACATGGCAAGTGTCAAGGTTCATGCCTGAGTCCCTCATTCAGACTACCAAGAATGGGGGGGAAACAAAATATTGTGGCTGGGAGATAATAGGATATGCTGATGTCTATGTATCAGAACAGAAGGATATAAGAATTCTAAGGAGAAGGGAATTCAGGAAAATGGAAGAACTTTCTTACGCCCACTAAGATGGCACCATCCCCTAAATTTTACATCTGTGCTTGAGCTTCGGGACAGGCAGTGGCTCATCCAGTTGGGTCACTATCATCAATGTAGATAGTGATGGGAGAGGGGAGGACACACACCACCTCCTGAGAATGACTCATACCAAACTCTTTCCCACCTCAGAGCCTTTGTACTTGCTTTCCCTGGGCCCAGAAAACTCTCTCCTGGTTTTTCTCAGAGTTGCCTAACACTCGCTCTTCTAGTTGCAACTCAGATGTCACTTCAGTGGGGAGTCCTCTCCTGGTCCATCCTCAGTCCCTCTCTTTCTCCTCTTTCTGTTTGTTTCTATCGTGATACTAAATTACTATTTATAAACAGCAAATTTATCTATTTGTCTACCTGACTGTTGTCTGTCTCCTGCTCTTGACTCTAAGGTCCATGAGGTTAGAGTTATTGTCTATATTGATCAGTGCTCTATACCCAGCATCTTAGTACAGTGTCTGGCTCACGGTAGATGCTCAACTGCTGTTGTCTGCTTGGACGGTTGGTTGGTAGCTTGAATATTTCAATGGATATTGGTGGATGGATGGATTGATGGATGGATGAATATGTATGTATGAGTGGATGAATATGAATGGATGGATGGATATGGGTGAAGAGAAGCATGGAAAAAATGCACAGAAGAAAAGAAGGAAGATTTGGCCACCCAAAAGTGGTAGAAAGAGCACTGGTTTTGGAGTCAGAGGACATAGGTTCTAATTTGTATGACTTCAGTCAAGTGGCTTATAAGTTCATAGCCTAAATTTTTATAGCTGTGAAATAGATAAAAATGCCAATTTTATAGGATTGGTGAGAATGAATAAATGAGATAAACTGTGTAAAAATAATATGACTATTATAAATCCTCCATAAATGTAAGAAATTATGTTATAGTAGAAATACAGCCACTGTATTCAGCCTGACCTGTGGTCCTCCAGTACCAAAGCACCTTTGGGAATGGAAGGCAGGGGTCAGGGCCCTGGAGGCCAGACCTGTTGCGTGGAGTCCTTGATCCTCTGGGAACAGACTTTCACCTCTTGCAGCACCCTCATTTCATTTCAGGCCAGCCCCCACAAATATATTTTTTCCTACCTTCCTCTCTGCCATTCTGATCATCCACTTGTGTTTGGAGGAGAGGGGGTGAAAGGTGGAAGCTGAAGCCCTGTGTGTGGGTCATAATCCTGTGACCCAAGCAGTTTTGGAGAGGCACAGCTTGTGTTCTTTATGACAACTCAGGTTTGACAACTCTGACTTATTCATGGTGAGGGGCAGGATTATCTCAATAGTATCTTAGGGCAGGGGGACCTTGCTTCTAGTTCTTACTGGCTCACTTAAGCACAGCAGGGTCATGCCTTTTTTGTTAAGTACAACCACTGTCTCTTTATTCTCTTACTTCCAGGCAGCCTGCAATCCAGCAAAAACCCTCTTCACCCAAAACACTTACTTACCTCCTGAAGCCTGGGAAAGGTGTTCCCAAGGGCAGTAAACTCAGAATAATTTTTTGGCTCATTTTAAGCTGTGCTTTGCATGGCATGTGAAAACATGGTACTCTCATTGGAAACCCAAGGAAACTAGGCAGCAGAACAGACTGAAAAAGCCAGAGTCCTGCCCAGCTGCTCCTGAGCCAATCCTGCCAGGACAGGTCTGCTGGGTGGTTTGAGGTGACGTAAGTTATTGCAGCACTGAGAGTATGTGACTGGTGTACAGAGATGCAATTCAGAGCCAATGCATGGTGGTTTTAAATTATCCATGCCCTATCTTTCCCCACTTGCACAGAAAACTGAAAGTTGATAGATGTTGAAATCTGCTTGTCAGATGTTTTTTATCTGAGGGGCCTAACTGAATTTTGAGATATCCATAAATATATATGTGCAATCCCTGTGTTGCCAGCATCTTCCAGACTATGTAAATGAATTCTCTG
Organism: Trachops cirrhosus; assembly: GCA_028533065.1. Taxonomy (NCBI): domain Eukaryota; kingdom Metazoa; phylum Chordata; class Mammalia; order Chiroptera; family Phyllostomidae; genus Trachops; species Trachops cirrhosus. Next base: position 51,611,409 of record CM052544.1, on the reverse strand, counting down.
ATCTGGCTACAGGGCACCAGATCAGAACAAACCCACTTATCAGAATTGAATAGTGCACAGCTATTTGCTGAGAGTATTGTGTGTGCACGTGTGGGTGGCTCTGGCTCATGTCTTGTCATTCCCGGCCAGAGCCTTGTCTCTTGGTACTTGCTGATGGCGAACACATAGAATGAAGTCTGGCCTCCAGTTTCTTAACACGAGGGAAAAAGAGGACCAGCAGCTGTTTCTGTTTAACAGTGATTATCTTTGGGACTGTGAGTGTTTTGAAATATTTTTCTTCTTCTGGCTTATCTGTAATTTGTAATTTCTGATCCTTTTCTACATTAATTGTGTGTTGCTTTTTTTTAAGGATAAGGGACCAGTAACTTTAAATTATAATAAGGAGAAAAGATTTCCTCTTATTAAAAATAAAAGGAGTTATTCTTTGCCTTTCGTGAGCTGGAGTCATGAAAGAATTTAAATACCTAGGACACATCTGTTATTTAGCAGAAAGCTGTGGAGACCTTTGGGTTATTTTAGCACTTTGTCTTTAACAAAAGTATATTTTCCCATGCCTGATCTCAGCTGACTGAGGTATTGCCATGTTGCGTTCATCACTGTGCATATTCCTCATCAATCACTTGGTTTGTGTTGGGGCTGAGCCATTCTTTAAGCAGCCTACCCCTTAATGCTATGCATAAAAGTAGCTTGAACCTGATCTTGCCATGGACTTGGGACAGACAAGCCCATACCATGGGTGAGGTGAAAGGCAGGAGGACAGATGGCAGGGCTGGCAATGAGACACCATTCTGGTGGCTGCTGTGGTCCTGTCTCTCACCAGCACCTTTTTACACACGTGTCCCAGGGAGTACCCAGCTGCATGGCAGGTGGGCTTAGTGATGCAAGAGTTTGAGACATGGTGATTAGAAGGAGTTGGCATAGATCCCCTGAAATAGTTTTTTTTTTAATGTACATTGCCCATAGTTGCTGAGACCGTGAGTTATGTTGGTAGAACACACACTGGTTTTCAGACTATACTCTGCAGCACTTTCTAGCTAGGAGGCTAGCTACAGAAGAGTGTCCTCCAAGTGTGGTCAGAATCACTTGGGGTGCTGGTGGAAGTGCACTTCCTGGCCCTGTGTCAGACCGGTCTAATCAAAGTCACTGGGCACATCACTACTCCTGATCATCTCCCTGGAATGTTTTGGCAACCAGATATGCAATTTCGCATGACTAGAATCATTACCCTCTCTCTCTCTCCCTCCTTCTCTCTCTCTTCTATCAAATTATTGGGTACCTATTTCATATTTTGATAAGTACTGGAAACGACCTTGAGGAATCCAAGGCAGTGTGCTGGCTTCCATCTTTGTGTCTTTGGAACCTTGGGTCCTTAGGACAATGGAAATGCCTGGAGTTTTGGGAGGAAGTTGAGCTTGAGAGAAATTGAGTTCAGGGCCTCCTTCCCTCATATCAACATGGGCAACTCTGTGTTATATATTAAATGCATTTCCATATGTACATTCTTCTGCAAAAGATATACTCCTCTCATTAAAAAGGGGAGGGGGAGAGTGAAAGAGAGAGAAGAAAAAATTTTAAAGGGACTTAATGATTATTACAATCCCATCCAAATCTAGAATGCTGTAGTTTATGACTTGAACTCGTCAGAATCATATGATAAAGGAAGATTTCTTTTTGCCTTCATTCTATCACTTCTCACACAAGCAAGGCATGATGGCTGAGAGTTTAGTATTGTAAATAACCTGTCAACGTCTCAAGGATGAGAAACCCCCCAGGCACACACCCAATCTTTTTATAATGAATCCTTCCACTTCATGATAGGTGAGTCATACTCCAAACAGTATGGTCACCAGTGCAGATGACCAGAGTACTTTAAAATATTTAAAAAGAGAGCTTCACCTGCAAGTATTGTTTATTCCATGGAGGAGCAGATTGTATCTTCTGAATGTGAAAGCAAATGAATTGATAGCTGCAACTCTTTGTGTGGGGGTTAGGGCTGTGTGTATGGGTTGTTGCTGGGTAGAGGGAAAGAAGAAGAGGGAATGCAGGATCTCTGCTCTCTGAATCCTGCCTTATTCCTTGGAAACTTGTCATTCACAAATCCAATTATGTGCAGGTAGAATGTCAACTCTGACAGAATGAAACCAATGCACACTTTATATGGTTGTATTTTTTTTTAATGAAATCCTGCTTTACTAGCAGGTTCTATTTTCATGAATGTCTGTTTGGGGGGAAAAAACAGACCAAATCATATACTTCCCCATGCACTCCTGAAAAGCTTTAATCAGTGCATTGACAGAGAGAGCTGTTGGGGGTTGTGTGCATTTTGCCAAGAGGGGGAGAGACACAGGAGGGTCAAGAGAAATCCTCTTGGCTTTGCCTCTGGCCCTCTGCTCTTTCTGAGCATCTGGGCTTTGAGTTCCCCATTTGTAAACAGAAGTCATTAAATTAGTCTGTGATGCTCAAAGGCTGTGATGAAACCACTCTGAGGTTGAAAATCCTTTACAAATAAAAATGGTTTGCCACAGGAGTGCCTGTTAGTTATAAATGAGGATGGAAGGCAGGCAGCTGGCAGGGAAGTACAAGGTCCTCCTGGCTTCGATTTACCACTTTTATTTTCTTTCCTTTCTTTCCTTTTTTTCCTTTTTGGTTTTGATTTTTCTGAATGTGTTTACTATTCAGGAATAAAAGAGTATTCTGTGGTTGGAATCAGGTATGCTGTCTATAGGTAATTGGTTTTGTTTAGGAGTCAGATAGATCCTTGTTTGAATCTCTGTTCTGCTTGCTGTTTAGGGCTGATATTGCTTAACATCTCTGTGCCTTTGTCATCTTCTCTGGAAAGTGAGGTGGTATTTTCTTTCTTGGTGTGCAAAGCTGGAATCCTTTGTGTAATGTTTAAGAAAGTTGCTTAACTTTCTTAACTTTTCCATTGCTGTGTATTCTGTTCATGAATGCCCGTACCCCAATCCTGATCACCCTCCTGCCTCGTCTTTCTTGTTTTCTGTAGCACTTAGTGCCTTTCATGTACTAAATGATTGAATTTGTTAATGTTTATTGCTTATTGTATGTTTCTCCCCCTCTAAGAACGTAGGTTCTGCCCTGGCTGGTGTGGCTCAGCGGGTTGAGCTCTGGACTGTGAAGCAAAGGGTCACTGGTTCTATTCCCAGCCAGGGCACATGCCTGGGTTGTGGGCCAGGGCCCCAGTGAGGGGCGCGTGAGGGCCAACCACATATCAATGTTTCTCTCCCTCTCTTTCTCCTGTTCCCCCTTTCTAAAAATAAGTAAATACAATCTTAAAAAAAGAATATAGGTTCCATGAAGGCAGGGATCTGTTTTTACTGAGATATCTCAAGTGCCTAGAGCAGTGCCTGGTAGGTGCTTGACAGTTATTTGTTGTCCCCCCTTTCTTTTATGTTCATGCTTCTACTCAGTGAGACTTGTTGTGAAACTGGTTCTATAATTCTATGGTTCATGTTCTTATCTTTTTTATTTTTTTTCCTGGAGGTTTAGCTCATTAGATCACATCCATCCAGCTTTAAATATTGTGCTTCTCCCTGCGTTGCTGAATAAGTTTCAATGATGACTATTCTAGAATCTCAATTTGGTAAAAAAAAATTTTTTTCTACTTTTTGTTTTTAAAGTACAACTTTCTCATAAAAACACATTAGTCATCGAAGAACTACCTAAATTTGCTTAAACACACTAAAACTTTTTTCTTAAGTCATAAGCTGGCATAAAAAATTCTGGAGGGGAAAAAAACCCTGACAACTTCCCCAAACCTCAGACTTCTTTAAAGTAGCTGATTAGTTAGTTACTGTTAAAATGAGCTCTGTTTTTAAAAGGAACAGCCAGGGTTTGGATGAAATGTCTTTGAATTTGGAAATGCAAACCAGATCCACGTGTGCATCTGTCTGTCTGTATTTTTGGTCTGATAAAAAGCAGGAAGTGAGAGAATCTGGCAAGCCTAATTTGGCTGGACTAAACTGATTTTGTTTCTTCAATACATTTTGGGTGTTAAAATTCAGGCACAAGACATTAATAGGATAAAGACAAAAACCAACTGATCACCTCAATCAGTGCTAACAAGCACTCAAAATCCAACACCCTTTTGTGATAAAAACAAAGCAAAACAAAACACACACTCAGCCAAATAGCACAGCAGGAAACTTCTTCAATGTGATAAAGGACAGCTACAAAAAGCCCACAGCTATATCATATTTGATGGTAGAAAATGGGCTGCCTTCCCTTAAGATCAGGAGCCAGACAAGGATGTCCACACATGCCACTTCTAGTCACCATTGCACTGGAGGTCCTAGCCAGGGCAATAAGGCAAGACAAAGACATAGAAGACAGAAGACTGGAAAGAAATAACACTGTGTCTTTTTACAGATGACAAGATCTGTGTATAGAAAATCCTAAGGAAAGCACACACATATAATTAGAACTAATAAACAAGTTCAGCAAGATTGCACAATTCAAAATCAATGTACAAATGTCATTTGTGTTCCTGTACAGTAACAATCTGAAAAGAAATTAAACAATTTTATTTACAATGGCATCAATAAGAATAAATTACTTAGAAATAAATTTAACAAAAGAAGTGCAAGATTTATAATGGAAAACCACAAAATAGTATTAAAGTAATTAAAATATACTGAAATAAATGGAAAGACATCCTTTGTTCATGGATTGGAAAACTTAATATCATTAAGGTAGCAATATTCTCCAAATTGATGTACAGGTTCAGTGCAATCCCTATCAAAATCCCAGCAGGATATTTTTGCTGAAATTGGCAAGCTAATCCCAAAATTTATATTTTATGATGCAAATGCCAGGGACCCAGAAGAACCAAAACAGTTTTTTAAAGGAGGAACAAAGCTGGAAGCATCCCACTTCACAATTTCAAAACTTATTATAAAATGACCATAATGAAGACAGTGTAGAACTGGCATAGGGATAAACATACAGATCAATGGAAAGGGATTGAAAGTCCAGAACTAAACCTTTAATTTATGATCAGTTGATTTTTGACAAAAATGCCAAGACAATTCAATGGGGAAAAACAGACTTTTGACAAATGGTTCTGGGACAGTTGGATAGCCACAGGAGAATGAATTGGTACTCCTACTTCACACCATATGTGAAAATTAACTCAAAATGGCACATAGATCCAATATATAAGTAAAAGCTAAACCATAAACTCTTAGATGAAAATACAGGAATAAATCTTTATGACCTTGGGTCAGGCAGTGGTTTCTTAAATTTTATCCTCAAAGCACAAGCAACAACAGAAAAAAAAAATTGGGCTTCATGAAAATAAAAAAGCATTTGTTCTTCAACAGGTATCATCAAGAAAGTGAGGACAACCTACATAATGGAAGAAAATTTTTGCAAATCATATATCTGATAAAGGATTTGTACCCAGAAAATATATAAAGAATGCTTATAACTTAATAATAGAAGACAAATAACAATTTTTAAAAAGATTAAGGATTTGAATAGACATTTTTCCAAAGAAGATACATAATGAGCACATAAAAAGATGCTCAACATTATTAGCTATTAAGAAAGTACAAATCAAAACCACAATAAGATACCACTTCACACCCACTAGGATGGCAACAATCAAAAAGAAAGACAATAACAAGTATAGCAAGGAAGTAGAGAAAATGGAATGCTCATTCATTGATGGTGGGGATGTAAAATAGTTCATATAGTTTTGAAACACAATTTGACAGCTCCTCAAATTATTAAGCTGAAAGTTACCGTAGGACCCAACAATTCTCCTAGGTATCTACCCAAGAGGCTTGAAAACATATGTCCATACACACACACACAGACTTGTACATAAATACTCAGAGAAGCATTATTCACAAAAGTCAAAGAGAGGAAACAATCTAAATACTCACCAACTGATGAATAGATACATAAAATATGCAATGGAATATTATATTGCAATAAAAGGGAATGAAGAATTGACATATGCTACAGCATAGATGAACCTCGAGAACATCATACTATATGAAAGAAGCCAATTTCAAAAGTCTACATATTGTATGATTCCATTTATGTGAAATTTCCAGATAGGCAAACCACAGAACTAGAAATAGATTAGTAGTGGTTGTTAGGACCTGGAGGAAAGGGAATGTGGGAAGTTACTGCTAATATACACAGTTTTTCTTTTGGGGGTGAAAATGTTCTAAAATTAGGCAGTGGTGATAATTTCACAACTCTGTGCATATACTAAAAGCCAGTGAATTGTATGCTTTAAAATGGTGAATTCTGTGGCTTGTGAAGTATATCTTAACAAAGCTGTTATCAAAAAATTCAGACACATGGGGATTAGGAGTATGGACTCTTCATTGCCTTTTATAAGGTGCCACTGGAACGAATCATAAAGATGAGAGTATACAGACAGCAGCTTATTTTCTTTAAAATTTCCTACATATTTTTCTTCTCTATTTTGTTGATGGAAGCTAGAAACACTTTTGTGTTATTGACATGAATCTTTTTATTGCTTCATCATTTGTGTAGCAATGGAAAATGGAACAGATGGTAAACTTAAAAAGAAATGTTAGATTTTCAGGCGAGCTTTTTATTATTGGCTGCTAGCTTTTGAAATAACTTATATGCATGGTCCTCTTATTTAAAAATGCATATTAAAAATGACCAATGTAGTGAAGATTTAGGGTTCTAATTAGAATTTTAAATCTACTGGGTCTTCAGTGGATGTGAAAATGTCTTTCTTGTGAAATCTTAGAACCAGATTTGTTTAGTGGGGAAAAGAAAATATTTTTGTTTTTCTTACAGAAAATCTCACCTACAGTTCTTTTTAAAGCCACATCCATTTTCCAAGGTCTAAGCATCTTTTATAAAAATGGTATATAGTCAGTATTTGTTAAATCTACTGGTAATATTTCTGGTCAGCACATGTATTGTCTATTTAATTACTATTACAGTCAAGGAAATTGTAGTCATGGTCTATCTTCAGTGTTCTACCTAGTAAAAATAAAAACTACTTTAACATTCCTCTTGGAGTATTGATTTAGAAGGAAAGGTTGGACTCCATGTTTAAACTCCTTAGCATGCTTGCCTGGTGGTCTCTGACCTTCCACGGTGTTTCCACATGCACAGTGCCATGCCAATTACAAAGACAAGCTTGCTGTGAGATGTTCCTTAACATGCTTTTGCCAAAAACCAGTTGCCAAGGGATATGCTTATGGTTTGGGATCCAAGGGCTAGGAACCTAGAGGTCAATTGAAAAAACAGATTTTTTTTTTTTGCCCTCCTCACCTCCCATTTTTGCTGCTTGCAGGAAGATCTGTCTGCACTGCAAGTGCCCTCAGGAGGAGCACATGGTGACAGTGATGCCCCTGGAGATGGAGAAGACCGTCAGCAAACTCATGTTTGACTTCCAGAGGAACTCGACCTCGGATGATGACTCAGGCTGCGCCTTAGAAGAGTATGCCTGGGTCCCGCCTGGGTTGAAGCCTGAACAGGTACTGTTCTTGATGAGGACAGTTGTGGCTTGGCTTTTACCTTTGTCTTACCCATCTTGCTTCATTCCAGCTCAAAAGGAAGAGTTGACTTGACTGGTTCAAAGAAGTGGTTGGGGCTCCATGGGTTGAAGATGTCTGGGAGCACAATGGGAAGTGAGGAAGAGAATTGAAACTGAGCCTTGTGCAAGCCATACTTATTCATTTTGTACTGCCATGAAGGGTTAACAGAAGATAGTCCAGAAATTTCTCAGAAATGTTGGCTTTGGAACATTAGAGAGTGAAACTTCGGTTTTAGAGAGGGACAGGAGTCCTACCTTGGCCATGAATCCTAATGTTAAGATTTGTTGTAAAGCAGAGTGAGGAAATGTAGATTCTCCCATTCTCCCCAGTGATATATGTGTGCTCTGTTTAAATATTAAGGTTGGCCTTGCTTTACAAAGAAAGACATTGGCATTTCCTGAAATATTTTGGCACTACCCACAGGCTGTAAATATTATTGGCTAGATGAGATGAACTTGGTTTTTTTCTGTTTCATTGCATTTTTCTCAGTGATATACAGCCTCTACTTTGCATGTCTCAGTACTTGGAATTTTCTCTTCCACCAGCTTCAGTGTTGGCTGAGAAGCCCCTGCTGTTGGCTGGACATTTTCATGATCTTCTCTGTGCATCTTTTAGATACAGGTTTACCAGGATCTTAAGTGTTTAAATACAATTCCCTTCCTCTGACACAGAAAGTGTCTTGCTCTGGAGATCTTTATGTCTGATGGAATGTTTTGAGGTTTAAAAAAAATCTGAAATTTTAATGTAGGAACTTTAGATGTGATCATACTTCTGGATAAAGTTCTTTATGATTAAGGGAGACCCAAGGTATCATCAACAACTTAAGGATAGGACCCTTGATAATATCTCTTTGACTGGCCATTTCTCATTTTCTTCTTCCAACATTAAGGTTGCAAATTGGCTGATGAAATCAAGCTCAGAAGCAGGGTTTCTTTAGTCAGCAAAGTGTTGTTTAAATTTTTGAATGAGTTCCTAATGCTTAATAATTAGGAATTTTAATTAAACTTTTTAAAAGTTTATATTTATATCTGGAAAATTTGAGGATCTGAAATCTCATTTCTGCCAGGATTGGTGTTTTGGCTATTGAGTCAAGAGCTGGCCATTCTTTCTACATGGAGTTTGATCTCTCTGTGTCACCTTCCTAACCTCTACAGACACTTCAGTTTTGTCATCGCTAGTCTAGTTCTTACCATGGATAAAATATCTCAAAATAGAAACATTCACAGGAAATAATATCCATGAGAACTAAAGGGAATTCTGTGTTGCATACCAGCAGGAAGAAATTAGAACGTTTTCTGTTTGTAGGCTGAGGTTATATATTTTCTTCTGTTTCAGTAAGGATTGTATTATTAAAGAGTACATTTAAGAGGAATGTAAGTATTTGAGTTTGTCTAGAAACTCAAATGAGGTGGTGGGTGACTGAGTATCTTTGTTTGACATCACCATTCTGCCCCGGTACTTGAGCAATGAGTTTTCACACCTAAATACATCTGTGAGCTTGTTTCATTTTCTTGCTAACCTCATTTTCAGCAGCTTCTAAGAGACCCATCTTTCTTTTGTTCACTTTACTTCCTGCTAAATTGGACCCTGAAATTTCAAAGTTAAGCTATTTTCAGTTCCCTGCCTAGGTAGATTCTTTTCTAAGATGATTGAACATCAGTCTATGATGTTCAGATTCAGAGAAATTTTTCTATTGAGCCAAGAACAGACCATTGCAGAAGCTAGTTCTTGTTAAAATTGACCAGTTCACTACATGAGTGCTTATGGTGTTTTAGGGGCCACTTTGACTCATCTGAAATGAACGTCTTTGGGAAAGTATAAAACAATGTTCTTTGATTTGTTTTGAAAGAAAATGATTAATGCTATTAAACAAGAGGTTTGAATTATGTCAGATGAAAGGCTATTCCTATTTCTTATAATTCTATTGTTTTTTGCATGATCTTCTCTATCCTCTACACTTAAACCTCTATGACACAGATCATTAGAAAGGGAAATTGTTCTTCAGAGACTATCTCTTCAAGTTATTTGAAAGGCTCTATATTTGTCTAATAAAATATGAGTCTATATTAAAGATATTTGAAGAGATCATGTTGCATGAAAGAAATGGACTTCAAATTTTTTAATTATGAGATCTTTTGAAGTTTATAACTTACAGAACTGTTTATAGGTTTGAAGATTTTAAAAACCTTGTACAGTATGTTCTAGGATTAGAAAAGTTTGAGTCATAAATGCCTTTCACTAATAAAAATTCTGATGTTTAATATTATGTTAGTGGTCTCTGGTTTCAGAAAAAGAACATTTTTCTATCAAGAGAAATTATAGTGGATGTTAAAATTCTTTGTACTGGAGGCAAAATACTAAAGACTAGTTAAGGTTGAGAGTAATATGCTTTCATTTTTATTAGAAACCTTTCATTTTAGTCCCTGATTGTGCAGTTGGTAAATATACCTTCAGGTGATATTTTTTTATTATTCTATTTCTTCTGAGAAATGCTTTCAATTAAATATAATGCAAATGGAAGTCACCTCCCATTTTGGGATGTCCTCTTGAATATGGGTGTTTAATTTTAGAAAAAATCTATTAGCTGTAAAACCCAACTTTCTTAAGATAATATGAAAAGTAATATATTTATTATAACAGATGATGCCAGAAAGCACAGCCATTTATCTTGTGATTTTTAATGACTGACCTGAAAATTCTTCAGGGAGGTTGCTCAGATCCTTTGCTTTCTCCACATGAGGTGTTTAGTGTCACCCAGAGAGCCCTGCAGTAGCAGAACAGAGGACAGGAGTCACTCTGGTTGACCATCTGAAGTCATCTATAAGACTCCAATTTGTCTTCAAACTCAAACAATTAATATGTGTCCTGTCTCCTAGAGATGCTATGGTTATAAATTTGTAGTACACAAAACCTCAGGAAAGACTTCAAAAATATTCAACAACTTATAAGAAAAGCAAATGGTGAGCAGTGTTTCTCAGTCTCAGCACTATTGACATTTTCAATTGGATAATTCTTTGATGTTAAGGCTTCCTGTGTACTGCAAGATGATTAGCAGCATAACTGGACTCTATCCAAGAGATGCCAGTAACATACACTGCCCCTCCCCCAGTGTTGGGACAACCCAGCATGTCTCCAGACATTCCCCAGTGCCCTGGGAGGTGGATTGAATACCACTGGGTGAAAGTGATATTAAGAGCTGGAATATCCATCAGCAAAATTCTGGCCCAATTGAGACAAAAAAGGATGGCTCAATTCAACAAACATTTATGGAATATCTGCCATGTTCTAGCTGTAGTATAATAGCTGTTGCCTTGTAAGGAGGTCAAGTATTTGGTAGAGTAAAAACGTGGTGATCCCAGGCCACTTGAGCAGAGACCAGTACCCTCGGAGGCAGATCGTGCCATCCCGGCAAAGAATTGGAGAGGTGTGAGTGGGCAGTGGTTGGGTCACCTTTTGTTCTCCAAAATAGAATTGCTTTTTCCTTTTATAAAGTGAAGAACTCTTCATTTTTTAAAAAAAAGAAAAGAAAATATGAAACTTCTAGGAAAGCAGATAAAAATCACTCAGTTTTACCAACCAAAAAAATCATTTCCCAACTTTTTGCATGTATGTAACAAGTATCTATGTATATGAGAATACAATTCTGTTTTATCTTGGACAAAAATGTGATGACACTATCCACTTACTGTGATTTTTTCCACTTCATGTTTTATGAAGATTTTTCTCTATCAGTATATTTAGATCCAGATTGTCCTGTGGAGTAGGTGTATGGTTGGTTTTCCATTGGTAGTTTCTAACCTGGAGCTGTATCACCCACCACTAGGGGGCACTTGGGAATGGATGTTTGGGAAGAGGTAGTTATTGTCAAAATGACTGGAGGGCTCCAGTGCCATTTTAATGGGTAGGAGCCTGGGATGCTAACATCCTGGAAAGTGTACCAGATGAACCTGTACCAAGGAGAATTGACCCCTCCCAAATACCAAGAGTACCACCATGGAACAACTCTGAGCCAAAGGTTTGTTTTTGAATATGTGCATTTGGGGCTGCTTTCCTCATTATTAAAGAAGGTTACAGCAGCCAACCTTCCTGTACAATTGCCTGTTTCTCTCCTGAAGAACAATGGCTATAGGTAGAGCAGTCACATGTAAAGCTCTTTAAGGCTTTAGATTTATTGTGCCAAACTGCCCTTCAGAAAGGTGGTAACTGCTGCATCCTCTAGGTGGATGGCTTTCATTGGGTCCATGTGGGTGTGGTTTTTATATTAGTTCTTCTACTCGCTGTTCCACATAAGCCTGACAAGGCCATCAGATTGTTTCTCCTGAGTGAATGTCCTTTCCATCAATGTTGTGGATACTGCAAATGTCTGTGGAAGATTCTCAAATATAAATGTCTCCAAATCCTTGGTCTCTACACACTAGTAATTTCACATCGACCTTAACTGTGTTTCTGCATATAAAGAGTGGTGATTAGGTTATTTGTCAATAACTCTCAGGTTTTACTTCAAACCATCCCAGGAAAGATGAAGAGTAGATATCAGGAGTAACTATCCAATTTTTGGCTTTCAAAGTATTCTGCCATATGTGGCAAAAGGGACCATCTAATTCTACATAGAGATGGGATGAATTTTAGTTGGGTTTGAGCCCTGTGAAGTCTAGAATATCTTTCCTGGAGATATATAAAATTCTTTATGTGGATTTCAGTTTAGTGACTACAGCTCATCCATCAGGTGTCAGATTAAATGTGTATCTTCTCTGACCACCCCCAGACTCCCAATACATGCTATGTCAATCCTTGAAATTTTCCTTATTAGCATCCATCAAACTTGTAATTAGGTACTTATTGGTGTAATTCTTTGTTTAATATTTGACTTGCCAACTTTGTTGTTTTAAGATCCAGGAGTGCAGGGGTCTTGTCAGCTTTGTTTTTAGAAAGTCCCCAGTATCTAGCACAATGCCTGACATATGGCAGCCACCCAGCAAATATTTTTGAAGAGCCTCTGAAGAACCAGACGTATTCAGGATTGCATCACATGGGAAAGCTAAAATACTTTAAATTGTGTTTCTCCATAAAAAAATTATTCTGTATCAATGATGTCTGCCCCACTATACTTCTCTTAAAAGTCTGTGTTCTAAGGAGATTCCCTTGACCAGTCTAACAGCTTCATAGATGTCTAAGGTTGCAAAGGAGCAGGAGAAGTGTAGCATCTTGCGAAGGACTGTGCTCCAGCACCAACCAACCACAGCACTCTCAGCTCCAGGACTCGGGGTTTGGGGCAGGGTTGGAGAGCTGTGGGTCTGGCTGAAGCCCTTCATGTTTCCATACCAAGGGACCATTGATGTTGCCATCCCAACCCTGTGGCAAGAACCTGGCTTCTGGAGTTAGGCAAATCTGGCTGCTGCTCCATCCCTCTCTGACCTCAGGAAAGTTGTTCAACTTCCAAGAGCCTCAGTTGACTCTTGGTAATGGTGATGATCATGGAGAAAATTATTACACTGTCTTCAAACATTTGTTATGTGCCCACAAGCATTTTTAACTTTGCATGATTGCTTAATTGTCATAACAACCTTATTTGGTAATTATTATTTCTGTCTCTGGTTTAGAAGTGAGTAAAGCAAGACGCAGAGACGTTAAAGAACTTGCCCAAGATCACACAGCTAATGAGCAGCAGAGACAATTCAATCTCTGACAACCCAACCCAGGAGCAGATGCTCTTAGAACTGTAGACCACAGGGCTGATCTGGGCCCTGAAAGAAGGAGTGTATAGTACAAAGATCCTAAAAAAAAAGATCCTGGTGTGGTGTCTGCACACAGAGCTGCTCAAGAAAGTGGTGTGTCCTTTCCTCCCTTCTTGTGAAGCTATAGTGACACTGATTACTATTGCCCTGCTGGGCAGGAAGAGGGGAGACGGAACTTTTGGCTGTCCAAGACAGAAGAAGGTTAGGTGGGGATGGAGGAAAGGGATTAATCATAGATTTAACAGAAACCCTGGATTCCTTCTCAGCTATCTCAAAGACTTTTAATAAAATAATTTTGAATTCTGCCTTTATGAAGCCTTCCTATTCCCCAGGTTCTTGGTTGTGGGGTTGTTGTAAAAGTGCAACTTCATTCAAATGAAGTTCTGGCTCTGCGGAGTCAGAGCAGCTTGGACAGGGGCCCAGACAGAGGCACCTGACTCTAACGTCTTTGATGCACCAAGTAGGCTTCAGGTCTGGCTGCTGAAGAAGTGAGCTTTGCTACCCACCTTACTCAGTGTCTGAGATCTGCCACATTACAGTCCCCAGGCCTGTGAGGAGTGAGTCACTCATGGTGCAAAGAGAGTCATCCCACAAAGAAGGATATGCTACAAACCTCCCTTTGGGATGAATAGTTCAGCTGAAGTGGCCCCTGGCATTGGCCTCTCAGTTTGCCATTCAGAGGCTCTTCGGTTCCATCTCACCATCTCTAATGCGTGGGCTGATGGCTTCTTGGCAGCCTTCCAGTGGATTTTAGTCCTTCTAATGAAAATGCAAGGAATGGATCAGAAACTATACTGGAGAATTTTGTGAAAAGGGAGTAGTGATTAGGCTTTTTTCATTCCCTCATTCACTTATTCAACTGATTATCTAGTGTATACCTACTAAGTGTCAGCCACTGTTCTAGGCCTTGGGGATAAAACAACAAACCAGATAACTGAGATTTCTCTACATTGTAGTTGTTAGGGGGATGTTGGAGACATGTAAATTAGAAAACAAATGATGAAGATAATTCGAGATTGTGATTTTAAAAAGAACAATGATGTTAATCATAGTGATATAAACTTTCAATGAATGCTTACATGTGCCAGGCATTATCCTTGGTGCTTTACAAATTGTGTCTCATTTAATATAGTCTATGAAGAAAATACAGCCCCTTCTAAGATAATGCATATGAGCTGGGGTTTTGGAGGGATTGCTAGTTTAGACTAACTGGTCAGGGCCAGCCTCTCTGGAGAGGAGATATTTGAGCTGCTACTGAATAACATGAAGAAGCCTGCCATGCAGAGATCTGGCTTGTTTTGAAATTACTCATTTGCATGAAGGTTGGAAGTCAAATGAAATCACGACCAACTTTGTATCTGCACAAATAATTGGGGGCGAGTGTTGTTGGACGGTCTGGGGAAAAATGAATGGAGCCCATGCAGTGTCCAGGCCTCACCAAGGCATCTGTGGACCTGAGGGCTAGGGAGTCCCAAGTCCATGCTAGCCCTGCAAAGTCAGAGGAACCCCATCATTCACCACCTTGATGTTGTTGCCACAGATGGAAATAAGGCAACAGAGAGTGTCCATTTAGAGACTAAAACAGTAACAAGAATCCATATGCCCAGAGCATAGCAGATAGTCCATATACATTTATGTCTGCCCCTTTTGTCACATGCCCTACCTCCTAAAATGTGAACCTGTTGGAAGGAGACACACATCATCTTGTTCACCACTATTGCTCAGGGTCTATATAATCTGATACATATTCCTCAGTCAATAAATAAATGTTACACAAATAACAACATTTAATCCTTGTACAAAATCCCCCACTTTTCCAATGAATACCTTGCAGCTTAGGGAGGATCAGGAATTTGACCAGGATGCTACAGTTGGTAAGAGGCAGAGCCAGGACTTACACCAGCTATCTGTTTTATCTGGTGCCCACTCAGATTCTTCTTCCCCCACCCCCGTGTCTTCATGGAAATCCACCCAGGATATCAGATCTAAGGAAGCCGACCTGGCCTGTGTCAGGAGAGGGAGGAGCATGCATCACACAGGCTTCTTTCATTCTCAGTGGCCCGAAGTTTTTCTTAATCTCAGATTGATCCTGGTGACTAAGGCCTTCCTCTTTCCCACCTCCAGTTTCCTTATCGCTGTAGGAAGCAGGATGGCCCTGCCTTGGAAGGCTTCTTTTCCCATCAGCAGTATCTTTTTATCTCTGGCTCTTCTCACTAACCTCATCCTGGCTGGGAGCCCAAATGAGGACAACTACATTTCCTCTAATTTCTCCCATGGCCCTCACATTTCTGGTATAGTCCATGTACCTAGGCACTCAACAATGGAATTTACTCCTTCAGCAAATATTTGTGGAGTGCCAGCTATGTGCCAGGCACTGGGGGAGAGCTGGCACCTACAAACAAGCATCTCTGCCTTTCTGGAGATGACATTCTGGGGGAGGGTACAGTCAGATTAACAGTTGGACTACCGAGACACTTTCAGATAGAAGTGTGTGCTGGGAAAGCAGTAAAAATGGGTGTTGGGATAGAACCAGGGTTGGCAAATTGTTTCTGTAAAGATAATAAATATTTTAGACTTTGTGGGACATAAAGACTCTTCTTACAAATACCAAACTGTGATGTTGTAGTGCAAAAGCATAGACAATATGTAAATGAATGAGCATGGCCATGTGACAATAAAACTTTATTTACAAAAACAGGCAATGTCCTGATTTCCTCCACAGACTGTAGTTTGCTGGTCCCTGATTTAGAGAATCTACTTTAAAAGGAAAAAGCACCTATGGAGAGGTGATACTTGAGCTGAGTTGTTACATGGAATGGTGGTTAAATTCCTCACATTTAGTCAGCCCACTCCATTGGTTTTCAAAGTACATTATTAACACCAGCAGCACGAGTATCATGTGGAAACTTGTTAAAAATATATTTTCTCAGGCCTTGGCCCAGACCTTCTGAACCTGAACTCTGGAGGTGGGCCCAGCAATCTGTTTCAGCAGGGCCTTCAGGTGTTTCTGCAGCATGCCCAAGTGGAGACCTGCTGTTGGGCAATGGAATACCAGTGTTAGAAACCGATAGAGCCAAGTTTTATCTTTTCCACTTACTAGCTCTGAGACCTTGGCTGCCCTGTAAAGTGAACAGGCTTATGCTTATGTCTAAAGGAGCTATAAGAACAAGTAGATTTCTGTAAAGAGCCTAGGAGATGCTGACACATAATAATTCCTCACTGAATGGTAACTACCGTCATCACCACTGTCATCATTTGGTCTTCAAGACACTTTATCTGGTTTGCCATGGGAAGTAACAAATGATGAGCCACACCCTTCCATTCCCAGCATCTAGCTCCTGACTTCCTTCCCCTGAATGTGATCTGAATGCAAGGGTGTTTATTAAAAAATAATTCAAGACGATTTTAAAATCCTTTTGCTGGGCCTGCTTCCTTGGCTCTCTCCCTAGCTTGTGAACCCAGAAGATGCTCTGGGACCATGAATTCCACAGCTGTGACTCACCACTGGGCTGGGGCCATAGTGCCAGGCACCCAGCTTTACCATTCATTTTCAGGCAGTTGACAATTTGCTCTTTTTATGTGAGAAGCTATTTATACCCAGAAGGACAAAGGCTGAAAAATATGGGGGAAGGGAGAGGGTGACAAAGTAATTCATTTCTCTAGGCCTTGTGGGCAATCTAGTTCATAGGGAGGGAATACATAATCCCCTCATAGGAAGGGCTACATAATCTAATAGCCCTTCTAAAAACCACATAAAAACCATTACTATTAGATGCACCAGCCATTTGCAGTGTTCTTTGCAGTCTTCATTTCATTACACCATCAGCTCCTGCTGAGCCTGCAAATGGAATGTCATGGCTGCAGTGAGGCCTATGCTTCTCCACCTGGTTTAGATGAAACTTCCTCTATGCTGCATCTCCGATGTTATCCTTCACTGTCACTCACCTCAATGTTTTCAGTGTAGTGTCAGAGATGAGTGGGGAAGGGAGGTAAGAAGGAAATAGGAGACCCCCAAACAGTCTTCTGAACAGTTCTCGGGCAACCAGTCACATGAATGATGCAGTGTTTATCTTGGCTTCAGAAATGCCCTGAGTCCTTGGATGGCAATGGGAAATATGCCTATATGCACAACATTCAATAAAATTGCCTGTTAATGAATTTGTTTTCAACAGAGCTGTCAGAGATGGGACAAAAAGCTGGTTTCAGGTTGAGGGCTTCTGCCAGATGAAGTCAGCAGTAGCATCGGCAGATTCCACCAGTAGGGTCTTGTCAAGGTTCGCATGCAGAGTGTGAGGCCCAGGGAAGCCAAGGCTCATTTGCAAATGCAGGAAGGGAGATCTGCCACTGCAGTTCCCAGCTTTCAAGGCAGATGTCTTCCACCTTTCCAGGGAATGTTTTCTGGGATCCTTGAGACTGGGAGTGGGCCTCTGGACTTGGACTTCTTGCATTAGTTCACAGCTGCACACCTTTCTGCTGACTGAGCTGCTGACACTGGGGGCTGCTGTAAGAGTTGATTTACTATTAACATGATCTCCTCTGCCTTATGCCTCATGAGATATTTTGAGTAGTTTTGTGTGATGGTTAGATGAATCCACCATCAAGTTAAATAATAACTAACTTCCTCCATCAATCCATCTATATCCCCATCAGCTCATCATTCGCTTCTGCATTCAGCCATTTTTTCACTCCACAGTTGTTTATTAAGCACAGTGTGTGCAAGCCCTTATTCTAAGTGTGATTTTGGTGTGGTTATGTTCCAAGTTCAGTGTAAAACTGGAGATTCCCAAACCCTGTCTTTATGTTGTGCTTTGTGTATCATGGAGTAGTCATAGGTACATGTAGAAAGTCTCTCCTTGTGAAAGACCCTCATAGACTTCAGGCTTTGTGCTGGCCTCCCATAGCTTCTGAGCTCATAGTGTTCGAGAGTGCAAGCTTGGACACTTACTAGCTCTATATTCAAACTGGCTAAGTTAATCCAACTCTATGAGCTTTCTTTTCATCATTTGAAAAATAAGAATGTTAATACCTAACTACAGTGTGGTTGTGAGGATTAAATAAAACAATACCTTAAGCATGGGGCTTTAAAAATAGCGGCTTTTAGCTTTCTTGTAAATAGCCAGAAACAACCCAAATGTCCATCAACAAATGAATGAGTAACCAAATTGTGTTATATCCATATAGTAGAACACAATTCTGTAATAAAAAGGAATGAACTCTTGCTATTTGCAACAACATAAACGAATCTTAAAATCATTATTCTGAATGAAAGAAACCAGAGAAAAAAAAGTATATAGTTTAGTATTCTATTTATATGAAACTCCAGAAAATGTAAACTAATTTGTAGTGACAGAAAGCAGATCAGTGGCGGTTACTTGGGTTGGGGAGAGGGTGAGGGGGAGGGAGGAGTTTCAAAAAGGCAGAGGAAACTTTTAAGGGTAATAGTTATTTTCATTATCTTGCTTATGCTGATGGTTTTGTGAATACTGTATATGTATATGTCAAAACTTATCAAATTATATACTTTGAATATGTACAGTTTATTATAATTCACATACCTCAATAAAATGATTGAATGAAGTTTCTCTTTACCAAACAGAAAGGTAAGTATGCTGTCTTATGTCAGTGAGGAGTCTCTCTAAGCTTCCATGGTTGCCTCAGGAAGTAACTGAACCTTTGGCCAAGAAACGCTGTTAGAAAGAATTGCTCAGTACTAATTATGCATAATAAAAAGGAGATTTGGGATGGAAACTCATCAACATCCAGATGGATGACACTAAAAAGCCATTTCCACAGACAGGCTTCTTTCATCATCTCTGTTAATTCCTTAGATGTGCCTAACATGTAGTTGGCACTCGATAAATAGTGATGGTAGTTCTTGCTGCTATGGCAATTAAAAAGACTGATTAAAACTCAATGATCAAATCTTGCAAAGGGAAGCTAATTATCCAAGCAATTTCTGAAGCTGCATTTCCTGAACTGGAAAGATAAATTCCTAAGCTCTTAGCATGGGAGGTGATCAGGGCTGCCACATATGGTTGTAGGGTTTGTGCATTGCAGAAAGGTGCCTGGCCAAAGGAGTGTTGGGAGGCTGATATTCACCTGGGCTCTGATGCCTCCCAAAAGGAGGAGTACCTTTTTTTTTTTTTTTAACATTTAAGACACTTCAGAGCTTACGTAGTTGTGGTGCTACACTCTGTCTATGAAGATTGGGGGCTTGCTTTTTCTAATTTGTACTTGGAAGGGTATCTTTTTCTAAATTTCACAAAGGTCATCCTGGCTGGTATGGCTTAGTGAATTGAGCGCCAGCCTGCAAACCAAAGGGTTGCTGATTTGATTCCCAGTCAGGGCACATCCTGGGTTGCTGGCCAGGTCAGGTTCCTCCATAGTGGGCATGTGAGAGGCAACCACACACTGATGTCTCTCCCCCTTTCTTTCTTTCTCCCTCCTTCCCCCTCTGTCTAAAATAAATAAATAAAATCTTTTAAAAAAAGTTGCACAAAGGTAACAAAAAATCTAGCAGCTATCAAGAAAAACCTATAGAGGGCGGTCGAGATGGAGGCATAGGTAGACACACTGTGCCTCCTCGCACAACCAAAATGAAGGACAACAAAAATTTAAAAAAAAAAAAAACAACCAGAACAGACAGAAAAGTGAACTGTACTAAAGTCCTGACAACCATTCATCTAGACCGGTTAGAGGGGCGGAGTCGGCGGGCCACAAAGTGGTGTCTCGCCGGGAAAAAGTGGTGGCTGGAAGACCCAGGCTCACAGGGTGCAGGCAGTGGCTAGCACACCCCACTGGCAGACCCTGAACGTGGGCACTGGGAGGCAACAAGAAGACCCAGTGAGGCACACAAGGGAGCTGGCTGTCCACAGTCGCACATTTAGCCACGTGAAAACGGGCAGCCAGACAGACCCTGCAACCCAGGGCCCCAAGGCTGGGAAAAAAGCCTCAAAACACTGACTGAAAACACCTGTGGGGGTTGAGGTGTCAGGAGAGACTCCCAGCCACACAGGAGAGTTCTTTGGAGAGACCCACAGGGTTCTACAATGTACACAGGCCCACCCATGTGGGAATTAGCACCAGAAAGGCCCAGTTAACTTGGAGGAAGGGGCAGAAGGGACTGAAATCCAATAGAGAGAGGAGCAAGCGCCATTGTTGTGTCCCTGACCCCGCCCCCACATACAGCATCACAACCCAGTGACTGGGTTTTCATGCCCTAGTGAACACCTAAGGCTCCGCCCCTCACTACATAACAGGCCTGACAAGACAAAAAAAAAAAA
>CM052544.1:51509260-51590335 GCA_028533065.1 Trachops cirrhosus | reverse complement strand
TTTTTTTTTTTTGTCTTGTCAGGCCTGTTATGTAGTGAGGGGCGGAGCCTTAGGTGTTCACTAGGGCATGAAAACCCAGTCACTGGGTTGTGATGCTGTATGTGGGGGCGGGGTCAGGGACACAACAATGGCGCTTGCTCCTCTCTCTGTTGGATTTCAGTCCCTTCTGCCCCTTCCCCCAAGCTAACTGGGCCTTTCTGATGCTAATTCCCATGTGGGTGGGCTTGTCTACTTTCTAGAACCCCGGGGGTCTCTTCAACACCCTCTCCTAATGATTCCTGCCCTATAGGGGAGGAATCATTGAGGCTGGGAGTTTCTCCCTGCGCCTCAACCCCCACAGCTATTTTCAATCAGTGTCCCGAAGTTCTATTTCCTGGCGCTGGGACCCTGGGTTGCACAGTCTGTCTCACTGCCCAATTTCACCTGGTGTATCTGCACAGGAATGTGGCCCGGACAGCCAGGCACCTTGCACTTAGTGCCTCACTTCACAGTGTCTTCCTCACTGGGTCTGCCAACTGCCTGTGCGCTCAGGGTCAGCCCGCTGTGGTCTTGAGCTCGGGATGACTTACGCGCCCAAGATGCTTTACACATCCAGTGCCACCGCTTTTTGTGCCTTGACCCCTCTCTGCCTGGCTGCCGGAGTCCATCCCTCCTACTGGTCTGGATGAATGTGTATATTTTAACTCCTTGGTTGTCCGACTTTCATACAGTTCAGTTTTCTGTCAGATCTGGTTGTTATTCTGTTTCTAAATTGTTGTTGTCCCTATCTTGGTTGTGAGAGGGGCACAGTGTGTCTACCTGTGCCTCCATCTTGGTCAGAAGTCCAAAATCTTTTTTATGGCTCTTAAAAAGTTTATGAACAGCTGAATTAGTAATATTTTCCAGGAATGTAAATAGTGAACTGGTGGTTATCACAAAGTAATCAACAAATTGTATCACTAATGATTTTGAAATGACCAAGGATCTATTAACCAGTTATAACATCCCTTTATCTTTTCTGTTCCTTCATTTCAACCTTTCCTTGTAGATTGATTTTAAATAAGCAGCATATGATGGACATTGTTTTTCTTTTGAATCCAAACTGATAATCTACCTTTTAATTGATGTGTGTATTTACTTTTATTATGGTAACTTCGATAATTATTATTAAACAGTGTATTACTAAACACCTTTTCTGTTTTCTGTTTACCGTCTTTGCTCCTCTGCTTTTTCCTATTTTTGTGCCTACTATTTTTGGTGAAGTTTCCCCAGTTTCCTTCATTTTTCTTGTTGAAAAGCTATGGAATATGTTTCTATTCTTGTAGCGGGTACCCCTCAGTTCTTAGCATCCAGCCACACTGGATCCCTTGCCCCTCTGCAAATACCCCAAGCTTCCTCCAGCCTCAGGGCCACGAAACTGCTATACTTAATGCCTTCTTTCCCCACTTCATCCATTTTTAACAAACACTGAGTTATTTGGTGTTTCTGTTTTCCTTCTAAATATTACAGGGACCTGATGTGATATACCTTCTAGTGCCATTTCTTAGATTACTTACAAAAGATTTTTCTTTCCATCTTGAATAGCCTGCATTTCAATATAGCCTGCATTTCTGAGCCACCTTACCTGACTTTGAATCCAGATTTGCTCTGGCCTAAGTAAATATAATTTTGTATAGTATCTTTTTAAAGCTGTACATTTTAGGATCATAATAATTTTAGGATCATTTCATGTCTTTGCTTCACATCTTTGCTTTCTTCCTTTAAAATAGAGAAGAACTGATTCTGAAACACCCCATTTTAATGTCTCTATTTCCTAAAAATGTACAGAACTTTTTTCCTCTTTTATTTCCTGAATATTTCCAAAAGAGGTCTAGCAGAGCTTTGGACAGGGTAAGTAAAACAGGGTAAGGAATCGTCTAGGCAGCAATGGAAAAGGAGGTCATTATCACTGAAGACCAGGACTGAGGGCCACTACTAAACTAGGCAGTGTCCCTGGGTAAGCATGTACTGATACCTACTGGTTTTTGAATGACACTGTGACAGCGTGTGGATAAGCATTGTTTTAAACTAGATGTCACAAATGTCAGGAGGCTGCACAGTGCCTGCCCAGACATGCCTATTTGGGTCTGAGCCGAGTTGATATTGAGTTCTCTTCTCTTGCAATTATTAACTAATATGTTCGGTTCCTTCTCAGGCCACTTCAAAAGCAATCAGATGGCTCTGTCATGAGCTAGGAAGAGGTGCTACATAATGGGAATTCTATGATCTGTAAAATATTGAGTTAATGCCCCGAGGCTGAAAATGCAGGAGAAATCACCCCGTTGTCAGGGGCGATTTATCGCACAGGTCTTCTCAGTGGAAATGCACCCTGAACACTAACACTAGTTCCCAGGGCCTCTCATTTGTTAGAGTCTAAGGGCTGGGGCCAGAGTCTTCCCATGTATTCTCTAACTGTCTCAGGAAAAACAGAAGGAAAGTTGCTTATTAGAGGACTTAAATGTAAATGTTGGTATATCATCTGACTCATCTCCCCACCCCCACTGATTTGCACCATCATTTCAAAGAATTGTTACCACAGAAGAACATTCAGCCCCAACATATAACAAAAATCACTCTCAACTAGCCAAATTCATAGAGACAGAGAGAGAATGGTGGGGGAGGAGGGCAGGAGGTTAGTGTTTGATGAGTATGGAGTTTTACTTTGCGAAGATGAAAGTGTTCTGGAGGTGGATGGCGGTGATGTTTGCCCAACAACGCACTTAACATCATTTAAAAATGGTTAAGGTGGCAAATTTTATGTTATGTGTATTTTACCATGAAATAAATAAATATCTAAAATAGAATAAAATAAAATAATAAAATTTAAAGATGCAGTCTCAGGAATTGAAGCAGTCCCTTCACAGACCAGATGACTTTTCTTGGGGGTGAACTTGAGCACTTTAACTTCTCTTGCATAGACCTCAAAGTAAAAGAGTTTGTCAAGCCTGACTCAGTTCAGGTGACCCTTACTATGTAATGTACTCACAGAACATTCAAAGAGCACATGCTTCCATATAAGGTGGTTGATTTCCACCTTCTTTGAACTCCAACCAGTCCATGTGGCATTCATGATTAATAGCCACTCTAGCCTGTTTATTGTTCAAGGTTTTAACAGGAATCACAAGCTTGAAGAATAAACTGACTACACTGGTCATTGATTCATCAAATGCTCACAGAAGAGGTAATCCTGTGACTGGTTTTGAAAACAGTGGGGTGAAGAGGGAAGAGCACGAGCTTTGAGAGCAGACCTAAACTTAAATCCTGGCTCATTCTCTTACTCCTGAGAAGGTTAAATACATTGTAATCTAGACAATCATCATTTTTCATGTATTCAAGTATCAGCAAATTCACCTATCTGTTGAAATTTGTTTGTAGCACCCAAAATCAATATTCACGGCATTCTCAAAGTCATTCCCAGATATGTACAGAGGGGCAAGCATTTTGGATGGGACCACGGGTGTGTTGCCAGCTGAGGTAAACAAGATAATGTTCCACTTTTGTTTTATCTCTCATACAATAAGCAAGTGTGCTTCTCATCTTCTATTTAGTACCATGGTTTTTGCTTTGCACTTTTTGTTGAGGATTTTGCTCTTTAAAATGGCCCCTAAACTTAGTGCTGAAGTGCTGTTTAGTGTTCCTAAGAGCAGTAAGCCCTATGGAGAAAATGTGTGTTAGATAACCTTTGGTTAGCGTGAGTTATAGTGCTATTGACTGTGAATTCAATGTTAATGAATCAACAATGTATATTAAATTAAATAAGGTGTCCTTAAATAGAAACACACATCAAACAAGGACATGGATTCATCCATTGACAAAAATGTGAGCAGAGGCTGACAGGAACTGTTACAGAACACAAGGAGGGGCGGAAACGGGGGACAAAGGGCAGTATACTTTTAACGAAAGGAACCCCCCAGGTTTGTTACGACTGCCACCTTATAGGAAAGACATCTCTCAATGCCAGAGATTCGTGAAAAGGAAAGGAAATGTTTATTTAAAGCTATACAGACTTAAAGTAGTGACCTAATGTCTTCATCAAAATCCCATAGTCCCTTAAAATACCCACAGACACACACAGTCCTTCCTTCCCCCTTTGCCCAGTCTCGGGTACCATATCTCAGGAAAAGAAATAGAAGTCCGTGGCTCAGGCAGCCCCTGGTTCTTCCCAGCAATCCATGCTGACCTGGTAGGCCTTCCTCGGTTCCTGGCACCACCAGCTGTTTCGCTGGGATCTCTACTAAAGCTGGGTGGTAGTTCCCCCTTCTAAAGCTGTGGGGGTCCCCACTCTGGCAAAGCCATGTAGCTCTCCTTCACTGCCACAGCCACATGGTTCTCTGCAGTGCCACAGCCACGTGGTCCTCTCTCCACAATGGCCACGGGAGTCTCCACTCGGGCAAAGCCTCATGGTTCTCCCTGCAATGGCTACCGAGCCTCAGTTTAAATCCTCGCCCCCATCTTCCTCTGCAGCCCCATTTCCAACTCCTCCCACAATAGGCTACACTTGCCACGTAACCCCTTGTCCTAGAGCCAGTCATCACCAAGCTCTCACGCAGGTGCTGTAACTTGGGGGACCTGCCCCCCCCCCCCCCCCGTTACGTCTGGGGGGGAGTTACTTTCATTCCCATGGCTCAAAGCGAGGCCACAGCTATTTAACATATCTATGTAACCAGTTAAAGGTTATAGATATGTTAAATGACCACACCAGAGGTTAGCTGCAAAGCTGTTGCTATGCAAAACAGCTCTCAATGGCCCTGCTCTATTTGTCCCTTCCCCCATCCCACACCTGTGGGGGAGGGGGGTGAGGACATCCTATTTCCTGAACACCTTGGGTTCTGGACCCCATTCCAAATCCCTATTTGGGGCCCCCCTCTTGGCTGCACCCTGTAACAGAATTTCTTCCTGTAAGAAGCAGGGCTTCCCTAAGAGCAATGGCTCAATAATCACCACTTCTGTGACTTTACAGAACATATCCACCACCCACCACAAGTGACAAGAACCAATTTTACTTCCCTTTCTAAAAGGTAATCTCTTGCTTACACAGCACTCCATTCTTTTCCAAAGAAGATACGCAGATGACCAATAAATACAAGAAAAGATGCTCAACATCACTAGTCACTAGGGAAATACAGATCAAAACCACAATGAGATACCACTTCACACCTACTAGGATGGTTATAGTTTTTTTAAATACAAAATAAGTATTGGCAAGGATATGAAGAAACTGGGACCCTCCCACATGTAGATTGCTGATGGGAATGTAATACACTGCAGCCACTGTGGGAACAGGTGGCAGTTCCTCAAAAGGTTAAACAGACTTACTTTATGTCCCAGCAACTCTACTCCTAGGTATATACCCAAAAGAACTGAAAGCAGAGACTCAAACAGGTACTTGCATACCAGTAGTATTACAATAGTCAAAAGGTGAAAACAATGTCCGTAAGCCTGTGAACAGATAAACAACATGTGGTATTCTCATGCAATGGAATGAAATTCTGACAGTGCTGCAACATGAATGAACCTTGAAAACCTTATTCTAAATAAGCCAGACTAGGTTAATTTATAAAGAAAGAAAGTATATTAGAGGTTACCAGGAGTTGGGAGGAGGAGGAAATGAGGAATTGCTGTTTAATGGGTAGAGAGTTTCTGTTTGGGGTGATGAAAAAGTTTGGAAATAGAGTTTTAATGGTTGCACAACACTGTGAATGTCATTAATGCCACTGAATTGTACATTTTAAAATGACTAAAGTGGCAAATCGTATATATGTTTTACCACAATAAGAAAAACTAATTTTTTAATTAAGAAAACAAGTGTGGTGCAAAACTGGTGCCATTTTGGTGGTGTAAGGTTTTTCCTAGGCCCCGCAGAGAAAGAAATGCCAATCAGCTGCAAAATCAGGCAGTGTAGGGCTTTATTGGGGTTTGTGCATCCAGGCGAGGTTCTCCGGTCCACGGAGCGGGCTGAGGAAGTCGCCTCAAACAAAGAGCAGGGCGGGGTCTTATACACCAAATCTGGGGGTCTTCTTGACGGGATCCGGGGATTGGTCCCTTTGAGCCAGTGGCAGCATATCATTGGTGGTCCTCCTCAGGCTCTGGTTTCCATGGCAAAGCCCGCCACTTTGGCTCTCTGGCCTGACATCAGCCGTCTTTTCTGGGTGGTAGTTCCGCGCCATTCTGTCCTGCCACACCCACCCTGACAGGTGGTATCTGTTTGTGTGGCAAAATCTAGCTCATCCCACCTGAACCTTCCTGTCTGGTTCTCTAAAATGGCATAATATAGAACAGTTCGAGCTTTATGGACATACCTAACATTGAACCTGCAGGCCAAGGTATTACCTTCATTGATCTTTAAGCCTCTCAGAAGAGGGAAGACTAAATGCGTACAGTTGTATCCTTGTTGCATTTGAAACTTAATGGGGCAGGCAGTGTAACCCAGGCTGAAAGTGGCCATGGTGGTCAGAAATACTTACTTTGTAACATAAAAGTGAGCTTCTCAGTTTCATTCTTTTCCATGGGTTGCCACTTTTGGTTATTTTAATATGCAAACATGAAATTGCCTTAAATTAACTGACACCAAACAAAGATCACTGTATTTTAAAATGGGTTTCCAACAATGTCCTGTGATCAGCAAGCTCTATTTAATAAAGAATTCTTCTTGGAATCATAACATGTCATTAGGCATCACATTGGACAACTGAAAAGTTAAATTTGTCCTAGGATTTCTTCTGTTGCTGCTTTCTAAATTTTCTTCAGAATGGGTTTACATGACATTGTGAATCTGTAGTTACTAAAAATAGAGGAAGAAAATGGACTAGTTATGTTGTATGTGAAGTATAGAATCAAAAACAATGATTTAACACATTGGAAAGATACTGTGTAGGAAACTCATAAGGAGTTCAGCTAGGAAAAAATAACTCAAAAATCAGGTATTATTGGGGACAATATGGCCAGGTGTTCACCCAATATTAGTGTCTCCTCCTTTCTTACTGACAAAATCTGATTTTATTCAGGGAAGCAATATGCTCAACTAAGGATTACATTTCCCAGCTTTGCCTGGAGCTGGGTTATGTATTAACTCCTGGAGCCAAGGAGTTATAAGTAGAAGTAAGATAGCACTTCCAGAAAATCTCTTTAAACATTATTGATCCAACTGAGTGATAGGTCTTTTGTCCCTTGCCCTTACCTGTGTTCTTGCCTGGAACATGAACACAATCGCTGGAGCTCCAGCAGCTATTTTGTGATTTTTGAACACAGATACCATGAATCCTTAGGGTAGTGGTGCAAAATGATGGAAAGAGCATAGATGCATGATTGTTTTTTACAAAATGTGATCTCAGCTTTAGACAAATATACTTAGATTGTTATTACCAGCAGCCCAGTGCAGCTCTAATCTCCAATGTTGTCGTTTTTGGTAATAATATTGATCTAGCACTTATATACAGTTTTGCAGTTAACAGGGTATTTTCATTCTGTCACCACCTTTGACCATCACAATCCTGTGAGATGAGTGCAATTACTCTAGGCTTACAGATGATGACACTAAAGCTCAGAGAATTTAAATAACTTGGCTAAATAGCAGTCTTAGCATTTGTTGTAGTCAAGACTCAAACATTAAACATCAAATGCAGCTTCTTTCTTCCACGTTTTAGGCAACTGTTAACATAATTGATGTCTGAGTAGCTATCACAGAAGTGGAGAATCTTTTTTTCATTGTATAAGAACCTACTCACCTACTAAAATCAGTTGACCAATCACATGCTAACTTACAAAAAAGAGGGGGGGGGTTTGTTGTTGTTTTTCTTCTTCCTGGAGACCTACAATATGTTCAACTCACATCCTTTTTTACTTCAGAAGAGAAAACAAACCAGCCAATACATAAATGACCTTAAATGCTTTTCAGTTCGGCTTTATGCCTAGGGATTTTAAGAGGAAACAAGGGAAAAAAGGAAAAGAGACATAAAGAAAGGGGAAAATTCTGAGTAAAAGAAGGGAGAGGATATGGAAAAGACTAGGAGACTGAAAGCTGTGAATATTTTTAAGTATATGTCAGCCAAGATAGATAACTTGGCTTCATGAACTACTTGCTAGAACCATTGAAGGCAGAGTAGACAAAAGATAGTTGTCATCATTCCCTTTCCAACAGTCTTTAGGTCTTTGCAGCTCTTCTGTTCTTTTCTTTTTACCTTTTTAAAGAGAGTTTGCCAAAGAAATTGACTGTATAAGTTTCTGCCAGCAATTTGCTGGAACCAGCTCATACAGTATCACAAGATCCAATCGGTCAGTTTTCAGGAATTTTGTAAGCCAGTTGTTCAATACAGCCATTTTTTAAACTTAATTATATAAAGTTATAGTGGAATTATATTAAAAACCCGGGTAATACATAATCAAAGCTCATCACTTCATAGTTCCTTTCCCATATGTCATGATTATCTATGCTCTTGAGTCATGTTGTCTATTCTGTCCACGTGGTGGAACCACGACTACACCGTGGTATGCCACAGTGCATCTCTTCCCAGCCCACATCCAAAGATGTCTTGTTGGCAAGCTTGCAATCAGCCATAATGAGATTATTTACACCACTGAAATGGGCAAATGCTACAGATTTAGGAATTAATCTATTATATTTTGAATCTTTGTAGTATTTTTGTCTGCCTCTAATGGCTTTTGCGTTATTTTAACTTTGCATTAGAGTCCTTTGCCTGTGTGTCTTATACACTCTACTGAAATATAACCTCCTTCAACCAGGGGTCATTTCTTATTCACATATAGATCCTTTCCCCATAAGTGCTCAACAGTTCCTTGAAAATAGTAGACTGCTTTAGTCTGCTCTGACTACAGGAACAAAATATCACAGACTAGGTGGCTTAAACAGCAAACTTATGTCCTCACAGTTCTGGAAACTGAAAGTCCAAGATCAAGGTGCCCAGAAATGTTGGTTTCTGGTGAGGGCTCTCTTCTTGGCTTGCAGACAGTGACCTTCTTACTGTGTTTCACTGTGCATGTGCACTCCTGGTGTCTTTTTGTCTTCTTATAAGGGCTTTAGTCCTTTCTGATTACAATCCTACCATTATGGCCTCATTTAATCTTAATTATCTTCTTAAAGTTTTCAAATACAATTACACTCGGGTTAGTGCTTTAACATAAGAATTTGCAGTGGTGGAAGGGGCACAATTCAGTCCATACATAGGCGTTCATGACTTCTGCATACAATTGCTTGAAAGCAAAGAAATACAGAGCCTTCACTGTGTGCCTTTCTCTGTGCTAGTTACATTTTATCAACTGAGCCTCATAGCATTGCTTCAAGGTAAATACAGGGGTTGGCAAAAGGTTTACCGTTTTTATGGAAAGACATGCAAGTTATGGTTATATGATTTTATGAGAATAAACTGTTTCGTGTACTCACAACTGTAAACCTACTTTTTCCCACCCCTGTATTATTGTCCCTATTTACCAGATGGAGATATTGACTCTATAAGAGATAAAGTAACTTGCCCAACTATGTACAGATGGTAAGTGTTCAATCCAGTCTTCAGACCCAAACAATGTGACTCCAGAATTCTAACACTTAACCACCGTAAGCAACTGCCATCCTGTTTTTTTCATACATATGTATGTGTGTATTTTGTCTAATGACAGTATTGAAAGTGTTACCCAAAAAAGTAAGCAACTGTTGGGGGATTTTTAGTAGGGCCTATATGCAAATGTACAGATATTCTGCAAAGAGGGTTTTGGTAAAACTAGGGTGGGAGAGTCTTTTTGTATACGCAGCATAAAGGAAAAGTGCTTAACTACACAATCTTCCATTTCTGGGACCTTTGCTTTAAGACAAGATAAAATAAATAACTGTCAGGTCCAATCTAACTGGGAAATATTTCTAACTAAACATTGAGCTTTAATAGTCTAAATTTAAAAATTTAAAAACTGAAAGGTTTGGAAAGAGAGTAAGCCAGTGAGAGAGAGCAGACATAGGAAAAAAACAACTCACATGATTTAGAATCACTGTCCCTGCTTAGGACTCAATGCAATTATTTTATTCCATTTGTCCAAACAATGTTGACTCAGCTTGAAAGAAATTCTTTGGCTTTAAATACAAATGGGTGTTGTTTTTGTCTTTTCCTCTTAAAGAGTCTACTTTGACAGTTATTCATTCCATTCATCCTTCTCTGAGATTCTCCACTATCCACCCCACACTTGGGTGAAAAAGCAAGTGCTTTGGTAGAATGAAAGGGATGCTACATGAGTTTTTCCTCCTGAAACCTCACCAGTATATCCTTTTGCTTCATGTCCCTGTCCAAATCCTTTGTTAAACCAGGAAGTTGCAAAGATGAGATTTGAAAACATACAGCACGCATCCATTCAACAAATATTTGCTGAGTACCTACTAAATGTGAGACCCTCTTCTGGGAGAATATGGTTAACAAAGTCCCTTGCTTTCTAGAAGCAAGAAAGAGACAGAGATTATGCATCAGCAATTGGTAAGAACTTTGAAGAAAAGTAGGTTAAGGATTTATCAGCACATTTTGGTCCAGATCATTCTTTACTGTGGGAGCTTCCTATGCATTGTAGGAGGTTTAGCAGTATCCCTGGCCTTCACCCACTCTATGTGAAAAGTGCATGTGTGCATACACATGCACACACACGGTTGTGACAACCAAAAATGCCTTCAGACTGACAAATATCCATTGTGTGTCAACAGTAGTCCTTGGTTGAGAAGCACAGGTCTAGAGATATGAGGGTGCTAATTTATTAGTCAGGGAAAACCTCTCTGATAAGGTGACCTTTGAACAAAGACTGGACACAGTGAGGATGGGCATCATGTAAATATCTGGGGGAAGAATGTTCTTGACAAAGTGAATGCTAGTGCAAAGGCCCTGATGTGAGAGGATAGCTAGGAGGCTGTAGTGAGCAGAATTAAACAAGAGGACAATAGGAAGTGATATGGTCAGCCAGGTCTTAAAGGAGCAAGATCATGGTTCTATAGTAAGGACTTTGGCTTTGAATCAGAAGGGGATGGGAAATCATCAAGGGTTTTGAGAAGAATAGCCACATGACCTGGTTTATATTCAAACAGAGTTGTTCTGGCTGCAGAGTACAGAACCAGCTGTGGGGACACAACAGTGGACGGCAACATTCAGAGGCGCCGTGGTAATTATCCCAGAGAGCTCTTAGTCCTGAGTAGACAGGTTGTGAAGGGCTAGGAGAAGTGACTGGAATCTGGATATGTTGTGAACCTACATCTCACATAATTTGTTGTTGAATTAGATATCAGGTGTGAGCAAAAAAAATGTATATGGGGGGAGTGTTTGAAATACTCTTCTTTGAAAATAACCCAAATGAGCTTTCCTTTCTGATTTTTGCTCCTAATCCTATGGGACCTTGAGCATAATGGAAACATTGTTTAGCTATTAGATTTTAGACCATTATATCCTAAATTACTTCCTGAGTAAACCAATTAAAATTATAATGTGGGTCTCCTGGAGAAACAGAAAGGAGCCAAACTCAGTACGATTTTACCTCTTAGATGCCACTTAACAGCACTTTTCTCCTATTGCTTGGGGAATTAAATTCTGGCAAGTAGGGGCAAAATGAGCAAACAGGCCCTCCAAAGCAGCCCATCACCACTGGCTCACAGCTTCAGTACTACCCAATTGTCCTCCAGGACCCCATTTGGAAACTAATGTGCACTTTTCATAAAAATCTCCACGTGCTGCAAATTCAGGCAGCATCACTTTTCTCTGTAGCACCTGCCTTCTGAGACCACAGGCATATTCTAGATATTGCCTCCCCAAATTGAAGTAGATTAACTGAGGTTCCAAACTTCTCAAACTATAGGAGAGGGAGAATGTGAAATAAAGGTCCAATCTTCCAGTTAGAGTCTAGGTTAAGATGGGCTTTTATAAAACCCTCTAACTATGTCAGCCTACATCAAAGATTACACTCCAGGAGTTTTTACCTTTAAACCCTGTGAAGTCATGTTTGCTTTGTTTTTAAAGCAGTGTTTCTCCTAGTGTAGTGTCAGGTATTTATTAAGAATGTAGAATTCTGGGCTCCTTTTCAGACCCAAAAGGATGAAAATGGGAATAATAATCAATAAAGGCCTCAGATGATTCTGGAGCATGCTAACATTTGAGAACCACTGCTGTGCCATTTAGGAATTACATTCACTTCCTAGTAATCGAGACTGTAAATAAAGAATTAGTTTATTTCTCTCATTGGTGAAAGAAGTTCAAAGATAGGCAGTCCAGGACTGGTATGGTGGATCCATGTTATAATCAAAAACTTCCTTTCTTAAGGCTACGTAATGTTACAAGGTGGCTGTTGGAGCTCCAGCCATTGTATTTACATTCCAGACAGGAAACAGGAAGAAGGGGGAATAGGCAAAAAGGGCCTTTGCCAACTTCTCCGCATTCTTTAAAAGAACAATCTCAGAGGTCACATCCTTACGTATTAATTGACCAAAATTTATTCACATGACCACTTTTAGCTACTAGCTTGGTGCAGAAATATTGTTCTTAGCTGGGTATATTGATGGTCAGAGTAAAATAATGATAAGTTTATTAAGGAAGAAAGAAAAATGGATGGTGGGCAGCCATATCTATCATAACTCCCTTACACTATCATGCCATGGTGTTGTAGAAAGGCTGTTTAATTTGGAGTACATCATTTTTTACTGACTGCTAAGTTTATTTTGGGCCATGTGTTGCTTATTTTATGGAGAACAGCAAAAGAAAACATATTCATCATTTCTGCAGTCATTCACGCAAATGTATCTGTTTTTCTGTTTTTCTGTTTATCTGTTTTTTTTCTTCTCTCCTATCCTTTGCCAGTCTCTTTTTTTTTTCCTGGTAAGGAGAGCTAAGATTCCAGGATAAGCAGAATGGGGTGGGTGGGGGGTGAAGTGATAGGGGGCTGGGATGAGGAAGCCAAGTCCAAAGGTGGCTCTACCACTTCTTAGCTCTGTGATGCTCAATCTGGTAAGTGTAACATACCAATATCCAGGGTCTGGGGAGGGTTCACAAAATACTGTATATAGAAACACTTCAGGCATAAAAGCCATTCAATAAATACAGTCATTGATCCCTTCTTTCATTTAGATGATGGAGGATAGTTGAATCTGACACCAACCAGAAAAGTCTGATTTCTTTGTTGGATTCCTGCTTTAAGAAAATAGGGATGCTTTTGATATGGAAAATGTCCCACCCAAAAATATAAGCCCTTTTCCCTTAAGAGTTCTCATTTTTGCCAAAGCTGATAGACTTCCCTTGCTAAAACATATATGTAGATTTGGAAGGAGACACAGGCAAAATTGAGTGAGATTAGACATGTTCTTTCCCCTCCTCTGGGCTTCCAGGATCCATTGGAGCAAACACGGTCCCCACCATTTTCCTGGCAACCTCATGGGGTTGGCCTTGGGGGAAGAATACTTGGGTACCTCTAAACCTGTCAAAGTGTGGTCCTGGGTCACCAGCAGGAGTGGTTAGAAATGCAGATTATCAGTCCTGCCCCAAGCTTACTGAAATAGAAATGTGTTTTAACAAACCTTCTAGGTGGTTCTGATGCAAGCTAAAGTTTGAGAACCGTCACTCTAAATAAAGCACTGTGCCCACTTTTTTAAATTAGCATACTTTTCTCTCCAACAAGGAGTTATTGACTCTCTCTCCTGTCTGTGCTCAGGCAGATATGTTGCCAAAAGTGCAAACAAGCCCAATCTCTCAAATTGGGTGAGGCCTTGCGCTGCAGACTTTATTTGCACACCAAGTTGACTAAGTTCTGACAATCCATCAGACAGACTGAAGTTACTGCCAAACCTCCCTGTTGGGAGTAACTCTTTAAATAAAGGCCCTCAACTACTTCATTTTCATCAGCCAGTTTATTGTATTCAAAATGCTTTTTTTTTTCCAAGGGGGGTGTACCTAGTACAGCTTCACCCAGGGCAGAATCATAATCACTTCTACCTGGGAATATTTAAATGAACCAAAGTTTCTAGAACACTCAATAGACCTGCTCTCAGTACATTAATACACACAAGCAGAAAAATAAAGATATCAGTATACCAGCCAATAGCTTGGTAATAGTCATCAATGACAAAATTCTATTGGATTCACTTATTTGCTCATAAAAATTAAAAGTAAAACACATTTGGGCTAAAATGAGCAATGTGCGGGGTTTTCAGGGGTAGTGTCCCATTCAATTTTTGGACTGCCAGAAGGTAACTAAATATTTCCCCTGGTGTGTGTTTTGAGCTACATGGTAGTTTTATTACAGAGATGCAAGAAGGTAAGGCATGCTGCTTTTCTGTGTTCTGCCAGACAGTTTGGGAATTCGAGAAAGCAATTGCTCCCTCATTCCCATTGTCTTCTCATCTTCCTTGCTCAATAAAGAGCTTAGAAAGTCCAGATAAAGACCAGGTGCAGACACAGAAGCCACCATGAGAAGGGTGAGCATTTTTCCTGGATTTGCATGGGCTTGGAAGTGGACTGGAACTGGTGAAGGACCAACTCCTTGTCCCACCTCAGAGCAAGTCAGATCACCTACCACACAACATGGATGTGTTTTGGTAGGTTGTTCATTAATATTAGCTGATTTGTCGTAATAAAGGGGCATTTCACTAACTAGGTAAAGTTTTTAAGCTATCCACCAAATTATTGTGAGGCAATATTTTAGCACATTCCATATTTGTGGAATTATTGGAATACTGGTAGAAATGACACATGTTCAGTAGCGGTAAACAGTTGGCAGGAATTATAACACAAGATGTCTAGCCAGGAAAAATAGAGCTATGTTCCCAAAGAGTAGTCACTGCCTTTGTTGATTTAAGACTTTAATCTTATACATATACCCCTATGTTCATTGCAGCATTATTTACAATAGTCAAGATATGGAAGCAACCCAAGTGCCCATCAATAGACAAGCGGATAAAAAAAGTGGTGGTACAATATACAATGGAGTATTTCTCGATCATAAAAGAGAATGAAATCTTACTATTTTTTGTGACACCTAGAAAGTATTATGCTAAGTGAAATAAATCAGAGAAAGACAAATACCATATGATTTCCCTTATATGTGGAATGTAAACAACAAGATAATGAACAAATGAAACAAGAACAGACTCACAGATAAAGAGAACAGACTGATGGTTGCCAGAGAGGATGGGAGTTAGGGGGCTGGCTGAAAAAGATGAAGGGATTTAGAAGTACAACTTAGTAGTTACAGAATGGTCATAGGGATGTAAGATACAGCATAGGAAATATAGTCAATGTTATTGTAATAACTATGTATGATGTCAGGTGGGTACCAGAAATATTGGGGGGAACGTTTTATAAAGTATATGATTGCCTAACCACTATGCTATACACCTGAAACTAATACAAAATAATATCGAATGTAAACTGTAATTGAAAAATAAAATTAAAAAAAGAATTTGAAATCTTCAGAATGGACCTCAGAATACAAAGATATTTTTTTACCCCCAAGCAGCTCTAGGATTCTCTATCACTGCATGTTTGGGACTCCTTTAACCTCCAGTCTTTTTTTCTTTTCTTTTTTTTTTTAAAGATTTTATTTCTTTTTTAGAGCGGGGTAGGGAGGGAGAAAGAGAGGGAGAGAAACATCACTCAGTTGCCTCTCACTCACCCCCAACCGGGGACCCAGCCTGCAGCCCTGCCATGTGTCCCAATTGGGAATCCAACCATCAACTTCTCAGTTCACAGGCCAATGCTCAGCCTACTGAACCACACCAGTCAGGGTTACCCTACAGTCTTAACATGGTGTGGAACTTCTTTAATCCAGGGTGGACCTTGCCCAAGATGGGCAGTCAGGATCCTTCTCTGGGGAATTTGGATTTGAGCAAAACTAGTCAGTCTAGGAACTGAGGTTGTATGAACGCAAGTTTTAAGGCAACCCTTAAGCTTTGAGAAGGTACAAAGCAGATCTGCAGAGAGAGAAGTATAGAGGACATTGCTCTCAGAAGGATGAGAATTGCTGACCGATCACCTCCCAGTGGCAGGATCCACTTTCTCACAAGGCTCTATTCTTCTGCTGCTGGGTTTCTAGAGAAAACATCACACCTTTATAATAATTTGCTATTTTTATCTCAAATAAAACTAGCTTAAATAGCATTTTATTCCTTGTAACCTTCTTGCTTAGACTAAGGTGGAGTAGGGGAGTGGTAACAGAGTTTGGTCACACTCTATAAGCTGATGATGTTGCCCTATCTTTAAAAATGGAAGAAAGGCCAGGAAGCTTCCGGATTGCCCCATTTGCAGTATTCCAGGCTGGATAATATACTGGTTGCTATACATTCATGTTATTACTGCTATTGAGGGGGCAAATGCTTTGCCTACACTCTCATTTCATTGTCACAATCTTATAATGAGGCTTCTGAGTAGTTAATGTAACTTGCTGAGGACACAGAGATGGCACATGGCCAAGCCGGGACTAAGGGTGCAGATCTCCTTGGCCATGCTGCAGAAGGAGCTCAGAAGGCTCCAACCTGGGCCAGCCTTGGGCAGTATCAGAGAGCGCTTGGCTCAAGGCACTAATTCAGAAGGGTTCTCAGGGATGACTCTGTTCCAGGCAGGGAAGAGGGGAAGCTGTGTGAATAATGGGTGATTGAGAGGAGGATCAGTCAAGCTCAACTTACACTGTTCATTAGCAAGCATCCACAGTGATTTATTCCATATTAGCATTTGTCCCTAATGTTCCGTAATTATCATGGGAGTTGTGAGAATGGCAAGGTGTTGTTGCAGCAAGGCCTTTCTACAAGCAATTCTTTGACTTGGGACGCAGAGCCCTTCTCTAAGACACAGAGATGGATCTGCTTTTATACCTGGCACTTACCTGAGCAGCCATATGGTACTGGTCTCTGATGGGCTCAGTGCCAGCTTCTGATTCCAAACTAACTCATCATCTGGGCTTTTATTGCTTCTCTGGAAGACTGCTGGTAACCTGTGGGCGGCCCACAGAACCTGGAGCAGTTCCTTCCCATCCCAGGACGTGGCTCCCCGCCAGGTGCCTTCAGGGAGCAATTGCAGAGGCCCCAACCTCCCAAGGCCAGCTAGTCTAGGACGAGAAGTCTGTTTATGGTTGCCTTTGGGATTTGATTAAGAGGATGATATGCACATGATGGTGAATGGTTACGATTATTTGTTACAAAAATAAAGATGGCTTTCGCAATTTTTTAAGGCCTAGTCGTTGCAAAACCTTCTCTCCCCTCTCTTCTAATACTTATGACTTCATTTCTGGAGATCAGAGTAGACAGAGCTTTCGTAACTCTTCACCCTAGCATTCCCAAAACATGTGTGCGTATCCCAGACTCCCTAAACTCAAGGAATTAGACCAAATCTGTGGATTGTAACTAATATGATAAATTTAGAGCCCCAAGCCATCTTTCTTCTCTGTTTTGTTGAATGAGTGCCTTGTTTCGCAAGAGCTGGTCGTGATGCTGCTAAGAGATAGTTGAAAAGTATTTTCCATGATGTCATCTAAGCTTGTGGGGTTTTGTTTTGTTTTGTTTTGCTTCTCCTATATAATAGCATATCTTTGTTTTGGTCAGTTTTCTTTCCCTAGTTTTGCATGCATCTGGATGACAGAATGTTTTCTTTTCTCAGGAAAAATTAGATCTTAGTGCTTTCCAAAGTCATTGCTGGGTTAACTGAGCCTTAGAAAGTGCAAAAATCTGTCCTGTGACAAACAGGAGTATTCTAGAAAAGAGTACAGAAATACTCTTTATTAATGATGATTTTTTTATTTCACACTCTGTATCCCAGATTTAGTGACTTGTTTTCTGACAGATATGAGCTGCTGCCTGTCCTTACAAAGGGCTCCGGACCTGTAGGGCTTTTAATGTAGGTGGAGGCTGAGGGACCCAGGAGTTTGCTTAGTGCCAAAAACTGGCTTTGACTCCAGTGCTGCCAAGGCAGGTACTGACATATCCCGTTGGCTCAGGAGGCATGTTACATGCTGGAGACCAACAGAAAAAATGGTAAAGTGAGCTCTCCGGGGAGCCTGCCGACAAAGTTTTACCCTCCGGGTCCACCAGCATGTTTGCCCACTTCTCTTTTTTCAGGAAAGTCTGATGGCTTTATTATTATTATTATTATTATTATTATTATTATTATTATTATTATTTTGTAGAAAGAGGGAAAACCTCCAAGAGATAGGTGATTTGCTGGGCTCTTTCTTTAAGGAGAAATTTCTCTGCTTGAAATGAGAAACTCACGCTGTTGCATTCCATGGGAATGGGACAGGGGAAAGGAGATTGTGTCCCGCTGTGGGAGTCAACTTCCCAGAAAGTGGGAATGAGCAAGTTATCTGTGTGCCTTTCATTCTTCAGGTTCACCAGTACTATAGCTGTCTCCCAGAGGAGAAAGTCCCTTATGTCAACAGTCCTGGAGAGAAACTGCGAATCAAGCAACTATTACACCAGCTGCCACCACATGACAATGAGGTAAGGGACTGGGGGGACCTCAAGAATACTTTTCTTAGAATCTTCTCTGAATTGCTACCTTTCTACAGTTAGAATGCTGGATCAAGGAGATCTCCAAAGAAAAATTCTGGCAATGTATTTTAGGTTTTAGCTTCCTTAACTAGAGCCAAAAGAAACTGAAGAAACTGTCGGACACCTTCTGGAGAGTGTTACCAAAAAGCAGAATCTCATTATGGGCTGGATTTGCCTTTGAGCCTGGCACTACTAGCTATTTGAGGGTAACCAGGGAGCACTAAAATTTAAAAGCTCAAGTCCAGGTTTTCCCAGTTGAAGAAGAATGCATGAGGCTGGTTTCCTGAGCATGTCAGATGATTGAGATTCCCTAGGCCAGTTAAAACCCTGCAAAATGTTTGTGACTCCTTTATTTTCAGTATCATGTCATATTAAATGAGTGTGTACATTGCCCACGTTACACATCAGCAGAAGTTCAGTGTGCAGATTTGCAGGTCTGAAAATCTGTGTTTTTGTCATTTAAAGTCCAACTTGCTAGGGTGATCCTTTGCACCCTTGAAAGTATGGCTTGCAGGCTGTCCTTTTCTTTTGAACCCAGACACACAGCACTGTAAGCAGGCTTTTCTTATGTTTGAAGATTAATTGATCATAAGGGAAATTTGTAAATATGCTTTTAAAAGATCATTATGCCTGAGGGGGTTAGATTTGTAAACTAGAAATTAATTCTTAAGTATCTGGCTTGTAAAAATTAGTAATCACATAGAATTGAATTGTCCACTGAACTCTGATTGCATCTTAAATAAAAACATAATTTTCAGTTGAAAAAATTCCATACCCCAGCCTTCTACCAAGTGCCCCACCCACAAGCTAGATCCTAGGGGAAATGACTGAGTGCTTTTTTAGTCTTTACCTTCCCACATTTGAATTAAAAAGGATAAATCAGGAGACACAAAAATAGATTTGAGTAAGTGGAGCAAAAGCTTAAACACTGAAGCAACTCCTAAAAAAACAGGCACGATTCCCTTTCCTATCATTTACTTCAGATTTCATTAAAAATATATATATAAGTAATGTTTTCTCTTTAAAGCTGAGAGCAAGCCTTGTAACCTGATGCCCATTTAACTAATTTGGAAGTGAAAATTCGGGTTTTTACAAGCAGAAGGGGTGTGCCTTTCTTTAAAAGCATGTCCATAAAATATCAGTGGTGTAACCATATATTCTGGGCTGTTCAGCTCCCTGTAGTTCTCTCCCTGGGACATCTAAATGAAGACTTGCTTTTCTTGTTAACTCTTTTTACGTGAGAGAGAGACCTGGTCTACTCTTTTCTGCTTTTAATGGTTTATTCTGTTTACGATTAACTGGTTTCATGAAAAGAGACCTTTCAAATTCCTTCTTCCTGTTGGTGAGAATTCCTTACATGTGACCCAGAGGGCAGATTTCTCCCATTTGACATGGCCCTTTTGAGAACAAAGGGTGATTCTAAAGTAAATATCTGACCATTCTTTTTTTCACCCTGAGAAAACAATTTTGATATCTACAGCTGCTCTGGTTTTCAAATTGGGATGTACCAGTCTAGTTCAAAAAGTTTCCCTGTAACCATCTGGTTGTCAAAGCATCTGAGCATTTCAATTAACCTTTCTGATGCTCAAATTACTTTAAAGTAAGACAGACAGTGGAAGTAGGACAATGTATACTAAAATGTGGCAGGTATGGGACTTTGGGTGGAACATGGGCAAGACAGTAAATGATACTGAACCATGTAAATGAGAGAATCACTTCCCTTTAAATTGAGTGGTTGAACAATCAGGGAAAGTTCAGTTTGATGCTAACAGGAGTATCACATTTCTCCAAATCCTCCTAGTATCCACTTTGAAGTTGCAGCATTAAGAATCTGCCTTTTACCTCAGTGGATTGAGTGCAGGCTGTGTGAACCAAAGTGTTGTCAGTTTAACTCCCAGACAAGGCTCAGGCCTGGGTTGCAGGCTAGGTCCCCAGTCGGGGACACGTTAGACGCAACCAACATTGATATTCCTTTCCCTCTCTTTCTCCCTCCCTTCCCCTCTCTCTATAACTAAATAAATAAAATCTTAAAAAATAAAAATAATTTTAAAAAAAGAATCTGCATTTTAGGATCTTCCACAAGTAAAAGTAGCCAGCTAGAATCTAACAATGTGATTTTGTTCTAACTCTATTTTGTTTATGGTGACCCTCTGTTTTTTGCAGGTAATACTGATTTTCCATTTATAATCTTAATATACGTTCTTTTTAAGTAAACATATTCAAGTTTTAAAATGTGAGTCCATTTTAAAAGAGTATTAAGTAAGTAATAGTCTAAGACTATGACAAAATTCCCAAGATGTACAGACATAAGAGGACAGATGGGAAATACTGAACCGAATGTCTTTAATTCCCTCCCTTACTTCTGCGTCTGTGTTTGATAAGAAGGAGCACATCTTAATGTGAGTGCATGCATTAACCAAAGCCAACAGCTGCTATTTCCTCCTGCTCACAGATAAGCAGGCAAGGACCCTGTGAAGCAACACAGATAACTTCTGAGCCAATTCTTCAGTCTCAAGCCTCTAGTTCCCCATTTTCCCAATAGTGAGATGGGAAAAGAGAAGCTGTGAACCTGTAGACAACAGTTCTGGCTTGCTGGCATGGAGCCATCCATTGGTGTCAAGGACCACATACGTGGGTACATGGGCTTGAAAGTATGAGGCCTCCACAATCAATTTGAAGATCCATATCCATGTGAAAGAAGGAGAAAGTCCCAGATCTTGAATTGGATCTTAGTGTAGTGAACACAATGAGTCAGTGAGGATGAGGAACAGGTCCTGCCAAACCCTGGGCTCCAGAGTTTGAAACCTTTAGTAAGTAATTTTGCCTGTCAGCAGTCTTAGGCAAAGACGCATTTTAAATGTCCCCAAGCCTGGTGGTGTTGAAGTATAGACCAGGACCATAAAACCAAATAGGAGCATGTTTAATGAGAAAACTCTGAGGCATGTACTTCAGGAATCCTAAGGAGCAAGAGCAACTCTCCCATGCCATCCTCTGTGTCTGTTCAGGTCCGATATTGCAACTCCCTGGATGAGGAAGAGAAACGGGAGCTAAAGCTCTTCAGCAACCAGAGGAAACGTGAAAACTTGGGCCGAGGGAATGTCAGGCCCTTCCCAGTCACCATGACAGGAGCTATTTGTGAACAGGTGAGTGTAGATTCCGAGGCGTGAAGACAGATTGCTCTGGCCCACTTTTACTCCACAATCATTCTATTGAGTGCCTCCTTTGGGCCAGACATTGTTCTTGGCTGGGGGGTACGGCAGTGAACAGAATATTAAAAGCTTGATTTCTTAATAAGGTATAAAGTCAGACAAAAAAACATAAATAAACAAGATAAAAAGAATATAGCAGGGAAGTGGGTTAGGAAGTGTTGGGAGTATGGGAAGGTTGCAGTTTTCATAAAGTGGCCTGGAAGCGCTGCCCCTCCAATCCTTAGAAGGTGGCTTCTGAGCAAAAACAAGCAAGAACTAAGAGGGTGAAGCATGAAGGCCTTGTGGGAGGGACTGCAGGGGAAAGGGAGCAGCCAGCTCAAAGGCCCTGAGGCAGTAGCATTTCATTCATGTTCAATGAATAGCCAGTTGGCCAGTGTGGCAGGGCAGAGGCATGAAGGAGGAGAACTGACAGAGAGCCAGGTCCTGGAGATTTATGTATCCATTGAAAAGAGTCAAGCCAAGTAACGACATATGATGGATTTCTATTTTAAAATGAGTCCTTTAGAAAATGGAGTTTGCCTGAACCATGGGTCAGCCTCTTTCCCATGATCATTCCAGGACCAGTAACATTTAAAGGGTGGTAAATACTGGTCTCCTTGGTTTGAGAGTTCTTTAGCAAAGTGCATGAACCCCCTGCATGAACTCCCTGGGTTGAAGAGTCTGGGTTTGTTTTTTCTCCTACTGTCCTGTAGAGTGCTCAGGGCATGGCAGAGGAAGGTTTTAAAGAAAACAGGGTGGTGAGAATCCAATCTGCCTGCATTCACCCCTCCCCTCCTCTCAGATGCCAAAAGCTTTGTGATGCTAAATGTTATTTTCCACATTTCACTTAGCCCTGCTGCTTTTTTTATAGGCCCACCTAACTGCTTAAGCTCTAAAGGGACCCATTCAGGTGCTGAAGTTATGTGAGCTGGGTCTGTGAAAAGAAAGTGAGAATAGTACCTTAGGGGCCTGGATGCCATTTGGAGGCTTTTTTTTTAAATTTTTTTTATTTCAGAGGGATAGAGTAAGAAGGTTCATGTGGATGGAATGGAGACACTACTTAATAGGGGAGCCAAAGGACCAGAGGTCTGTTGGTGGGGTCTTCATCTTTAAGACACACCCTTGAGATGCACATGGTCAGTTGTTAAGATGTGAGATTCGGTTTGCTCAATTCAAGATCTCCAGCACTCTCAAATCCTTCTCCTGGAGCCATCCCATCTGGGCTCACCTAAGACAGAAGGAAGGTTGGGCATTTTTGGGCAGATGTCAAAAATAGTATAGAATAGTGACAAGAGCATGGAGGCAGAAAGACCTAAGTTTGACTCACATTTCTGCCAGATGACCTTGGCCATGTTACTTCTCCTCAGTTTTTTCATCTGCAAAGTGGGGATAACAAATGCCTACATCATAGAATTATGTTGAAGATTGAATGGGATTCTGTATTATTAAAGTAATCAAACAGGGGCCCTTTACACTGAGATGGCTCTAGTACTTTGTATGGTAGCCTACATAAGCAAACCAAAACCTAAGCCAAAATCAATGTACTGGAATCCGAGAAAATGAAATTTAAGAACAACCAATCACAAATGCCAACTAGGCCTTCCCAAATAAGGCAACTGCTTAAGTTACAACCAATCAAATCATTTCCTTGCTTTGCTTCCATCTCTTTATAAGAACCTTTCCCTGAGTTCCACTCAATGGAATGCTCCTAACCACCTTCAGTTTGGTGCTACCCAATTTGATTCAATATTTCCCCATGTAAACTCTTGAAATTTTTAATGTACCTCAGTTTCTCTGTTAACAGTATGCTACCCAGTTCTACTAATGTTAAAAAAGGAAGGTGCAGTATTTTTTGTAACATAAAGTCTTTCTTTTGTCTGGTCAGTCACATGAATGAGCTCCCAGAGACTATTAAGATCTTTACTCCTTTTTCTATAAAGCATTTCAACCCACATGAGGTCCATGATGTAGGAAAGGTTTGGAAGTAGCTTTTCTACTCTCTAGACATTGTCCCCAGAGCTCAGCCCGTCATGTGGGGTTGTGAACCTCATGGTGAACCTCATGGTCAGCAGAGAACCTTCCCCTGGACCCACTGCTTCACACTTTCTTCCTCCCTCAAAGACCCTCAGACCATATTGGTCTTATCCCAACACCAGCTGTAACAAGGGTTATCAGGTATTCTGCCTTGTTCCTTTCTGTATGGGCACTGTGAATGGGAAGATAGGGGAGGGAGAGAGAAGAAGCCCTTTCGAGAGTCAGGTCTTGGAACTGGTGCCTTTTCAATC
This sequence comes from Trachops cirrhosus, assembly GCA_028533065.1. Lineage (NCBI taxonomy): Eukaryota > Metazoa > Chordata > Mammalia > Chiroptera > Phyllostomidae > Trachops > Trachops cirrhosus. The sequence continues at coordinate 51,566,351 of CM052544.1, read as the reverse complement.
AAGACTATGTAAAAAGATGTTAGAGGAAACAGGCTAAAAGCATGCCAGAAAGACTTTCAGAGAAATAGTTAAAGGCGGGCATGTTTTAATGAACCCACTCCCCTATCATCTTACAGCCCCCTCTCCCCACCCTCAGCCCCCACAGCCTACTCCTCCTGGTGTTAAACTTGGCTGTGCCTGTGGATGGCGTTTGGAGGATCTAAAAGATAATGAGACCTTCACTCTGTGTAAGTTTGCCTCCTACCTGCAAACATTTTCCTTTCTTCCCCACCTTTATGAGTTCTTATTTTCTGACTTTATCTTCATCTTAACTTGGTGGCCCTCCTAAAGGAGAGTGGGTGGAGGGCATGTATGTAAAGCAGGTAGCACAGGGACTAGTTGGAAAATAAGTGCTCAGTAGTCAACTATTGGTAGAGGTGGTGGTTATTCATCACCTGCACATGGTACTGAGAGATGGGAGCCAGTGTTCACACTGACGTTTCTGTTTGCCTCACAGTGTGGTGGCCAGATTAATGGCGGGGACATTGCCGTGTTTGCATCACGTGCCGGCCACGGTGTTTGCTGGCACCCACCCTGCTTCATATGTACTGTCTGCAATGAGCTCCTGGTGGATTTGATCTACTTCTACCAGGATGGGAAGATATACTGTGGCAGGCACCACGCCGAGTGCCTGAAGCCGCGCTGCGCAGCCTGTGACGAGGTCAGTGCACTCTCCATGGGGCTTGCAGTACTGCCTGTCAGCTCTCTGTTGTATAACCAACACATCATCCAGTGGCTTCCTGCACAGAAAAAAAACACAGGCCACTCCACCTTCTTATATTAACCCTTTCCAGAGAGATGCCCCATCCCTTCCTGGTTGCTAGCTTGTCCGTGGCTGTGGCTGGCTTTACTGAACACCACAGTCTCATGGACATCCGTGTGGAAAGGCAGTTAGTTTCTGTAGCTGGGGAGACTCCTGGCATTAGGTCAGTTCAGAATGCTTAAAGAAAGAAAAATGGCATTGTGCAGCTTTAGATTTCAGCCAGAATCCCAGGGAGAAATCATCAGTAACAATGTGCCACTTATATCTCAAGTTCTGTTTTTTTAACTTCATTGGGACAGATTGGTTTGCGAAGAGAAGAAAACTGGTAGCATCATTTAATTTTCCCACAATATACCAGAATTCTGGTGAGGACTCAGGAGGCAGATGGACACTCCATTTGGATACCACTGCCCCGCACTCTAAGAGGAATGTGGATTTGCTACCCAGAATCAGAAAGCAGACAGGAACACAAGGCCCAGACCTGGTGCTTTCTCCCACCAGAAACACAGCCAGGTATGATCTGTAACCTGGAAGAATACAAAACCTGATTTAGTTTTAAAGGTTTGTATTATAGCTCAATAAAAAAATGTTTAAGGGTTTGGAGCAGAAAGGAGAATGTTCCAAAGCTGACCAATTTTAAGGGAATCATTTGGAGAAAATCTTGGACAGGGATTTTCACCTGCACAAAGTAGAGTTTTGGTTCTATCTGACCATGAAAACAAAAATGTGAGACTGTATAAATGACACTCCGTTTTTTAGCCAGAGTTCACTATTGCATGGGAATTTCTTCCTTACAAAATGCCTATGAAAGATTCACTCTTCTAGGAGGAAGTAAATCAGCCTTAACTAATTTGGATTCTCATGCCTTTGGTGATGTTCAAGAGAGACCCTCTAGGCAGGTAGTTGGGAAATGGATTTCAGGTCCAGCCCTGTAATTCTAGACAGCCAGCCACTTTACCTTCATGGTTTGGTCTCCACATCTGAAAATGAATGATCATGATATGAGATTATATTATTTAATAGCAAAGAGAATGTGATGATTTATGTGCTCCAAAATTTTTGTTTATTGAGATATAATTCACATAATATGAAGTTCAACCTGTTAAGGTGTACATATTCAGTAATTTTTAATATATTCACAGAGTTGTGCACCCGTCATTACTGTCCAATCCCAGATGGTTTGCATCACTCCAAAAAGAAACTCTGTTGATTAGCAGAAACTTCCCTTTTCCCCCTTTGCCCAGCCCCTGGCAACCACTAATTTTGTCTCTGTCTCTATGGATTTACATATTCCAGACGTTTCATATAAATGGAATAATACAATATGTGACTTTTTGTGTCTGACTTCTTTCACTCAGCATGATATTTTCAAGGTTAATACATACTGTAGCATATATCAATACTGTATTTGTTTCCATGGCTGAATATTATTCAATTGCATGTGTCTATCACATTTTGTTTAGCCATTTTTCAATTCATGGACATTTAAGTTGTTTCCACTTTATAACTATGAGAATGATGCTGCTATGAACATTCATCTGCAACTTTTCGTATGCACATATATTTTTAATTCTGTTGAGTGTATACCGAGGAGTGGAATTCCTGGGTCATATGAAAATTCTGTTTAATTTTTTAAATATATTTTATTGATCATGCTATTATAGTTGTCCCATTTTTTTCTCCTCTTTATTCCCCTCTGCCCTGCACTCCCCCTCCAACCAGCATTCCCCCCCACTTAGTTCATGTCCATGAGTCATATATGTAAGTTCTTTCGCTTCTCCATTTCCTATACTGTTTTAAACCTCCCCCTGTCTATTTTGTACCTATCATTTATGCTTCTTATTCCCTTACTTTTTACCCCCTTCTCCCCAATCCCCTCCCTACTGATAACGCTGCATGTGATTTCCATTTCTATGATTCTTTTCCTATTCTAGTTGTTTGCTTAATTTCTTTTAGTTTTTGTTTTTGTTCTTATGTTCAGTTGTTGATAGTTGTGGATTTGTTGTCATTATACTGTTCATAGTTTAGACCATCTCCCTTTTCTTAGATAAGTTCCTTTAACATTTCATCTAATAAGGGCTTGGTGATGATGAACTCCTTTAACTTGACCTTATCTGGGAAGCACTTTATCTGCCCTTCCATTCTAAATGATAGTCTTGCTGGATAAAGTAATCTTGGATATAGGTCCTTGCTTTGCATGATTTTGAATGCTTCTTTCCAGCCCCTTCTTGCCTGTAAGATTTCTTTTGAGAAATCAGCTGACAGTCTTATGGGAACTCCTTGGTAGGTAACTCTCTGCTTTTCTCGTGCTGCTTTTAAGATTCTCTCCTTATCTTTAATGTTGGGTGATTTCATTGTAATGTTCCTTGGTGTGTGCTTCCTTGGGTCCAACTTCTTTTGACTGTCTGAGCTTCCTGGACTACCTGGAAGTCTATTTCCTTTGCCAGATTGGGGAAGTTCTCCTTCATTATTTTTTCAAATAAGTTTTTAATTTCTTGCTCTTCCTCTTCCCCTTCTGGCACCCCTATGATTCAGATGTTGAAACATTTAAAGTTGTCCTGGGGGTTCTTGAGCCTCTCCTCATGTTTTTGAATTCTTGTTTCTTCATTCTGTTCTGACTGAATGTTTACCTCTTCCTTCTGCTCCAAATCATTGATTTGAGTCCTGGTTTCCTTCCTGTCACTCCTGGTTCCATGTATATTTTCCTTTATTTCACTTCGCATAGCCTTCATTTCATCCTTCAGTTTGCAACTGAGTTCAGTCACTTCTGTGAGCATCCTGATTATCAGTGTTTTGAATTCTACATCTGATAGGTTGGCTATCTCTTCACTGCTTGGTTCTATTTTTGGAGCTTTGATCTGTTCTTTTATTCAGACCATTTTTTTTTTTGGTCTTGGCATGCCTCTTATGTAGTAAGGGGCAGAGCCTTAGGTATTGCTAGGGCAGGGTAACCCATGTAAGCTGGGTTGTGGCACTGTATGTGGGGGAGGGGTCTGAAAGGGAACAATGCTGCTTTCTTGGCTTTCATCTGGCTTTCAGTCACTTCATCCACTTCTCACAAGCAACATGGGGCCCTCTGGTGATGATTCCCGGGTGTGTGGGCTTGTGTACATTCTGGGACCCTGTGGGTCTCTTCAACGAACTCTTCTGTGAGGCTGGGAGTTTCTCTTACCACTGCAATTCCCACAGGTTCTTACAGCCAGAGGTTTTGAGGCTTTATTTCCCGGTGCTGGAACCTTGGGTTGCACAGTCTGTCTTGTCCCCAGTTGTTCCTCCTGGTTTGGCCACATGCAAATGTCGGACCACCCAATCCACCAGCAACTGCCTCACCCACCTGGTTCTCCAGCTGCTGCCTTCCCATTTGTCTGCTCTGTCCCAGCTGACTGTCTCTGCCACTCTCAGTCTGGATGAATGTTTCTTGTTTAACTTCTTGATTATTGGACTTCCATAGAGTTTGATTTTCTGGTAGTTCTGGTTGTGTTTTTGTTTTTAAATCTGTTGTTGTCCTTCTTTTGGTAGTGCGAGGAGGCAAAGTGTATCTACCTACACCTCTATCTTGGCCAGATGAAATTCTGTTTAATTTTTTGAAGGAATCCAAACTTCCTTCCATGACGACTAAACAATTTTACATTCTCACTATCAATAAGTAAGGATTCCAATTTCTCCACACTCTTCTTAACACTTATTGACTGTCTTTTTTATTATAGTCATCTTGGTGAAAAGTGGTTTTGATTTGCATATCCTTAATGGCTAATAATGTTGAGCATCTTTTTATGTGTTTATTGTCTATTTGTGTATTTTTCTTTTTTGAAGAAGTTTATAAGCAAATCCTTGGCCCATTTTTCAATTGGGTAATCTTTCTTTTCATTGTGGAGTTGTAACTGTTGTTTATGTATTTGGATGCTAGTTCCTTATCAGATACTTTTTTTTTTGCAAGTATATTCTCATATTCCGTGGTTATATTTTCACTTTCTTGATGATGTCCCTTGGAACACAAAAGTATTTAACTTGTATGAAGTCCAGTTTATTAATTTTTTCTTTTGTTGCTTATGCTTTTTGTGTGTTATATCAATGAAATCATTGCCTAACCCAAGGTCAGAAAAAACACCTTTTTTTTTCTTCTTAGCATTGTGTAGTTTTTGGATCTTTAGAGCTTTGATTCCCTTTGAGTTCCTTTTAGTGTATGGTGTGAAATAGGGGTTCTGGTTTATTCTTTTGTATGTGGCTATCCAGGTGTCCCAGCCCCATTCGTTGAAGAGACTATTCTTTCTCCGTTGAATGTCCTTGACACCCTTATTGATAATCAATTGGCCATAAATGTTTGGGTTTATTTCTGTACTTTCAATTCTAGTCTGTTGATTTACATGTCTCTTCTTATCCCAGTACCATATAGCCTTGATTACTGTAGTTTGTGGTAAGCTTCTAAATCTATGCCTTGAAATTTAAAAACCTCTATATTAGAGGTCAAAATGCAAATGCTTCTGAGGGCTTGTAGATAGTGTACATGAAGGTGGCTCATATTACGGCAACAGTGAGTGGTGAGGAGCATGCCAGACTGGAGAACTACCCGCCCATCTGAGAGCAGCAGCCCCTCCTCAGTTTGAGCTACTGTGGCCACGCAGGAATGTATACTGAGTATTGCCAAATATATATTTGAAAGAGAAGCCAGGATTCCAGGTGTTTATATGAAATTTCCCAATTTAAAAAAGAATATTGTGTATAGGCCAAATAAAACAGATATATGTGTTCACAGTGCCCATGAGCTGTCAGTTTTTGGTCCTGCTTTATATTCTTCATAGTAGAACATTCTTTCTCTCATTAAAATGTGGTGAAAGTAATTACTGCCTGGGCCAGAAACCATGTTTAATTGTAAGCTAGGCAAATCCAAATGCAGGAGCTGATTTAGATATAAAATGAACATATACATATAAAATTTTATTTAATAATTATGGACGGGACCTGTTTTCCCACCCTTCTAGTATGGGGCCCCTAGCTTTTCTCATTTAAAGTGCATTCTTATGGCTGGTCCCTAACCATTTGGCTTCCCATCTCCAGATCATCTTTGCTGACGAATGCACCGAAGCTGAGGGTCGGCACTGGCACATGAAACACTTCTGCTGCTTCGAGTGCGAGACAGTGCTGGGTGGCCAGCGCTACATCATGAAGGAGGGCAGGCCCTACTGTTGTCACTGCTTCGAGTCCTTGTATGCAGAATATTGCGACACCTGTGCCCAACACATAGGTGAGGCAACACTTGGGGCTCAGCTTGGTCCTACTGGGACTGGACTCCCATTGTATCTTGGATAGTTATAATCTCTTTGGTTACAAATGATAGAAACCCAATTCATACTAGCTTAAGTGAAAAAGGGAATATCTTGGCTTATGTTACTGTAAAGGCCAAGGAGTATGTTGGCTTCAGGTAGGGATGGATCAAGGGTTCATACAAAGTCTGTTTTTTTCTTTTGTGTTTCAGTTCAGCTTGTCTTCTGTTGGCATCATTTAGGAACAAACTATCATCATATGCTGGCCAATATGACCCTCCAATTATAGAGTCTTAGCACTTGTATTCTATAAAGGAGTGGGGTTATGTCTCTTCCAGTATCCAAGTCAGGTTCTTTATATAAGAATTACATAGGCCCTGGTTTGGTCATATGTTCTGCCCTGGAAACAAGATAATAAGGGATTCTTAGATTCTATCAGTCTGCCTGAGTCATAGGCCCACCCCCAAGGTGAGGCTATGTGATGTATAGACCCACTACCAAGGGGCGGGGGAGAGTTCTCAGAAGGAAAATATAAAGAGATGTCTTCCACTGCCTCCATGGAAAAACTCAAAGGTCAAGAGGGAGGAACCAAAGCAGTTCTCTTGATAGGAAGGAAAATCAACAAAACCAAATGGTTTCTGGCAAGCATGTCTTTAAAAAAAGTTGAACCAACCAAATACAAAGCAAGAGAACCTCAGATAGCTCATAGCTATAAACTCCCCAAATTAGTGGCAGATGTGAGATGGTGAAAATCATTCCCTTTGCAAAGACTAGCCAATTTGTTCAACCCTCCAACACTGTTCTGGATCATGCTGCATCTGTGGCTTCTTCATTCAACTTGCCTGTTCTGGCACCTTGAGAATAAGCCACCCTTGAAGAAAAAGCGTTGGCAGTGATGAATGTCTGTGAGACCAGCAGCCTGGTCTTCCGCTGGTTTGTGCAATTCCAAGAAATGTACTCAGAAGCTGCCAGCTTCTTACCTACAGTGGGTAGATGTGGAGATAGTCTTGGAGCCCATTTTGCCCCACTTCAAAGATTTCATTGGGAATAAAAAGAAATGGCTTTATCTCAACTTTGTTGAACTTTGTTTCAACTTTGTTTCCCTGGTTCATCAGAAGTGATTTAGTTAAATTAAAAGTTAGCTAGCAATTTGGAGAGTTTTGTGTATTGATAAAAATTGCAGCTTTGTGGACAAGGCACCTACATGTGCTCCATGGTCCTTTGCTGTTGGGTGTCCATCCCAAACTACCTGCTTCTGTGAGGCCTTTCCAGGCTGGAGGTCTTGTGAGGCCCAGGATTAAGCATTGCTATGTCGATCTTTGAGGCCTTCAGTGATGCATGGATCCCCTTTCCCCAACCCCTAAATACCTCACTCTCTTGCAACCTGATGCCTCAACCAAGAATCCAACAGCATTCATTCTCACAAGGACAAAACAATTAGAGAGACAAGCTTCTTTTTATAGTTAGAATTAGGGAATGGGAACCTTGACTTGGACCAGTGGCTGGGCCATGAGAAAGGGTTGAAGTGGGACACTGTCAGGGAGACAGTTCACCTTACCTTCCCACACTGCTTGTGTGGATTCTGGGTCTGCAAGTAGGTGCTTACTCGGATGACTGTACAGAAAACTTACAGCACTGATACCCCCTTCTCATTAGTATTTCTATTTCTTCTGTCCCTTTCTATTGAGACTACAAAGCCTCTCCAGAAACTGCTACTTAGAATTTTTGTTCAGAGGCATGGAAGAGGGAAAATCTGACTGTCACCTCAGCATGTACACTACAGAAGGCCCTGTTTTCTTCTTTCTTGCTTCCTTTAGGTTTTTGAGAACAGTGATTGGCATTCCCTCTCCTTTTCTCTTAAATCCACAAAAAGGCATCCATGGCTTACCAGAAAGAGGATCTCAATGGCCTGTAGAATTATCACTGCTGCAGTTCAAGTACTGCCCCTGATTTTTTGCTCTAAATTCACTTTTCTGTAAAATGTAGTTTCCTGTGACAGAGAAAGGGTGTGTCCTCTATCATACATACCAGAGTCTCTGGCTGCTTTGCTCCAACTATATTTTACAAATATTCCATATTTATATAGCTGCTCAGAACAGACCCTGCATCAGACAGCCGTTGCTAAGGCAACAGTACTTCTGCTTGTTCACAGCAAACAGTCCTATAAACAGACGGCTGCTCATAGCTGCAGTAGACACATCTACCCTCAGAGAAGTACTTACAGGACTTGAAGCAGGGGGAGCACTTACATGTGGACCAGCAGAGCCTTTTTCCAGATGTTTAGAGTTCAGGAGCAGTTCAGAACAATGTCTGACATGGATGATGTTTATCAGTGTTCTGCTGCCTGCTGGGCCACTTGGTAACACCTGCCCCCTCCACTCCCCACAGAGCCCAACTGGCTGGGAGACCTCTGGCCCCAGAACTAGGCCCCTGCTGTATATATGCATATCTGAGCATGCTTCCTTGCAGAAGCACCAAGAAGCTGGAGGAGGGCAGGTCGTAGGAACTGGCCTTCAAGTACCTGAGACAGGGAATGGGAAGGCTGAGGCTGCTGGGGATCTGTGTGAGCAGGAGCTCATAGTAAGGACCCAGGACAGCCAGGATGTCCGTAGGAGCCCCCTGCAGGAGAGGGGAAAGAGAGGAAAGAGGGAAGACCAAGCCAGCCTTAGAAATCTCTCCTGGCCTGCATCTAAGCAGTGGCCCTCAGAGCAAAGAGGGAGACAGGCATTAATTCCTAATAAAAACACAAGAAGAGCAGTCAGAATAGTTATAGGCCCAGGTCCAAGCATTATCTGCATAGCAACTCAGTTAATCCTCAAAACTATCCTATGAAATAAATATTACAGTTATCCCTATTTCACTGTGGAGGAGACCCAGGCACAGAAATGAAGCCACTTGCCTAGGGTCGCATAGCCAGATAGCAGCAGAACCAAAATTTGAACCCAAGCTGATGGGCTTCAACATCTTACAGCCAGCTGGAATGGCAGGGGGCTGGGATTTGAACCTGTGTTGATCTGAGTCCTGATGCCTCACTCTTAACTGCTAGAGAGTTCTGCTTCCGGGTGCTGCCTGCCCCTACTGCCAGGAGCTCGGGAGGAAGTGTGGAAAGAGCCACAGCTCTGGGTCAGCTGTCTCTAGCCCACCCCAACCAGTTCTCACTCCTGCTGGGAATGCTGTGCTGAATGAAAGTGAGTTGATTCAGTGTCCTTTTCCGCTTGGGATGGCCCTTGTGGCTGATCCTGACCCTGACCCTCTAAAAATCCCCTCTTAGTCCCTAGGGCCTACCACTAATGCCTCTCTCTCCCTGGGCTCCAGAGATGGATAGGTAAGTGGGGAGAAGGCAGACAGGGCCAGGAGAGGCTGCTCTCCTGTTTGCCTTTGTTCTTGCCCTTATCTTTTTCTCTCAGTTTTTTGTTCACTGCCTCTCTGGACAAGTCTCTGAAAGTTATTCCTGGAAAGTCCATGCTCATGATTCTCAACCACCAAAGGCAAAGGATCCTATTAGTACTGCCTTTCTGGAAAGATTTTCATTGGCAGACACCAGGAGTCCTGCACAGGTCCCCTTCCCTCCCACAGTAATTGTGGGACAGCACTCTCAGTGGGCTGTCCCCACAGGGTGAGGCCCCAATAGTTCCTGGCTTTTGTTTAGCCAGTTCACAAACTGCTATCAAAAGAGAGACTCCCTGCATCACTATCTTAGCAACAGTCCCAGGTGACTCTTCTTGGCCAGGTGCAGGTTACGTGCTCACCCCTAAACCAGTCACTTGGCTGGGAAATATGTGTTTATACTGGCAGTGCTGGGTCCAAGTATAGCTTACGCCCTGTCCAAAGCTCCTGGCCCAAGAGTATCAGGGAGATGGTACCCCTTGGGGAGATTAAATCCCATAACCAGAAGAAGGCAGAAAGGATGCTGAGAAGCAAGTGCAGTGGGGCCTGTGGGAGGTTCTCCCATAGGTGTAACGAGATTATGTAAACCAGGTACAGCCCTGGCATGGGATGAAATGTGTTTCTTCCTTTCCTGAAGAAGTTAAGCAAAGGGTATGGATGTTTATGGAGGGGCAGTTTATTTGACAAACCATGTCCAACTTTTTCCTTACCAAGAGCAGATTTTTCCTGGGCGGGGCACCCAGGAAAGTTCCTTACCAAGAACTAGAGTCCATGGTTTTTCTTTTCTACTGAGCTTCTACAGTGATTACCCTCTAGAATGGGGTACACTGATGGTGGGATTCAATTCATCTTTCTATTCAACATATGAAGAGCCCCTACAATGCACCAGGCCATGTTCCTGGGGATACCAAAAGAGCTCAATGACCTTGTCCTCAGAAAGCTTCACTTTTAGTGGGAGAGAGAACTAAACAACAGGATATACATACTCATATGTCACAGTCCAATGTCAAGTGGTATTAATGCTATAAAGAAAAATGCAGCAGATGTGGGCAGAGAATGATTGCATGTTAGTAGGATGGACAGGACAAAGTCTCCAAGGAACTGACTTTTAAGCAGATGCCTAAGTAGAGTAAAGAAGGCAATGCCAATGTCATGGTGAGGAACAAGACTTCCTGGGCGCAGATCTCATCTGTGATTTTCAGCTGTTTTACATTAGGCAAGTTATTTAACCTCCTGTGCCTCTGTTTTCTCATCTGAAAAATGGAAATAATACTAGGAACCTCCCTCATACAATGGAGGGGTTAAGTGAGTTTACATATGTGCAAAGTGTTTGTGGTACATCAGTATCATGATTGCTATTTGTCTGGAGGAGTGTGTCCCAGGCAGAAGGATTCATGGGCAGGTCATTTGGATCTGGTTTCTCTACTTATAGCAAATGAGTTAAGAAGGAGCTGACTAGTACAGCAAGGGGGTGCTAGTAGTAGGACACAATATCATTTCCTTGGGGGCTTGATCACTGATGTAATGGCATTATATTCTTCTACATGTGAAACCCAGGCTGGAACCCAGTAGGCTGGATGTTTCATAATGTAATGCAATAGTCTGAGCAGCCCATCAGCCTCTTCTGTGTGACTTCTTTCCTCAGGGATCGACCAAGGCCAAATGACCTATGATGGCCAGCACTGGCATGCCACTGAGACCTGCTTCTGCTGTGCTCACTGCAAGAAATCTCTCCTTGGGCGGCCCTTCCTCCCAAAACAGGGCCAGATATTCTGCTCACGGGCCTGCAGTGCTGGGGAGGACCCCAATGGTTCAGACTCATCTGATTCAGCCTTCCAGAATGCCAGGGCCAAGGAATCTCGGCGCAGCGCCAAAATTGGCAAGAACAAGGGCAAGACGGAGGAGCCCGTGCTCAACCAGCACAGCCAGCTGCAAGTGAGTTCCAACCGGTTGTCTGCTGACGTGGACCCCCTGTCGCTGCAGATGGACCTGCTCAGCCTGGCCAGCCAGACGCCCAGCCTCAACCGGGACCCCATCTGGAGGAGCCGGGATGAGCCCTACCATTACGGGAACAAGATGGAGCAGAACCAGCCCCAGAGTCCCCTGCAGCTACTCAGCCAGTGCAACATCAGAACTTCCTACAGCCCAGGAGGACAGGGGGCTGGGGCCCAGCCAGACATGTGGGCCAAGCACTTCAGCAATCCCAAAAGAAGCTCGTCCCTGGCCCTGAAGGGGCACAGCGGCAGCTTCATCAAGGAATGTCGAGAGGACTATTACCCAGGCAGGCTGAGATCCCAGGAGAGCTACAGCGATATGTCCAGTCAGAGCTTTAGTGAAACTCGAGGCAGCATCCAAGTCCCCAAATATGAGGAGGAGGAGGAGGAAGATGAGGAAGGGGGAATGTCCACTCAGCAGTGTCGGACACGTCATCCACTCAGTTCCCTGAAATACACTGAGGACATGACGCCCACAGAGCAGACCCCTCGGGGCTCCATGGAATCGCTGGCCCTGTCTAATGCAACAGGTAGGTTCTGTCCATCCATCCAGCAGTCAGACAGAATGGGGGGATCTTGGGTAACCTGATGCTGAGCCTCAGGGTTTTCAAGTTTTTCCTGCAACATGCCCTCCAGCAGTTCACTGGGGAGGGTGCACCCAAGCATCAGACTGCTTCTTTAATTGGATTCCCTATATGCAGAGACTGAGGCAGTCATTTAGATGCCTGTGAAGTGTTGAGGGGATGCTTCTGGGGTGGGGTAGAGGGAGCATCCAAGTGAAGGATGCTGTCTAGACAGAAGTGCAGCTTCAGCCCAACCCCACAAGGGGCTCTGGAGGATGTTACCCCACACAGTTGGTTCCCTCTTATGACAAATGTGCTGGTGTTTGGCACCATCATGTCAGTCAGTCATAGGCTTTGGGCTGCTGGTGAATGACTGGGGGATGAGGCTGTGGATATAGGGATACAGCAAGGCAGCTCCTGTCAGCCAAAGGCAACATTCAGGAGAAGGGGCAGCTGTGAGTGGGAGGCGATACAAAACCAGATGCTGCCTGGGGCACCAATGCATCTGCAACAGCTTCCAAGCCCCAGTATCTCATTAGGGAGCTGGTCTTAATGTGAAGATGAAGATGAGAGAGAGAATGAGAGTCGGATGCCCACCATCTCCAGGGAAATTGTCTAGCTGTTTTGTGTGTGCATGTGAAGACATGTAGATGTTCTCTGGCATGGCACTACCCAAAGATTCGTCTGAGGGTCAGGGCTGACCACAGTCACAGCGAGATGAGTACTGAAAGGACAATGTTTAGGGACTCTGAGAGCAATTTGACAACAGCCAAGTGCATGTTCATTGGTTCAGGTACAGACCAGTGAGGATGTTATAGAACCCAAGGGTGAGTTCTATGTGATATTGCTGTGTATCAGTCATGTTCAGGAAGGCACATATCAGTCCACAGTGGATTAAAATAAACTAGTCCTTCACTGAGGATAACTTCAGAAGTACTGCTCTAAGATGCACTAAGAGTACCTGCCCCTCATGGACCTCCAAGAGGAAGACCACCTCTACCCCGTACCTCAGGGGTCCCATAGTCAAATGTGTCTGGGTGCAGATTGTGATAAAGTAATGTATGTCAGCCCCATCTGAAGGGGACAGCCATTCTCAGCTCCAGCTGCTTGTTGCCATTTACAGGGTTATTTATTTATTAACTAACAGTGATACAGCTTTAACCATGTGCCAAACATTGCTCTAAGCAGCTTGTAAATGTTAATTCAGTTTAAATCATCACAACCCTATGAAAGAGAATGACTATTAAATTCTCATTTCATAGTTGAAGAAACCGAAGCACAAAGAGGCTGAAAAACATGACCCAGCTTTTGAAAGGTAGAGAAGGGATTTGATCTTGTGCATATGACCCCAAAGTAATTCTCTTAATCATACCAGCCTGCACCCTAATATGAGTCCATGCTGTCAAGTCTCCCACTTGTTTCAGACAAGTTAAAAATGTGCATTTTCAAAAATGTGAAATCTCTGTAAACTCTCTAATGAGCAGAACATGTCTCTGAGTTGCAGGATGTCTGTCTGTGCAGTGTGTATTTAACTGGCATCCCCCTCAGATGCTTTCACATGTGTTCTCATCTGTCTTAGAGGACAGAGAGCAGATATCCTTTACCCCCATGTTTCAGATGAAAAAAAACAAGGCCTTAGTGACTAAGCACCTTGCCTAGCAATTAGTGCAGAGTGATGACTGTCTGGCTTCCAGCCCAGTTTGCACTATTCTCGAAAGATTTACCATATGTGCTATAACTATTTAAGAGGCCAGGAGATAAATAAGTAATTCAACCTTAGAAGCAGTTTCTCAAAGCTAGACCACCTATTAGAATGATTGGCTGCTTGATTCAAACAGAGGCTTCAGGGCCTCCTGCAAGTGCCACTGCCTGAAGCCCTATAGGTGGGGCCTGGGAACCTGCATTTCAGACACCTCCCTGCTGATATCGATGCAAGTGTTGAGAACTGTTGTTACTGGATTTGGTCTGCTTTTTTTTGTTTTGTTTTGTATTGTTCTCACACTATGACTTGAGGAAATCAGGACATCTGGGGGTTAGGGAATGTTGGAAAGGCCATGTGGGTACATTTGAAAGACTTATAGTCTCTGATTTGAGAAAGAGGCAGGGACTTTATCCCCATGATTTTCTATGGCTCCTTGGGCTAAGCAACTAATGCCCCTCTGCCTCTGAGATTTTTGGAAAGCAGTGGGAACCACTTCTGAGATAGCTGAGAAAAATTCCTCAGAGTAGCACTGTCCAATGGGGTAGCCACTAGCCACATGTGACTATTGAAATTTGAATTAATGAAAATTAAAAGAAATTAAAATTTCAGGCCATCAGTTGCACTTGCCACATTTTAAATGCTCAACAGCAATGACCTAAGTTTCAAATTTCATTTATTTTTTAATCAATTTAAAGTTCAATAGCCACATAGGGCCAGCAGCAACCCTGTTGGACAGCACAGATGAGGGAAGTGAACAGTTAGGATGGGCATGATTTTAACACCATCATTAGTCCCTTTGGATGTTCTCACAGGAGCTCTGGTTTTCAGATTCTCAATTAATTAATGGTTTGGAGTACCATTTATGGAGTCACTCCCTCACTTGAAAGTCAGCCTTCATCATGTAAGAGTTATATGACCTTGAATAAATCACTTAAATTCTGTTAGGTTCCATTTCCTCATCCATGAAATTTTGTAGGGTTTTTGTGAGAACTAAATGAGAATTCATTAAAACTTGTTAATATAGTTCTTGACATATATGATCCTCTAATTAGTTACCTGATGCTTTTTATTGTTATTATTTCTCTCTCATCTTGAAGATACTGGGCCATAATTTTGGCCTCCAGGAAGTTTTAACTACTGACATCTCCTGGCATCCACCAGCTGCACAGGCTTGCGTTTGTTTATTTTCAGGTTTGCAAATGCTCCAGTGGGCTATCTTCTTCCTCACCTGAGAAGAACATGAGAAACAGGGAAGTGAAGAAACCCATTTTGTGTTCTTCTGTTTCCATGGACCTTTTGGACACAATCTCATAGAAAACACAGTAGCATAGAAGAAAGATTGTAGCTAATATTCAAAACACTGTTTTGACATTTGTCACTAGAACAGACCCTAAACCAACGCTGCACAGAGTGTACACCAAGGATACGGTGTTGACTAGACTTGGGAAGTCAGTCTTATTGTTTCCAATCCTTACTGTTGCACTTAAATTTTGCTAGACAACTCAGTGGTCTTTTGAGAAGGTAGTGTTCTGAACGGTGTATCTTTAAATCCCAGAATCTCAGTCTATGAGTAACAGATACGTGTCACAAAAGGCTTAGTCAAAACACCTTGATCCTTTGGTGAAAGCTAGATTTCAGGATAATGGATTTTTCCCCCATGGTCAGCAACTTATGTTATTGAATAAGTCTGTAGTGTTTAATTTGGCATGAAGCATGAATTTTTTGTGGGCACCATTTTTTTTCTTAAATCAGATCCGGAAAAACAGATCACCCCAGTGGCTTGCCAGCCTCAGATGTGGGCTGCAGCACCTCCTGATCTGGTTAGAACTGGGAGTATACTGTCCCTCCTTGGAAAACACAGTCCGTCCCTTATGCTCAAGGGTAGTGACTCACCAGGCATAGTCACTATGTACACCAGCACCATGCGGAGCCTTTGCAGAAGTTCTTTACCCTGCCATTCCCTAAATATGACTCTAAAGCAGCTGGCAGCTTAGATGATCACACTATTCAAAATAGTAATAACAACAGCATCAACAACAACTAATATGATTAGGTGTTTATCATGCACTAGGTATAGTTCTAAGTACCTTGCATGAACTAACTCACAGCATCCCTGTGAGGTAGATAGAGTTATTAGCCCCATTTTATAGGTGACATAAGTAAGACACAGGCCACACAGATTGGAAGTGGAGGAGGAGGTTTCAAACATGGGTATTCTAGCTCCAGACCCTGTGCCCTTAGCCATGATACCATAGCAGAGGTAGATGATGATGATGACAATAACTGATGATAATCATGATAGACCACTGACTGTGACCTGATGTGCTAATAATTGCATGTATAACATGGCTTGAAACCCTCGCAACAACCCTGTGAGATAAGTTTGATTTATTATGCCCATTTTACAGATGAGTACACTAAAGTTCAAAGAAGTTGTCACCTCCCCACGCTCACCACTCTGGTATACATCCTCATAGGCAGGGTCATGATCGCAATCAGGAGACTTGCACCATGACTCAATCTGAAGGGTCAAGGACTCCTTTTCCTGTGGCAGCTAGTTTGTTGATGTGTCCATGTGGCTCTGGCAGGGCTAGCAGGAAACTTGAGAGCACAAGTGTCAATTGAGAGCTGAACAGCAGAAAGCAAAGCTGGCAGTCCCAGAGGATGTGCCCAGGTCAGAGGCAGGAAAGACAAAGGAGACAAGTGCCAATCCAGGGGTTGGCCTCAAGCAGGGGGCACCAATGGGGAGGAGACTAAGGCTGTGGTACATGTTAGGGTCAGGGTTCAAGACACAAACTGGGGAATTGGAATTGGGACCAACTGCTGCAGGCAGAGGCCACCTCACAGGACAGCTGGAAACTGTCAGCAGATCCCTGGAGAAGGGCCCTGGTGTGGAGTGGTGAGGCTGGGAATGTGGCTATTCCTTGAGGGTCAGCCAGATTCTATAAGGAGTGGTTGAATCAGGGAGAGCTGGCACCTGTAAGAAGGGAATGCAGGTATGAGTAGGAATAAGGGAAAGAGAAAGGTGGTTTCTCTTCATTCATTCATTCATACATTTATTCAGCTGGCCAGCAAATGTGACTTGAGTGCCTATCCTGTGAGTAACAACAGAATGAATGAGTTGGAAATTAGACTTTTGGGTCATAACTGACCTTGGGCAGCTAACTTATCTATTCTATGACTCAGTGTCCTCATCTTTGAAATGGAATGACAACAGTGGCTTCTAGGTTTGTTGTGGGAATCAAATGAGTTAACCCATATAAAGAATTTAGGACAGTGCCCAATACCCTCTTAAGTGTTCGATGAATACTAGCTGTTATTACTATTAGTTGGTGCCATGGCCTTTGCAAAGTACTGTGGGTGCAGTGCTGAGCCAAAGTAGACATGGGCCTTGTCTTCCTATACCTCACAGTCTAGTGGAGGTTAATAGTATTGTATTGTTATACTAATTGTATAACATAAATTGCATCTGTGATAAATGTAGGGTAGGAGGGTATACAAAGAGAGATATGGCCAACTCAGGGAGGTCAGATGTGGCATCCTAAAAAAGTGATGCTTAAGGGATAAGGGAAGGAGCATTCCAGGCAGCAAGAACAGCATCTACAAAGGTCCTGTGGTATAACAAGAATAAATAACTGAAATGAGGCTCCACTGCTGGGTGGAGCACAGAGAACACTAAGCTGGGAAGAATAGGAGGGGTTAGATGGTGGAGAAGCATTCAGGATAAGTGTTTGAGTCTTTTCACTAAAGACAATGGAAACCCTTGAAGTTTCAAGCCAAACAGGGAGGGGAAGTAACACAATCAGATTTGCTTTTTTAAAAGATAGTTTTGTCTGATGTGTGAGGAATTCATCGGAAAAGGGCAAATGCAGATACAGGGAGACCCATTAGGAGACAGCCCAGGGAAAAGGTGAAGATGTCAGTGCCCAAGGTGTTAAAAGAGAGAAGACTGAAATAAGAGAATGATGGTGACTTAGGAGAGGAAATTCACAGAGATTCCCAGTGCCCCTGGGGGCAGGGTTCTGGGAGAAAGGAGATGAATTTGAAAACATAAAAATGCATAAAAGTTTGCCCACTCTGTGACTTTTGACCCAGGTCAGCATCCTCTGAAAGTACATGTGTCATTGACCTGGATATGCACAGACACAGCAGGGACAGAAGTCTGGAAGGGCCCGATGCTGACTTGGAACTGTTTTGCATTGCTGTGGCATGTCCACACCTTTAACACGCATCACCTGCACACCTTGACAAGGGAAACTTGGTTGTGCAACACTGAGATGCACTGATTGCTGGGGGGTGGGGGAGTTTTCAGCATTGCTGGCAAAGTGGGAAAGAATGAGAAAACAGCAGTGTAGGGATCTAGACCAGCTCACTTCACCAAGAATGTCTGAAATGGCTTTTAATCCTTGGAATGCAAAACATTTCTATATTTAATTGGGGGCAGGAATATTTCCTCTATTCTGCATAACTTGGATATCCATCCTCTAACCCAATTTCTTTATTTAAACTGTTGGTTGAGTGGCCACACCTCAGACCTTCTTGTTCACTGCCACCACCGGGGAAGGTATGTGGCCCAGTCTGGTTTTACAGATTTGAGAACCTCCCACTCACCTTGAGCCCTGTCAGTTGGCCCAAGGGCCAACCTGGGGACTACTTTGCAAATGCGTAAGGATTGTTTTTGTTCACAGGAATTACGGAACTCTTATTTGCAAGTGTCAGAATCCCAACTCCAACTTGTGTAAACAAATGCAATATTTTTTAAATCAAGTAACTGACATCTACAGGTTTTTGGTTCCAGGCCTGGCTGAGTGCATATGTCATCAGAACTGATGTCTTCAGGACTCAGCTTCTTGCTTCCTCTACACTGGCTTCCTTCTCAGGCAGGCTCTTCCCAGGGGCCTCAGAGGTGGCTCTCAGCAGATGCTGGCTAACATTCCTTAGTATGGGGGTGAACGGGAACTGCTCTTTCTTAGTAGTGTCTCCAAAAATCTGAAAATGAAGTTGCATTTGCCTGACTTGGGTCACCTAACAATTGTTAAACTTACTCTTGTGGCCAGGGGGGTGATTGCTCTTTTTGGCCAGGCCTGAGTCACATGCCCATCCTGGGAACCAGGCAGTGGTTCAAGGCCAGGAACATTGCAGGGATTGATAATGGAGATGGGGGTTACTTCTGAAAGGGAAACTGAGGTAGTAGCTTCAAAGGAAGAGGGACTGTGCTGCAAAGAGGTAAAAACCACACATGTCTACTACTGAATTGTGGGTATCCCACCCATCTGTGGCTAACTCCCCTGATCTGGTTGCTTCTTCCAGAAACCTCACCATTTGAACTTGATATCAAACATGCACTATGTACAGTAGCCATGGTTTTCTGGAGTCAAAGTCCTGGTCTTTGGGGCATGTTCCTGTGGTGACTTTAATGGGGGTATTTCAGACCACAAAGAGGTGTTTTGGGGGTCAGATTGGATAGATCCCAGCTGTCTCCAGTCAGTGTTGAGGATGTGAATCAGGAATACCTTCTGACTGGTCCCACAGGGTAACTTCCTCTGTGCTCCTCAAGGAAGCATCTCGTAGGTATTTCATGGCTCTGCACCAGGCTCACAAGGGGTCAGATGAAACCGACAGAATGCAAATCTTCAGAGAAGCTATTTGTCCCTCATTTCTCTCCCTGGGTTCATTTCCTGTTGTGTCGGGAAGCAGAAGACATTCTCAGAACCAGGTGGGAGAGACAGGACACAGTAGACAGACAAGAGAGGGTCCAGCCCATGTGGCTGTGCACTCCTCTTGTTATGGTCTTGTGCCACTTGTTATGGTCTCACTGACATTTTCTGGGTCCAGAGAAAATTTTCCATTGTCCTGGTTTCCAATAATCATTCAGGAGGCATATTTATAACCTCCTTGGGCGTGAACAGTCATCTGTGCCCAGAGTAGGTAACCATGGTTGCTGACAGGAGAGAAAAGATTACTGATATTATTCATTCTATTACTGAAAAAGCAACACTGGAAAAATGGGTCCAAGGTGGAGGCTTGTGGATCATGAGCTCTTTAGACTGGTGAAAGATTATATAGAGTAGATTTTAAAAGAATGCATGTAAAGTGCTCTTAGAACCTTTGAATTTGGAGATCTCACAAAAGGAAATGAGAGCACTCTTGACCACTTGATGCTTTTTTAATATTGGCAAAATGTAGAAGAGAAAAATTGAGAGAAAAGACAGAGGCAGGGAAAACATATCCAAACTCTTACCACTTGACTGGTGTTAATATTTTGGTCTATTTTCAAGTTTTGTTCTCTATATCCTGGTGAGGTTTTTTTTTCCTAAGTTGTGAACATACTGAATATTTTCCCTCCTGAATTTCTTATTTGCATTCTATCATCAGCTTATTTTCATAGCTTTTGTAACCATCATTTTAATGATGGAAATAATGTTCAGTTGAATGGATGTTACCACAGCTCTTGGACATTTAGGCAATTTCCAAATTGATTTGTGTTTAAATCTTGACTTCCTTTGAATTCTTCAACAAAATGTCATTTTTTACTCTCCCTTTCCTTATAAACATAATGAAACCTAAAAATTTTGGCTCAGTGGCTATCAGGTCCTTGACCACCTCAACTTTGCCACTTGGAAGAGCAACTTTGGCATCTCCTCCGCAAAGTGTTCTGGTGGCGTGTGAGCTCTGTCAGTGGTTCTGTGCAAACCATCTCCTGTCTTAACTGCCCATCTTCAATCTACACATGAAATGTCTCCCAGAGCACTGGAAAATTTGTGATTAAAACCACACTTTCTAGTACTAGCCACCTAGAACCAGCTTTTGGGGTATATTTCTCCATGTAAACAGTCAGCCCTCCACTCCATTATTTAGAATAATCCAAGGACCACCTACATTGGATTCATCTGGGATGCTTGTCAACAATGCAAATTCTTGGGCCCCATCCCAGATTCACAAAAAGAATCTCTCAGGTCTCAGACCTAGGAATTAGCATTTCTAACAATTGCCCCAGAGATCTCTTAGGCCTACTAAGTCTAAGGACCACTGAACTAGAGAAAGCTAGGCTCCTCACCTTATTACCTGAGTGATCATCCATACTGTTCATTTCATCTATGGTTAGAATTTTCATCTCTCCTTGCTCTGAGTGCAGACTCCTGTTTATATAAAAGGAAAATTAGATGATGCTTGTTCTGAAAAGCTCTAAAGATGTCTCTGACATGAAATGGCTCTTGGTGTAGTAAATAGCATCTTATTGAGTTAAGAGCATATTATCTGAAATATGTAGTTGGTGTATTCCTTAATTACATACTATGGATTAAATATGAAAAAGGGTAATACTCGTCAGGTGGTTTTGGTATTGTCACTGACTGCATTAGAAAAAGTGGGTAGCAGAAACACTTTAATCTTTAAGTAGGACATGTTTCAATTCTGAATCAATGTGAAAATCTAAAGGCATGAAACCAGAGTTTCATAAGAATTTGAAGTTGGTTGGTGTGTTGTTTGTTTAATCTAGAATAACTTTCACCAGCCCTCCTCAATTTTTTTTATCACCATTGCCTTGAGCACACAGGGAGCTGGCCGTGTGTGTGCATGCATGTGTATTTTCCTAGCCCTGTTCTGCCAGGTGTCTTCTGCAGCCTGGCCTTCCCAAGTCAAAACCAGACCCTGACATGTTTCTGGGAGGAAGCTGTGACAAATCAGGCTGTACAAACAGGCAGGGAACCATTTAGAAGATAGTCTTTATTTTACAACACAAAATTATTAAGAAAAAGCCTACTGTTTTCTTTGCTATAAAAAAATTAACAGCTTAAAAATGTCATGCTGAATTCCCCATCCACTTAGCTTTAGCTTTACTGCTCACTTTAGTGGGCATACCTCCCCCATTCTTTTCCTCTGTTCAAGAAAATAGCCTTTATGAATCTCAGCTACCCAGGGGCTTGGTGTTCCAGTTTGCAAGTTATCCAGCTCCTGTCTTCTTTTTTTCTCTTATTTTTGTCATGCACAAGGGATGGGGGCAAAAATGAGTTCATTTTGCTCTTTATACAAAGGAATAGAAACTGTCCTCCTGTACGTTTCCGTTCTCTGGGTCTTTTCTTGGAGCAAATCCTTGATTCAGCTGTGGGCAGTGTAAGGGATTCTTGCTTCTTGGAGTCAGTTGTCCTGCCCAGTCAGGTCTGCCTCCCTGAGGGCGTTATCAATCCAAGGACACCTGAGGGGACTTCCGATTCTGACTGTGTTTTTGCAGTGTCCCTGGCAATGATTCTGTACTATCTAGCAGCAATCGGTCTGGATCTTGCCAAGGTTTCTCATCCCGGCAGGAGTAGGCTTCCTGATGGCTGTCTTTCAAATCACAAGTGCTGGTTTTAAAAGGCAAAGAAGTCCATTTCAGGATTTACTTATGTCTTTTCTTTGGGAGCAGATTGAGCTCAGAGCTGGAAGGGAGAGGAGGGGAGAGCAGTCTAGAATAACTCATCCTTTTTATTTCTTTCTTTATATTTGGATACTGGGTCTTAGGTAAAAAGATCACTGTGCCTAAGATGCACTCATTCACAAACACTGCCCAGTGTGAGTGGGGTGGTCTGGATCATTGTTTTAAGCAGGGGTGGAGCAGGGTAGAGTGGGAGGGGTGGTGATTTTGCCACTGAGGGGACATTTGGCAATGTTTAAAGACATTTTTGGTTGTCACTACTTGGGGTGCAGGGTACTACTGACTTCTGGTGGGTAGAGGTCAGGGGTGCTGCTAAACACCCTACAATGCACAGGACAGTACCTTCCCTCTGAGCAAAGAATTGTCCAGCCTCATAAGCCTTCAGTGCCCCAGGCACTGATGAGAACCCCCAGGGAGGATTGAGAACTGGAAATCATCAGCCCCCATTGAAGCCATTGAGAACCATATCAGAGGAGGGCATGGTGTCATGTGAAGGACCTGCCTGGAGGGGCATTTCAGGAACCCCCTCTGCAGCTGAAAGACTTTTTACTTCTAGATGTGACCTTAGCTGCAGAAAACATTATGGTTTAGTATTTAAGGGTCAAACTCACCTCACTGAAATCTCACCACCTCTCTAGCAATTGACTTAAATCTCTCAGGTCCTCAGCTTCCTTGAAAGTAAATGTAATGTCTGCCACATGGGGCTGTTGTGAAGCATGAGGTAATGTGCAGAAAGCACTTAATTGCATGCCTGGCACTTAGCAAACTCAATATTTGAGAAGTGTTATTACTCCTTTTATTAGGTACCCCGAAGTGCTGACCCTCTGCCACCTTCCTTTTAATTCTGCCTCAGCCCATTGCTCACTTACCAGAGAGGACTGAATGAAGCGCAAAAATCATAATAGACAGAGATGTATGAGAGACATTATAGTAGACAGGAGTGTACGGGAGAGGGCTGGAACCAATGGATGGCCATGAAGTTGGGCAGTTCTGTCCATGTCAATGATCCAGACCACGTCATGCCCACCACTGGGGAAACTCCACCTTGCCTCTTGAGCAATACTTGCAGCCAGAAAGATGAGCCCTTTCTCCCTGAATCTCGATTTCCAGCCTCTCTGAACTACAAGAGGCTCCTAGAATCTGTGGCCTAATTATACCCATGTAACAACTATTAGTGCTAATGGAACCTGGCCTCCCTGTGTGAGAAAGCTGACTGGCAGCTCCCAGACCTCCACCTTTCCTTCACTATTCCCCCCTCCCTCCAGTATCAATTAACTTCTCAGATAATTCCCATTTGCCACAGTTTAGAGGAGTTAATTTGTTCTTTGAGTCTGTGGATGAGAAACAGGCCAGTGGAGCTTGGGGCCTGAGCGGGGAAGACAATGGGAGGGTACAATGAAAGGATCATCATCAGTTCAGAAAGGAGCCCAGTCAAACCCTTGTCTGCAGGTCTATTTCCAGCTCGGCCTCTCTGTAGGGAGAGGAATTCCAGCCTTGCCCCACAATCTCTTAAAGCTCTGCTTGATGCCTCCCAAAAATATCATCCTTGAGTGAACAGTGACCAGCAGATGTCGGGGATTTCTGTCACCTGAGCATTCATTGTCTTTTGTGGCTCTCTTTTTGCTCACAATTAGGGCTGTTCAAGAAGCAGAGGCTTCCTCTGTCTTTTCTGCCCTCTGAAGCTGATTATTGTGGGGGGACTTTGTGGTAGGGGCATCTGAGTGACACACCTTTATCTGGCAATGTTGGATGGAACACATCAGATTGGAGGACATTTTTTATTCCAGGTTTCCTCCAAGCCCTAGAATTGCTGTAAAAGGATAATTCTAAACACTCTTAATGGTTTCACAGAAGTGACATCCCCTTCCTGCCCCACGACCCCCACTGTCATCCAGCAGCTGAACCCAAAGTCCTCCAGGGAGCATTAAGATGTCAATATCATTCACTGTCAGCCCCAGCCCCTGATACTGTGTACCTCAATTGCAGAAATTGCATAAGATACCACATCCTCCCTTATGTCACCCTCTCCCTGCAAAATCTCTCTAATGTGCTGGGTTTCTAGAGTTGCCATTTAAAAGAGAGCTGTGCTGGTGTGTCTCCCCCACCCACCAGCATCCCTCCAACCCTGTTTATCGGTTTTCTATACCAGAGTTTGAGAGAAGACTTTTTGGAAACAAAAAGACTAGAGAAGAGAAAGACATTTTTTTTTAAATCCTCACCTCAGGACATTTTTCCATTGCTTTTAGAGAGAGAGGAAGGGAGAGAGAGAAACATCAATGTGAGAGAGAAACAACTGGTTTCCTCCTGTACATGCCCAGACTGGGGAACATACGTGCCTGGACCATGGAATGAATCAGCAGCCTAGGTATGTGCCCTGACCAGGAATTGAACCAATAACACTTTGATTAGGGGACGATGCTCCAACCAACTGAGCCACACTGGCCAGGGCAAGATAAAGACATTTTTAAAAATCTTGATTCTCAGTTGTTTTATATTCATTTATTCAGCAAATATTTATTGAGTACCTACCATGTACCATGTACTCTGCTACTTGCCAAGTGTACATTGGTGAACAAATCAGACCCAGTCCCTGTGTGGGTCAGAGCCCCAGCAAGAAACAGGTGTCACATTCAAAGGGTAATTAAAGAAAGCCTAGTGAAGGAGGGCCACTGGGTAGGAACTGGGGCCTTAGCTAGAGAACTACAGCCAACCTGCAGCCTGATAGCATGACATGGGGTAGGGTGGCTCATTTTCTGCCCTCCGATATTCTCCCATGAGTCAAACCCAGCTAGAAGCCAGAGAGTAAGAGATCCAGCCATTGGTGCAGATTTCAGGGGAGAACAAAGTGGAAATGGATTATAATTTAACAGAGACTATAACACACATTTGGACAGTTCGTGATAAGTGCTATGAAAGAAATGAGCAAGGTAAGGTGTAAAGGACATGGAGGATTCAGTACATAAAAAAGATGGTCAAGAAAGCTCTCTGAAGTGATATTTAAGCTAAAAATTGGATGAGAAGGATTTGACCTTGCAAAAGGCAGGAGGAGGAAAGGAAGGAAATTATAGGCTTTAGGAGTGGCATATGCAAAGGCCCTGAGGCAACAGAGAACTTGTACAGTTCCAGGAACTGAAAGCAGGCCAGTGTAATGAGAGTATAGTTGTCAAGGGGGAGAGAACTCTATATTTAGAGCTGTGAAGCCCTCACACTTTATTGCTGGCTCAAATTCAACCTCCTGGAATCCCTCTGAGAACACCATCCTGGTCTGCTTTTTCACTGGGGTGTCTGAAAGTAGGAAAAAGTCAGAAGAATGGCAGAGTAGGTTTAGGAATAAAATGCAAAACTACAAGGAAGCATTATATCAAAAATATCTGCCCTAGCCGGTGTGGCTCAGTGGATTGAGCACCAGCCTGTGAACCAATGGGTCACCAGTTTGATTCCTGGTCAGGGCACATGCCTGGGTTGCAGGCCAGGCCCCCTATAGGGGCTGCATGAGAGGCAGCCACACATTGATGTTTCTCTCCTTTTCTTTCTCAGTCCCTTCCCGTCTCTCTAAAAATAAATAAAATCTTTAAAAAATATCATGTGTGTTGGGGAGGATGGTGGGGAGGACATGCCATTTAAACCAAAAATGTTTTGTTAAAAAAAAATCTGTGAACTCTTTCTGTTGATCTTTGTGTTGCTGTGGCTCATTTTTCCTTCCAGTGCTGATTTCTGATTTGGTTATATCCTGGATTTCATATATGTGGTACATTTGAATTATACCCCAGGTATCCTGGCTTAGCCAAGCAACTAATATATAAATCTGATTAAAGCAAAAGCCTTTCCTTAAGTAAACAGTAAGCCTTGAAAATATGTGGCTAAACAGAAGTATGATTCATAAATCCCCTTCTTTTTTATTGCAAAAATTAGCCAGTATTAGCCACCGCAAACATCCTCCAGGGCTCTTTGGATGTGTCCATTGGTCCTTAGCAGAAAGGTCGAACAGTTGTCATTTTCCCCAGGTGGGTTTTACTATAATTACAGAAGGCTGTCAGCTAGCCTTCAAAGATCTGAATCCTTCCACTTTGCCTTTAAACCCCTCTTTGAGGCTGAGGTCTGGGAGTTCAGCAAGAAGATTTTGCATTGTTGGGGGGAAGTCATTATGTGACATTGTCTTTCTAGAATCTCATGACAGTGTTTGGGGCAGAAGGTGAGACCAAGTGAGTTCACAATTTAGGACAAATTCAGTGACCGCTGACCAATGCTCATTCTTCCAAATCCTAAGAGCCATATGTTTGAGGCCCTTGGCTGCCATCAGCTTTGTTCTGGACAAGGGAGCCAGTATCTAATGGGAATTCCTACCTCAAACTCAGGAGGTTTAGAGTAAATACTTCGCATGTATTCTAAAGAAAATGGTCACCAAGTCTTTTTCATCTGTCTTAAGAGAGAGGTTTTGGGGGGCACCTATTGGAAAGATGTAAGGTGGATGCTAAAATACTCATACACTGGTTCTCAATCTTAGTGACACATAAAATCATCTGGGAGGATAAAGGAATACCCATGCCTGGGCCCCACCCCAAGATTCCAATTTAACTGCTCTGAGACTTGGCCTGGGTGAGGGGATGCCTTAAGGCTCCCCAGTAATTCTACAGAGCAGACAAAATTGACAAGCATTGTATTAAGGACAAGCCCAGATTCTCCTTCAGGTGCGTATGTTTCTAACTTACAGGATGATTTGTGGGTAGTTCGAGTGCCCTAGTTTGGCCCTTTCTTTCTCTGTTTGTGAAGTAGCGCACATCCTAAGGGAGAGAGCACTCATTTACAAGCATACGTAATGCTCTCTAGTAACATATTTGCTCTACCTAATCCTTTCCGAAGCACCTGGAAATCACTATTAAGATGATAGTCTCAAAAGTCAGGCCCCTGTTGAACTCTTGGCTTTGTTACCAGCTCTGTGACCTGGAGCAAATTACCTAAACTATTTAAGCCTGGATGTTCTCACCTATAACAACTCTTTTGTAGGGTTAAATGAGAAAACACTTAATGCCAAAATCACATTAAACACTCAAAAACGTTTATTGTTTTCATCATTAACAGAGATATGAAATGCTCTCAAGACCCACATATTACTGATACTGTTATAATTAAGGACTGAAGCGGAAAAACCAAGTGAACTACAATTAACAACAATTATAGCTGTTATCCCCATCTTGGAGATGATAAACTAAGGACCAAAGAGTTTAACGTCACACAGCCAGGGAATGGCCAAGTGGGGCTTTCTCATCTGCACATGTAACCACTGCTCTGTATTTCCCTCCATAAAATAAAAGCTCTTGAAGGAGAAAGAGGGGCTCTTGGTCTTAATCTTGGCCGATACAAGAGTTTACACAAAGCTCAGGTCTTTCTCTGATGGCAAGGGTACTCCAGAGAGATGTCAGCAGATGAAGCCAAAATGGGCAGGGTCTGATAACTGCCACAAGCGTCTTGAAAAGTCAACTTTTACTCACTTTCATTGTTTGCTTCCTTCTTCACAGCTGTCCAGCCCAGGTGGCACCCACTGCATCCAGGGCACTAGCCAGCACAAGCCAGCACCAGCCAGCCTCAGCCCAAACAACTTCAAAAGCTGCCATTATAAGATCAGGGTGCCCTGCCAAGACAGGCAGTATCACCTCTTCTTCCTCCTGCTCATTGCTTTTCCTCCTTCTAGTAGAACCAAGATCCTCTGCATCTCAGCTTTCAACAGCAATGGTTCAGATCAGTGTTTCTCAAGTTTTTTTTAATAAGACATGCTTTTTTTTTAGCACATATAAAATGTTTTGTTAAATTGAACATTGAATAGTTTCTTCCTTACCAGTTTTTCCCATTCCAAAATTTAAAAAAAATAATGCTTAAAGACTTAACACATTTAGTTGCCTAATGAATTGAACTTTAAAGCAACTCAGGACTGGCAAGGACATGCTTTTTAAAAAAAAAAACAAACTAAACTAAACTCTCACAGCCCTACCACCAGTGTTTGTGGTGATTGCATTACCACACTCTTGTCCATTAACTATCCTCTGTACCTCCTCAAGACAACGAAGAAGTGCACTCATTAATAGAGCTAACAGCTGTGAAGCATATTAGGCGGGAACCTGTGTTAAGTCCTAATGCAGACATTTCTTAATCTTCTTTATGCTACAAAGCATACATATCATATAATCTTCATTTCACAGATAAGGAGTTCAGGACTTGGAGATGTTGAGTAATGTTCAGGATCACAACGCACCACAGTAGGTGGCTTTAAGCAGGGTCCCAGTGATTGAGTTGTACTTTTAACCATAACTCCATGGTTTTCAACCACAGTGATTTTACCACCCAGGAGACATTTGTCAATGACTGGGAACATTTTGAATTGCCACAAGCGAGTTTGAGATCTACTGGCATCTAGTGGGTAGAAGCCAGGGATGTTGCTAAACATCCTCCCGTGTAGAGCCCCACCCCCACAACAGAATTATCAGCCCCCAAATGTCGATAGTGCCAAGATCAAAAAATCTTGCCATAGCCCTAAACTGCTAAACTACCTATTTTTAGTTTGTACTGTGAAAATGATCATTAATATGGTATTAGAATGTTGAATACGCCTTTTTTTTAATGTCCATGCCTTTACAACTCTCCCATGAGCAGGGAACACATAGCCACCCCGTCCCCACTTGGATAATCCTTGGGTTTGACTTTGTAAATCACCGCATCACTTTAGCAGCAGAGGTTGAATCTATTTTCAGGAGTTTCTTTTCACAGTGGAGAAGTTCCATTTATATGCTGTACCTGAGCCAGGACTCAGGTGCCTCAGGCATGAAGAAGCAGGTGGGCACTCAAAGCCCTGCTGACTGGCTGTAGCACTCACAAACCGTGCCAGCCCTTCCTCCCCTTTTTTCTCTTTCTTCTCCTCCTCTTCTACCACCAGCACCCTTCTCTGTAAGGCTGGAGGCTTTTCCCATGGAAGCAGCCTGAAAAGGTTCAAGCTGCAGTGAAAAGGAAAGAAGAACTTTTTAAAAACATATTTTATTGTTTATGCTATTACAATTGTCCCAATTTTTCCCCTTTTGCCCCCCTCCACCCGGTTCTGCTTTCCATCCAGCAATCCCTTCCCCCTTAGTTCATGTCCATGGGTCATCTATATAAGTTCTTTGGCTTTTCCATTTCCTATACTGTTCTTAACACCCCCTGTCTATTTTGTACCTACCAAGTATGCTTCTTTAATCTCTGCCCCCTTTCCCCCATCCTCCCCCTTCTCCTTCCCAGATGATAACCCTTCACATGATCTTCATATCTATGATTTTGTTCCTGTTCTGGTTGTTTTCTTGGTTTGTTTTTTAGATTCAGTTGTTGATAGTTGTGAATTTGTTGCCATTTTAGTGTTCATAATTTTGATCTTCTTTTTCTTAAATAAGTATCTTTAACATTTTATGCAATAATGGCTTGGTACTGATGAACTCCTTTAGTTTTACCTTGTCTGAGAAGCACTTTATCTGCCCTTCCATTCCAAATGGTAGCTTTGTTGAATAGAGTAATCTAGTTTGTAGGTCCTTGCTTTTCATCATTTAAAATACTTCTTGCCAGTCCTTCCTAGCCTGCAAAGTTTCTTTTGAGAAATCAGCTGACAGTCTTATGGGAACTTCTTTGTAGATAATTCATTGCTTTTCTTTTGCTGCTGTTAAGATTCCCTCTTTATCTTTAACCTTTGGCATTTTAATTCTGATGTGTCTTGGTGTGGTCCTCTTTGGGTCCAACTTGTTTGGGACTCTGTTCTTCCTGGACTTAGATGTCTATTTCCTTCACCAAACTAGGGAAGTTTTCTTTCATTATTTTTTCAAATAAGTTTTCAATTTTCTCCTCTTCCTCTTCTCCTTCTGGCATCCCTATGATTCAGATGTTGATAGGATTGGAGATGTCCCAGAGGCACCTTATAATTTCCTCATTTTTTTAAATTCTTTTTTCTTCTTGCTGTTCTGGTTGAATGCTTATTTCTTATGTTCCAAATCATTGATTTGAATCTCAGATTCATCCCTCCCACTGTTGTTCCCTGTAGATTTTTCTTTAATTAATGTAATCTTCATTTCTTCCTGGGTCTTTTCTATGCTGTTGCCATATGCAATGATTTCTTTGAGCCTCCTGATCACCAGTCTTTTGAACTCTGCATCTGATAGGTTGCTTACCCCCATTTCATTTAGTTCTTTTTCTGGGGTTTTGTTCTGTTCTTTCATTTGGGCCATATTTCCTTATCTCCTCAATTTGGCAGCTTCCCTGTATTTGTTCCTGCGTATTAGGTAGAACTGCTTTGACTCCCTGTCTTAGTACCATGGCTTATTGTACAAAAGGCACCTATAAATTGTGTGTGGTGGAGCCTTACATAGTTGCCAGGGCAGGGCAACTTGTTTCACTGCTTTGTGGATCTGTGTGAGGGAAGGCTCAGAGATAGGACAACGCTCTGAACACAAGCAGGGGAACTGCTGGCTCTGTAGCTGGTTTCAAGTAGGAGCCACAAGGACATTTTCCTGTGGCCATCATTGTTGACCAAATGACACTGTGTGAGGCAGTCTGCCACAGTAGTTAGAAGCTCTGGGCTAGGGCTGCTTGCTCCCCATATGCCACTGGTGCCCTTCCAACTGTTACCCTGGTGCTAAATCCCTGAGGGGATGGGTGTGCTAAGTCTGTGCAGGCCCTCTAAGTAGAGTCTCCTGGAAATTCCATGGTTTCTTCCACTGCCCTAACCCCCACTGGTTTTTATATCCAGAAGTTAATGGGGATTTATCTTCCTGGTGCTGGAACCCTGGGCTGTGTGGTCTGGCCTCAGGCTGGGATCCCTCACTGCAAAGGTATCCCTCCCAATTTTTATCTACCACACATGAATGTGAGACCACCTGTTCTGCCACTTCTCCGTGCTATACAGCATCTCCATGCCTCTTTGCCTATCTCTGTATCTTTGCCCTTCCTACCCATCTGCATGAATGTGGCTTTTTTAAATCCTTGGTTGTCAGATTTCTATACAGCTCAATTTTTTGATGATTATGGGTGTTATTTGTTTTAAGGTCTGGTTGTAATTTTTCTGTAGTTGTGCAAGCAAGTGAAGCATGTTTACCTATGCCTCCATCTTGACTGGAAGTCCAGAAGAGGAACTTTTTAAATCATGTAAAATGTGAGGATGTCATCTGGAGATCTGACATCAACTGTTTAGTTAATCTCCTCCCCCTCATCCCCCACTCCTTGTGGAGTCTTCTACTCTAATTGATGCCTGCTACCCTCTTCCTGAGTCAGCTTGATCAGAAGACCCCAAATCACCAAACGGACCCAGGAGAGAAAGCAGGTCAGCAGGTCAGGTTTGCCTTGGCCAGCTGTCTTCGGTGTCATGGCTGGGTATGGCTCACCAGGCAGGCAGTAGTGTCAGAGGGCACAGCTGCTGGACCCTTGGGAAGGGCACAGCCTGCTCCGAGTGGGGCAGCTAGATTCCACCTTTCTGGCCTGGAAGCAGAAGACCTCTGCCTTCTGTCAGAGTAACCAGGATTTGAAGACCCCCTCTGTGATTGGCAAGGACCCCCCCACCCCAATCCTCTCTGAGCCTGAGATGCCTTCTTTGGAAAATGAGAAATATAATACCTACTCTTAGGGGTTCACAAGACTCAAATGAGGTCGGGTATGTAAAATCGCCCAGCACCATGCTTTATGCATGGTAAATAATCAAAAGTGTACCTTTTGTGAAATACCAATGAGAAGACCTTAGGGAGGACAGGACTTGGCTGCAGTAGTGGTGGTAGTAGTAGGGTGGTATGATGGCTTTAGTTACTGAGGTGTTGCTATGCCATGGGGGCTATGCTAGAGCAGCATGTGGGTGAGCTCATCTTGTAGGGTGGGGTCTGTTCTTATTTCTGATGCAGCACCCTCTTCCTCTTCCCTGCCTTATCTTCCACTGTAGCACTTAGCACCCTTTGCTATAGCAAATTTATTACTTGTCTTGTTTACTGTCTCCCTCCCTGGTTGCCCTAGCATCTAGAGTGTTGCCAGACACATGGTAGATATTTGATAATCTGATTCATGAAATATTTGTTGAATGAATGAGCCTCCATTTCACTGTTAAGAAAACAGAATCTTAGAGGGATCAAGAGATTTGCCCAAGATCACTTGGCAATTGAGAAGCAGCCGTAGCCCAGAGCTTCTAACTACTGTGGCAGACTACCTCACGCAGTGTCATTTGGCCAACAATGATGATCACAGGAAAATGTCCTTGTGGCTCCTACTTGAAACCAGCTACATAGCCAGCAGGTCCTCTGCTTGGGTTCAGAACTTGGGAGAAAAGGATATCGAGGTCTGCAACCACTTGCCCTGGTTTCTCATGCCTCCCCTATGCACTCCAGGTATTTTCAGCCACAAAAGAGCTCTGAAACACTTACCACAAGATTTGGAGAATTTATTTTCCTTGCCATGCCTCACAGTATCCCAGAAATGATAGGCTTGGTGCTTAATATCCTTGTCCCAGGCTCCATTTCAGCCCCAGAGAAAGCATCTTGTATTTAGTTCTTCTGGGAGGGTTAAAACAAGGTGAAAAGGGGTAAGCTCTCAACTTTCCCCATGTATTTTTATTATCTTCTCTAATTAAAACAAAATTACTATTTTTTATTTTTATTTATTTATTTTTAGATAGAGGGGAAGGGAGGGAGAAAGAGAGGGAGAGACCCACACATCAATGTGTGGTTGCCTCTTGCACGCCCTCTACTGGGGGCCTGGCCTGCAACCCAGGCATGTGCCCTGCCTGGGAATCAAACCAGTGACCCTTTGGTTCTCAGGCCAGCATTCAGTCCACTGAGTTACCGCTCACAGGTAGTTTTTTAAAAGTTACAAAATTATAAAACTGTCTGTACAAATTGAAATTGTCCCATGATTTCCTTCCTCCCCCCATTAGGTGACTATTCCTTTGGTACTTGTCTCCAGGCATACACAGACAGATATATAATTATAAAAAGAAAAGTTATCATACTGTTTTGCAATCAGTTTTTTTTCTTTTACTTAACACTACACCTTGTCCATCTTTCCCTACTGGTGCACATCCCTCTAACTCATCCAAAGGTATTTAGTATTTCATCATATCATTGCACCATCATTTTTTTTAACACAAGCCCCTATTGCTGGGCACTTAAATTTTTTTCACATTTTTCACTGCTGAAATCTGTGTTTTGTTGACCATGTTTTTGCTTGAGTTTGTGTGCTTGTTCAAGTTTTTCTGTAGTATAAATTCCTAGAAGTGTGATTTCTGGATCAAGGGATATGCACATGGCAGGTTTCTATAGGTGCTACCATACTGGGGCTCCTCTGGGTTGTATAAATTTGCACTTCCATGAAAAGACTAGGGGCACTGAACTGGGCACTTGGTGGGACCAAATTCTGCTGGAGGACAAGGACTGCACAGCATGCCCAGTATGGTCAGCCATCAGCTCCAATATTTTAGGGTTTTAAGTGCTCACAGAGCAGAGAACAGCCCGGATGGCCTAAGAGTTGGAATCACACAAGTGAAATTCCTCCCTCTCTACCAGTCTCCAGCATCCTGATGGGTTTCTCAGGTGCCAGCCATCTGAACAGTTTCCAGGGGAGCTCGGTTGCCATCCACCCTGGCTGGTTTGGCAGAGGGACCACACTTAGTGACAGGGGCCTGGGAATTAAGTCATCAGTCTTCCCTAGCCAAGATCTGGTGGGAAAGGTAACAAATTGCCTTGGAAATCCTGCGTCTGACAGTGGCTTAGGGCTTGGCGCATCACAGAATCCTCGCACCTGGCTTGGCGCTTGTGAGACTGTTACATAACACACAGCTTTTCAGACTCTGAATTCCAAGGTTGCCTGCAAATGTGAGGAGCTGGTGCTGGGGACCTGTTTACTTATTCACATTCACATGACTTCAAAGCAGTAGG
This sequence comes from Trachops cirrhosus, assembly GCA_028533065.1. Lineage (NCBI taxonomy): Eukaryota > Metazoa > Chordata > Mammalia > Chiroptera > Phyllostomidae > Trachops > Trachops cirrhosus. Next base: position 51,532,314 of record CM052544.1, on the reverse strand, counting down.
TTTTAGTTTTATTTTTCAGGCACCAAAATCAACTTGAAACACTTGTTAGAAATGCAGATTCTTCAGCCCCGTTCCCAGAAGTTGTGTCAGTCTGGGACAGGAACCAGGAAACTGCACTTAAACAAGTCCCACAGCGGGTTCTGACCCAGGTGGTGCCAGGCCTGCCCTCTTATCCACTGAGCCTCAGCTGTTCAGTTATGATTTCCTGGGGCAAAGCACAGGGTAGCAGGTCCTACATGATCCACTTGAGACCTGGCAGCAGGTTAGGATGAACGAAAGTAGACAAATCTTGGGTTTAGATTTCTCTTTTCCTTTTCTTTCTATCAACCAACTATATCCCTATATGTTCCCTGACTATCTAAGGATGCCCTCAGTGTTTTCTTTTCTGACTGCTCCGGCAGCACCCCATTACATCTCCTTTCTCTCCTTGGCACCATTCCCTCAGGGATCAGGATCTGCCATGGGACCTGTACAATATTCCACACTGATCTGATAATGGGAGGTATGTACTTTCATGGAATCAAAATTGCAGGCTGTCACGGAAATGAGTGAAAGTGAGCAGAAGGTTTTAACTTGCAGTTATAAAAGAAGCCCTGGGTATATAATGTACATATAGTTGGTGACTATAGTTAAAGATACTGAATTGTATACAATCGAATCTCAGTTTTTGAATGTCTCTCATCTGAAAACAATTTGGTTCTTGACCAAGTTGTTCATAGAAAAAGTGTTTCGGTTGTCAAACAAAACTTCGATTCTCGACCCAACAACCCTTTCATACTGATACCTATATAATAAGCCACGCGTCACTCAGACAACAAACAAAGGAGATTCAGTTTTATAACAAATCATTTCTTGAACAGCCTTCCAGAATGAACTAAGTTCGAGACCTAGGTTCCACTGCATTCAAAAGTGGCTAAGAAGATAGGTCTTAAAAGTTCACATCACAAGAAAAAATATTATAACCATGCATGGTGGTCATTTTGCACCATATACAAATACCAAATCTTTGTGTTGTAAACCCAGAAATAATACAATGTGATATGTTAATTATATCTCAAAAAAAAAACCTAAAAATTTTGAACTGCCCACTTCTACTAAAAAATTATACTGAGCTGGGAGAAGGTTGGAGAGTCTCTGGTGGAGGTTAAGAAGAGGAACTGAGGCTCAGAGAGGAGAAATGATTTATTCAGGATCTTACTGGTATTTTGGAGCAGACTTGAGACTCTAGGTTCCTTGTTCTCCAGGCCAATTACAGGTGCTCCTTGACTTACAGTGGGGTTGCATCCCAATAAACCTAATATTTTCATAAGTTGAAAATATTGTTAAATTCAAGTGTGCTTAGTACTACACTGTAGAGTATTGGTTGTGTACTCTCCTGGTCGTGTGCCCACCTAGGAGCTGCGCCCATGCTGCTGCCAGCATCGCAAGAAAGGATCACGCTGTGTACTGCTGGGCCAAGGAAAGGTCAAAACTCAAAATTTGAAGTATGGTTTCTACTAAATACATATAGCTTTTGCACCATTGTAAAATCAAAAAATCATGTCAAACCATCACAAGTTGGGGACCGTCTGTACTTTTTCCACTATTCTAGTAAACACAGTTTATAGAAAATATACAATCCATGAAATTTTACAAATGAAAATTAAAGATTTGACTGAAGTGAAAGGTAAGTGGCCAGTGTGGCTGGGCCAGGATCAGGGTGGGGCAAGTCTTACCCACGTGGGTACATAATTAAAAGTCATGCCAAAAAAACTCGGTGATCAAGATAAGCAATATTTCAATACAGTATTTTAAGAAGCAAAATTCATGCAGAAATCCATAATTAATAAAATGTAAAATTTGTAAACAAAGGCAGGATCAGTTTTGCTGATTATTTCCTTTAGCCTCAGGCTCCAATTCCACTGGACATGGATGGCACTACTACTACAGTGACAGGGACAAAAATTATAAACAAATATCTTTGGATTTTAATAGGAATCAATGTTGTTAAGCCAGCATTTCCCAAAATGTGTCCTTCTGAGTCAGGGTGGAGCCAGGTGGGGAAGGGATTCTATGGTCAAAGTATGGAGAGTGGTACATGTTCTGTCTTCTTTCTGAAAATTCCTACTGTATTTAAGCCAGTCAAAGGTTTCAAAAAGTCCTTCAGCAACTGCCAAACTCACTTGCCTACAGAATCTTTTTCGCATAATTCAGAGAGGATATTTTGGAGATGTTTCCCTAACTACCAGGCTGGATCCCTGTGGGGCTGGAAAGGTGGGAGCAGAGAGAGATCTGAGGGCCTTTGGAGGATGCTGGATTCTCAGCTCCTCCCAGGTCAGCAGCTGCTTCTCCATCTGTTTGGACTGTGTACCTTGCCAAGCCCACAGTGCCTCAGGAAGGCAAGTGAAGGGCACAGACAGGAACTGGAGATGAAAGGAAGTTTCCATGGCCTGGTTCAATGTCTATGCTTTCCAAGAACCCAGTCTTGGCTTTGCTGGGTCTCTTGTCAGAAGCAAGGAATAGTTTGGTGGCAGCTCCAGTGGGTGAGATGATGGATGAGGCCACACTTCCTTCTCTCTTTCTAAGGTCCTGGCTCTCTGGCCAATGTCTGGGGATGTTACATGCTCAGATACAGCCCTCTGGATGGTCTCTGTGGTCACACCTTTCTGGAGGCATTAATGAGAATCAAGGGGTGTCAGGCCTTCATTCCAAATTCATGAGCTAAAGGAAAGTTGTTACTTTGCTGTTCCAAGTGTGGCCTGTGGACCAACAACATCAGCATCTCCTGGGAGCTTGTTGGAAAGTCAGAATTCCAGGTTCAACCCCAGATGCACCCTCGCTCTAGAAGACCTTTGCCTCCTGTCCCTCTGTTCTCTGACAGCCAGCACTCCTGCTGCATTCCTTTCTCTTTCTGCTCACAGTAATAAAAGGCTACTTGAGAACAGTTCTCAAGTAGCTGCTGTGTGAACTTCTAAATTCTTCCCACTCTCTATTACCCACTTGAAAAGTTGCATAACAATACCTAGCAAAATATATAACACCATGCACAAAAATGTTTCAGAGGAGACAAATACAGGGTGACAAACAATAAGAACATTGTATCTGACCTCACTGTACCAGCACTGTTCTGAATTCCCTGTGTATTAATGCACTGGATACTCACTTACCCGCACCCACAACTGTGAGTGAGTGAATACTCGGTCATTGCTAATGAAGCAGATTCTACAACTTCCACCTTACAGATGAGGGCACTAAGGCACAGCACAATTCAGAGCCTTGCTCAAGGACACCTTGCTGTAAGGGCAGAGCTGGAAGGTAACCTCCCAAGCCAGTGCTCCTCTTCATTCCCTGTGCTCTCTCAGGTGCTTTATTCATCCCCCCTACAGGTGTGGGAGGGACACTCTTAAACCATCAGAGGCCTAGAAAAACCTCCCTCTGGCTCCTGTTCATCTTCTGGCCTCCTCACTGCTTCTGTCCTCCTTGCTCAAGGTGCTGCAGTCATTCAACCCTATTGTCACTTCATAGAGCACATGGAACTTTCTCTGACTCCTTCGCATCCATTAGCTCTCACTGTAGTTATCAACAATACAGGGTTCTTTGCCAGCACTGTGTCCAAGGAGAGCTAGTCTTTTATTCTCTATCACGGCATTGTATTTCTCCCCTGCCTCATGACTACTGTCTGTAACAGCTGAATGTCTGTACTGATTTAGTGATATGTCTTCCCTGTACAGTGTCATACTGTGTGAGGTGTTCCCTGAAAGGCCTTGTTCCTAGAGGCCACACAGAGCCTGGCAGGGGCAGGACCTCATCAAAAATCTTTGGAGAAACCAAACAGGTGTCCAGGACCCTGGCTGCCTGCCCTGTACCACTGGAGAGCCATTTAGCTTCTGCCCGTGGATTCAAGTGTTTTCTGAGCAAATACTCCAAGGGATGCTGCTTGTTGACTTGAGCTAACGGATTCTAGAAAAGCAGTATGGGGTCGAGGTAAGCCCAGTACAAACTCTGGCAAACAGTCTTCAACTGGTTTGAATTTTTGCACATCCTTTCTATTAGCAATAGGCTTTGTGGCACCACAGCCATGATCCCCCACAGAGTGAGCAGTAGTTAAAATTGACCCCTGAATGTTTCTAAAAGTGTCACTTCCTGGTTTGCTCCTCCACTCTCTTTCACACATTCGTTTTTATTGGGATAGCTATTTACCAGGAAGTTAATATAATGAGGAAATCAGTGATAAAAGGTAGGAGATGCCCAAACCAATTTGAGTTTTGATTTTGACTGGACTGGTCCTGATAGCTGTACTGGGTGAGAAGGAGAAGTGATTTTAGTCCTGTTGCCATTCCTGTTACTTCCCAACCACACCAGTTCAATGGCAAGCACCTAGAACCAATGCTGCTAGAAACCAAAGGCTCTAGGGCCAGGGAACCTAGCACCAGCAATGGCCTTTGAAACCAGCTCGTTGTAAAGATGCTGTTCTTCAGTTTGGGCCAATTTCATGGAGTGGCCAGGGGTGGGAAATCCTTTCCCCTAGTGGGGAAGGCAGACCAATCCTGGGGGCACAGGGGGTTTGAAATCAGAGGTACCTACACTCTTCAACCCTCTGCCAGCCTCCCTGCCCCCACTCAGCAGCAGTAGACTGAAGGTAATTGTTTCATGCGTGTGCCAGCACTTCTGGTACCACAGGAACAGAGGGCAGACATGTGACTACAAACACATATGACCACATGGTCACATGGGACCACTAGATGGGCTGTAGACTAGAATAAAGAAGTAAGGACGTTGCACCAAGGGCTCAATATTTAAAGTTTCAACTGGAGGAGGAAAGTAAGATAGCAAAGGCCTCAACCACAGGGAACTCTTGAAACTCACTGAGAGAAAACAGGCTTCAATGGCAGGACGTTGAAAGGCATTAAGGAGAAAACACTGTGCAATTCCCCAGTTTTGAAGACATAGCATACCCAATAGTGGAACACATTCATCCTTCCCTACAGAGGGGCACCTCCCTGTCAGGACTGAGTCAGGATGATGTTTGCAGGATGAGGTAGAGTGGTCCTAACCCACGGATGCTCCTGGAAAGCCAAGAGCACAGTCCTCTTTAGCCTGTGGTCAGCAGCAGCCCCAGAATGGGATCTGCTTAAGCAGTGGTTCTCAGGTGATATTGCCCCATAGGGGACATTTGGCAATGTCGGGAGACATTTTGAGTCATCACAGCTACAGAGAGGTGTAACTGACATCTAGTGAGTGAGGCTAGGGATGCTGCTAAATACCCTACCAAACACAGGGCAGACCCCCAAAAGAGAACTGTCCTGCCCAAGATGCCGAAGTGCTAAGGTTGAGAATCCCTGAATTAGAGTGTGTGAGGGTATGAAGATGTGGTTGGTTTCCCAAAGTAGAAGCACCTTTAGTTGTGAAGAACATTTTCCTCAAAATTCTGTCCTCTGCAATATTCCTCTAGCCCTCAAGGGCAACACATCACCAGGGTGCTCCTCTGCAAACACAGATTCACATCCTGCAAATCTGGTGAGGATGCCATCGCCACTAGTCCACAGGTCATGGACTTTGAGTAGCAAGGGGTTTGAGGTGGTCATAATCTCCCCCTTCCTTTCCTCCTCCCTTTCCCTCTCTATCCATCCCCACCCCCAGCCTTCCCTGTCACACTCTGTTTGAACTATTCCATGCCCTGTCACCAAAGAACATGTGGTGGTTAAACTCCACTGCCCAGATGGCAGCTTCTCTCCAGCTGTTGCCAATTTGAAATTCAGGGTATTGAAGATATCAATTGACTTAGCTGGAAAGGGGTCCCAAGGGACATGATCAAACTATCCCCCCACACACACTTCAATAAACTAGTACCTCAAAGACATTTTTGGGTGACCAAAGACACTTAGACTGTATAGAGGTCATGGTTTCAGGGATGCTTAAGCTTCAAAGACAGCACATTCCCATTCTAAACCAGAGGTTGACTATTTCTAGAAAGGGCCAGATAGTAAATATTTTATGATTTGTAGGTCATACAGTCTCTTTCACAACTACTCACTTCTGCCATTTTATACAGAAAGCAGCCATAGACTGTATGCAAATGAATAGATGTAGTCAGGTTCCAATAAAACTTTATTTACAAAAACAAGTAGTGAGCTAGATTTTACCCATGAGTCATATTTTACAGTACCTTATTCTGAACAATTCCTTTTATTCATGTTTCTGCTTTAGCCAAAAGGAAAAACAAAGTCATATAGGGAAACCTTACTGAAAGGCAGCAAAATCATCAGTGTGAGTTGTAAATATCTAGAGGGCAGAGGTGAGTAAATACTATTTCTTTTACTGCACAGCAGTGTGAATGTGTCTTTTAAGTTACCAGAAACACAGCCCTCTCTCTTCCTATGCCAGTTGTTTATTTATGTTTTGTTTGTTGTTATTTTTGTTGTTGTTATTGTTTTGGAGGAGTGGAGGTAGAATAAATAAATGAGGAACAAAAGGTATATCAAAGGGCTGCCATTACCTTTAAGTCTGCATGTTCTCTCTGGACCAGAGCTTATAGCTTCTGTTCTTAGAACAAATTGGGGGAGGGGACACAGCAAAGATAGCTTTACTCTTCCCTCAGACCCACAACATTCTTTGAAGGCTTTGATTCTTGTTGCTGTCACTGGCTTCTGTGAGACCTGTTTGCAGTGAGAGGACATTACTTGGACAGAAATGCTGCTGTTGCTTACAGTGCTCTGGCTGCTTGCTGGTGTTGACAGTTTAATCTCAGAGAGTCACAGGCTGAATTCAGTACTGACCTCTCCTTGTTGGGGCAAGGCCTGTGGCCTCTGCGGGTGTCTGGACATTTGTGTAACTTTTGGCCACACTTACCCATGGGATAAGGATGAATGAAATCAAGACCTTTTAACTCCATAGTCACCATCTAGCACCTCTCACAAAGCCTGCATTATTTAGAGAGGAAAAAACCTTCTTTGTCTATTAATAAGACAGAGTTACAATTGAGAGGGGAGCAACCTGGCATCAGTGTCTCATACTATTGGCAGGATCTTCTGCCAGGGACACCAATACAGCGGTCAGACTGTGGGCTGCAGCTGGAGCTCTCCAGAGAATTGGGTCTGCAGTCTCCACCATCCTCTCCACTCCTGTACCCCTACATTCATACATGCTCACACAGACATCATGGTTTGGACAGCAAGAAAAGTGCATTTATTGCAGAATCACAGAGTGGCATTTGGGAGCCCCATTTGATTGGACAATATTGCTTTGCACTGTTTTGACAAATGGAATAAAGAGTTGAAGTTCATCTGGGTAGAGGAGTAATCTCCAGCTGCAGTTTGGAGGCACAAATTGTTTTAACAGTGGCCCACCAGCAGTGAACATTGCCATGTGTGGCCCTGTATGGGCCATGTTTCTCAGGCTCATTCATTCATATAATCATGCATTCATCAAGTATTGTTTGCCTTGCTGGCTGGGTGTAAAGTTGTTGGGACATGTTCTCTCTTGTTGGGGACTCTCAGGCCCTGCATACTTTCTTCCAGCATATTGGATCCCAGGTACTGAGATGAGGGTCTAGTAAACAGGAGCCAGCCCCTGCCCTCTGGGAGCCTATAGACCAGCCAAGTAGACAGAAAGGAAATCAAAGCTGTATAAATGTATTTCAGTTTTCATGAGTCTTAAAGAGGAAGGACACATTATTCCTCATCTGACAGTCATGTCAGCTTTCAGGTTCAGATGCTGTATGTATGTCTACTTTACAGATGCATCTCAACAGGTGCAAAAGTTTCCCCAAGTCACGCAGCCAGGGAGTGTGTCTTCAGTTCTGCTCATAGTTACAGAGGAAGGGAGTGTTTAATAAAATTGAGGTGTAAACTGGGGACATGGAAGTTGCTAATTTAAACAGATCTTCAGGGCTGTGATTAATGAGACAAAGCATTTTTTGTAGATTGAAGAGCTAATTATAAATCACATATTCTTCAACTTTAAAATTGGAAAAGCTTCAGATGGTGGGCTGCATAATGAAACACCAGAGACAACGAGATTGACACGTGTGACCATGGTATTTTTGTTCCTCCTGGTTAGTGTTCCACCCATCTGAATTACAATCAGTTGTTTCTTAAGTCTGGCCCACCCCAGGTCAGAGGGTGGTGGCCCACTCCAGGAGGGAGGGTCCTGGCAGTGGGTAGTGTGAGGATTCATTTATCTCAACTCCACAAATACTTACTGAGCAACAATGGGGTGCCAGTCACTGCTCCTACTGAGAGAATGCAATGAACATTCATGCCAGGAAAGTGCAGTTAGTAAGACGCCTTTCCCACAGGCTGTTGTTCAGATAAAAACTTACACATACATTGAGGAAAATAAGTCAGGGTGGAGGACCTTACAAAAGGGTCAAGTGCTACAGAGTATCTGGTTGGTGGGGGAAAAACTTTACTATTAATACTTTAGAAAGATCAATCTGGGCAGGCACCAAGGAAGAGGTGACATTTATGTGAGGGCCTTAATGATTAGAGGAAGTCAGCTTTGTACCAGATCTGGATTGAGCTTGCTGGTATGTTGGAGGAGGGGAAAAATGTAAGTGAGGCTGAAGTGGGTGGGAGCAAGGAGAACCATTTCGCCAGTGATTGTGGAAAGACAGAGGGCCTTGAGTTCTGCATAAGACTCTGTATTTTGTCAATAATGAAATTAACCACAGAGCTACCCTGTTGAGATGCAAGTACACAATTATTGCTCATCTATAGGCCATTTTATTTATTCCCTGCATTCAAGAAGCCCCTGAAAAAATTCAGAGTTAATAAATGAGAACATAGACATTTCTGCTCCCTGGAGTGAGTAAGTAGCATTTCCAATTCTACCCATACAATGACCAGGGAAAGAGCTTAGGTTTAGGAAATACTGATAGTAGGCCCTGGGGTTGAGTAACGGGTCCTCCTGTTTTTCCAGATATTTTTTCTTTGAGGGAGAGAAAGGAGGGGTAAGAGCATCCTGAGATTCCCAAGATGCAGAGGCACCATAGAGGAGAGGGCAAAATCCCCTCCCAGTGGAACTGAAGCTGCCTCTCTTCACCATTACCTCCTCAGAGAAATGTGAATCTCTTCACACGAGGGACATCCTCACAGATGCTTAACTTTGAGCTTATAAAAGAGCAGCTCAGGAAAATAGCATGTCTGGGAATGTATAGCATTTGCTAGATTGTTAATGCTGACCCTAATTCCACTCCAGGGCATGAGTAGACATCTGGGCAAAGATCATTGCACCCACCTGTATAGCTTTTGTTTCTACAAGTGATTTTTGAAGAGTTTTACCTCCTTATTAGGTTCATCCACTCACAGTGCTCATTCATCATTTCAGGTTTCTACCTCTCCTCTCTGGTTTCAGATGGGAGAGATTCTGGGAGCTATTTGGCTATTGAAAATCAGCTATTATGATGTGTACGTCAGAACTAAGCAGCAGGGAATGCAGGAGTTGGAGGACTCAAATCCCCTTGTCCTAACAATTATCCCAGTGATGAATTAAAAAATAGATATATGACTGGACAGTGTGTTTGTCAGAACACTTTCTTCATTGGCATATCCTACATTTAAATTTGGCTCTTTAATGAGAGCATTGCTTTATGTATGACTTATATGTGTATAAGGTAAAGCAAACAAGTTTAAAATTACAACTCAAAGAAATTTTACATGTCCCTATCCTTTTATAACCATCACCCAGATCCAGATACAGAAAATTTCCAGTGCCCTAGGGGTTTCCCTTATCCCCCTCCCAGTATTCTGACCTCTGTCACCATAGACAACCTTAGCCTATTCTTGAACTTCATATAAATGGAATCATACAGCATGCTCTTTTTGTCTCTCAGCATTTTCTATGGGATTCATCTATGTTGCTAGGTGTATTCATTCTATTGATGTTTAGTAAGTATCCCAGTATATCATGGTTTCTCAACTGTGGTGTTATTGACATTTTGAGCTGGATAATTCTTTCTTGTGGGGACTGTCCTATGCAGTATAGGGTATTTAGCAACATCTCTCTGGCCTCTCCTCACTAAGGGCTAGTACCACAACCCCTCACCCCATTAATTTCCCCTGGAGTTGAAAACCATTGAATCATATAAATATACTACAATTTTAAAGAAACTTTTTATTTGGAAATAATTTCAAACTTAGTGTAAAGTTTCAAAGAATGGAAAAAATAATAGAGTGTACTCTTTACCTAGATTAACCTATTATTCACATTTTACTCCTTTTTAAAAAAAATCATTTTCTCTCCCTTGCTCACACATATGCCCAAACACAATTTATTTCTGAACCACTTGGGAGCAATAGTATTCACCTTGACCATTTACCATTGTTTACTTCCACATGTATTTCCCAAGAATAAGGGTCTTCTCCAACACTATCATACTTATCAGTTAACTACAACAAATGTAGCATAATACATTTATCAATTGCCCATGTCCCAATTTTTGTCACTTGATCAACAATTACCCTTTATATAATTTATTTCACTATACAGAAGATTCCAGCCCAGGATCAGGTATTGTATATATTTGCCATGGTTCTTAGTATCCTTCAGTCTAGAAAGCCTTTCTTTGTCTTTTATTATACTGAATTTTTTTTAAAGAATACAATCTCTTTACTTTTTAGTAGAACAGTCCTCATTTGGAGGTTTGTCTGATGTTTCCTCCCAAATACATTCAGGTTATGCATTCTTGACTAGAAAACTGAGTAGGAACATCCCACCCAAGGCACATGAGGTCCAGTTGCACCTCATTAGTTATACTGTTTGATCTCAACTGCGTAGCTACTAAACTTTCCTTATAGCTAATAAGCAATATGTGGGGAAACACTAAAGACCACACAAGTATTCTGCTCCCCCCTCAGGTTTACCTCCTAAATTTAGCATACTTTGAGTCTTGCATGAACCAATCTTTACCTACAAGGATTATAAATCCAGCACTCCTGTCTGCACTCACTCTCAGTGTTCTGCTATATAGAAGAGCCCACTCCTTCCTTCACTTAATTATTGATTTTATCAGTTATCAGTATGGATTCATGAATTCCTATCTTTTTCAGTGGTTTAAAAATCATTACTGCTTTAGAGACTTCTGGCCAAAATGGAGGTGTAGGTAGATACACTCTGCCTCCTCACACAACCAAAAGAAGGACAACAACAAATTTAAAAACAAAAAATAATCAGAACTGCCACAAAAATCAAACTGTACAGAAGTCCAACAACCAAGGAGTTAAAAAAGAAACATTCATCCATGCTGGTAGGGGGGCGGAGACAGGCAGCCACAGCAGGGAAGACACATGGCAAGGCAGCAGTTGGCAGAGCAGGTGGTCCAACATTTAAGTGAGGATAAACTGGGAGGAACAATTCCCAGTTTAGTGTTTCTGTCTCACTCCCCAGTTGTTCCTGGGGAACATGAAACCCAGGGTTCCAGCACAGGGAAATAAAGCCTCAAAACCTCTGACTGTAAAAATTTGTGGGGTTTGCTGTGGCAGGAGAAACTCCCAATTTCACAGGAGAGTTTATTGGAGAGACCCATAGGGTCCTAGAACATACACAAACCTACCCACCTTGGAATCAGCACCAGAAGGGCCCAATTTGCTTGTGGGTAGTGGGCAAAGTGACTGATGGCCAGCCGAGAGCTGAGCAAGCATCATTGTTTCCTCTCAGACCCCTCCCTGACATACAGCACCACAACACAGCAAAGTGGGTTGCCCTGGTGAGGCTCTGCCCCTTACTACATAAGAGGTATGCCAAGACAAAAAAAATATGGCCCAAATGAAAGAACAGATCAAAGCTCCAGGAAAAATACAACTAAGCAATGAAGAGAGAGCCAACCTACCAGATGCAGAGTTCAAAACACTGATAATCAGGATGCTCACAGAAATGGTTGAGTATGGTCGCAAAATAGAGGAAAAAATGAAGGCTATGCAAAGTGAAATAAAAGAAAATATACATGGAACCAGGAGTGACAGGAAGAAAACCAGTACTCAAATCAATGGTTTGGAGAAGAAGGAAGAGGTAAACATTCAGTCAGAACAGAATGAAGAAACAAGAATTCAAAAACATGAGGCGAGGCTCAGGAACCTCCAGGACAACTTTAAATGTTCCAACATCTGAATTATAGGGGTGCCAGAAGGGGAAGAGGAAGAGCAAGACATTGAAAACTTATTTGAAAAAATAATGAAGGAGAACTTCCCCAATCTGGCAAAGGAAATAGACTTCCAGGAAGTCCACGAGGCTCAGTCAAAAGAAGTTGGACCCAAGGAAGCACACACCAAGGAACATCACAATGAAATCACCCAACATTAAAGATAAGGAGAGAATCTTAAAAGCAGCACGAGAAAAGCAGAGAGTTACCTACCAAGGAGTTCCCATAAGACTGTCAGCTGATTTCTCAAAAGAAACCTTACTGGCAGGAAGGGGCTGGAAAGAAGTATTCAAAGTGATGAAAAGCAAGGACCTACAACCAATATTACTATATCCAGCAAAACTATCATTTAGAACAGACGAGCAGATAAAGTGCTTCCCAGATAAGGTCAAGTTAAAGGAGTTCATCATCACCAAGCCCTTATTATATGAAATGTTAAAGGGACTTACCTAAGAAAAAGAAGATAAAAATTATGAACAGTAAAATGAAAACAAACTCCCAACTATCAACAACTGAACCTAAAAAGCAAAAACAAATAAGCAAACAACTAGAAAAGGAACAGAATCACAGGGAGGATTATCAGCCAGGAGGGGAGAATGGTGGAAAAGGTACAGGGAATAAGAAGCACAATGGTAGGTACAAAATAGACAGGGCGAGATGAAGAATAGTATGGGACATAGAGAAACCAAAGAACTTGTATGTACAACCCATGGACATGAACTAAGGGTGGAGGGGAATGCTGATTGGGGGGTGGTGCAGGGGAGAGGAGAGTAAAGGAGAGAAAAAATGGGACAACTGTAATAGCATAATCAATAAAATATATTTTTAAAAATACAAACAGTAAAATGACAACAAACAACTATCAACTGAACCTAAAAAAGAAAACAAAAAACAAAAACTAAGCAAACAACTAGAAGAGGAATAGAATCACAGAAATGGAGATCACATAAAGGGTTATCAGCAGGGAGGGGGCCAGAGGAAGAATGGAGGAAAAGGGAGAGGGAGTAAGAAGCATAAATGGTTCCTACAAAATAGTGAGAGGGATGTAGCTACAATACTAAGGTGGGGGGAGTGCTGGTGGGAGGGGTGGTACAGGGCAGAAGTGAATAAAGGGGAGAGAAATGAGACAATTGTAATAGCATAATCAATAAAATATATTAAAATAATAAAATAAATCATTACTATTTTTAAATATTGTGATGCCCAAATTGCTCACCTTTGGCTGGTGGGAATCCCTTGAATTTGGGCCTTCTGACAAACTCCCATCACTTTTTATTTTAACACTTCTTACTTTTTGGCATAACAAAATGTTCCAGGCCCATCCTTTACCTTCACTTCTTCTGTACTAGAATTGGCCATTTCTCCAAAGAATCCTAGTTCCTTTTAAAGGGGAAGGATTGAAAGTACAACTTATTCATCCTTTTTCCTGTTTATTAACATTTGAGTTGTTTCTTATTCTGGGCTATTGTAAAGAAAGTTTATCTGAATACCCTTGTACCTCTTTTGAACTGATTTCTTTGGGGATATAATCAGAGTGGTGATAGAAAAGTCATAGAATCTCCATTCTGGTTATATACCCAACAGAAGTGAATAAGTGCATTAAAAAAGTACACTGAATATGTGGCCTTATATATAAGCAGCTTTTTCTCATAATTTGTGTGTGTGTGTGTCTGTGTACTTAGCTTTAGTAGATATTGATAAATACTTTTACAAAGTGCTCACAATATTTGTTCATCAGGGGAACAGTAGCAATTGTTGGCCCCAGTGGGTGGGGAGGAGTCATCAGTGGTAGGGGATGATAATGGGCCACAGCAATCCAAAGACATGTTGTCTGCAGCCAGAAATGGCAAAATTGCTGATCCTTTCAGTAGATAAATGATGAATGACAAATGACAAGATTTTGCCACCTGGTCCATTCTTTAGCTTCTCTTTAGAGTGCTGCTTTGAGATGGGCAACATGGAAGTGACTGAAGTCAAGAATCACCTACAACTTTCAAAATGGTTTTTATCTCAGGGATACCAGTGACAGTACTTCAGGAATGCAGATCCACTGCTAGGAGCACTTGCTGTTAGAGAACATTAGGGTCACTGCTTGGTTTTAAAAAGTGCCTCCTCAGGGGAACGAAGAATGTCCCCAGAGTCCCACTCATACCTTCTGGCTGCTGGGGGCCCATTTAGAGTCCTGGAATAGTCATTTTACTAAACAGTCTGAGAAAGGAAATGTCCCTCTGTCTATACCCAGGGAATCACTTAGTTTTCAAAACATCTGAAGTGGGGCCTAGTGATAGAAGGCAGATCAGAAAACTGCTGAAAGCTAAATAGGGGAGTAAACTGGTCCAGCATCATGGGCCTAGATTCTAGGCTGAGTTTGGCCAGGAAGTGTTTGCGCATGGCTCCGTCTCTATAGCTCAAAGTTTCCTCGTCCAAAATATCTGCCCTACGTAGCTTAGAGTACATTACTAGAATCAAAGAGGTAATTGAAACACTTTTTGTAGAAAGAAATTCTAAACAGAAAAAACATCATATTCAAGATACACAATAGGCTCTTAGTAGCTTTGATGAAACTTTGGAGGTATTAACTAGTAAAATGCATGTCTATGGATGCATTTCGGACAGGTGCCCCCACTAGGTGGTACTGCCACTCAGTGGGGTGGGGAGAGCCCTCCTACCCATTTTCTGAGCAAGCCTTTGTGCAGTGGCTGCTATAGAGCCTCACACATTGACCCTGAACAGAGACTGTTCACATGACCAACAGCGACAGTGAACCCCATTGTTGCACATGTGTATTAACCTCCAGGGTCCTCTCCTCTCTCCCCAACAGGCCTCTCGGCGGATGGTGGCGCCAAGCGCCAGGAGCACCTCTCCCGGTTTTCCATGCCTGACCTCAGCAAAGACTCTGGCATGAACGTCTCTGAGAAGCTTAGCAACATGGGCACGCTTAACTCGTCCATGCAGTTCCGGAGTGCGGAGTCAGTTCGCAGCCTGCTCTCGGCCCAGCAGTACCAGGAGATGGAGGGAAACCTTCACCAGCTCGGCAATCCCATTGGCTACAGGGACCTGCAGTCCCGCGGCAGGATGCATCAGAGCTTTGATTTTGATGGAGGGGTGACCGGCAGCAAGCTGCCGGGGCAAGAGGGCGTGAGGATCCAGCCCATGAGCGAGCGTACACGGAGAAGAAGCACCTCCCGCGAAGATAGCCGCCGCTTCCGACCGCACAGATCCAGGAGGTCCCGACGCTCCCGCTCAGATAACGCCCTGCATCTAGCCAGCGAGCGAGATGCCATCTCTCGCTTGAAAGAAAGGCCCCCGCTCCGAGCCAGGGAGGACTATGACCAATTCATGCGCCAGCGGAGCTTCCAGGAGACCCTGGGCCAGGGGTCCCGGAGGGACCTGTACAGCCAGTGCCCAAGGACTGTGTCAGACCTGGCTTTGCAGAATGCTTTTGGGGAGCGATGGGGACCCTACTTCACCGAGTATGATTGGTGTTCCACCTGCTCCTCCTCCTCAGAGTCCGACAATGAGGGCTACTTCCTAGGAGAACCAATTCCCCAGCCAGCTCGCCTGCGATATGTCACGAGCGATGAGCTTCTGCACAAATACAGCTCTTACGGCCTCCCCAAGTCGTCCACCTTAGGTGGCAGGGGACAGTTGCACAGCAGGAAAAGACAAAAGAGCAAAAACTGTATTATTTCTTAATCTGATTGGTGTCAGGGAATAGGGGAAGATGGGAGCTAAGAATGTAAATTCAGAAACTTGCACTGTTTTAAATTTTAAAGCGCTTTTCGGGGTGGTTACTAGGGGAGAAAAAGGGACATGCTCTCACTTGATAATTGGCTCGTCTGTTAGTCACAGTTCTTGGCATGTTGAATATTATTTGCACATTTCACTTTGGAGACACTATAGACTCTGTGGAGGCCAGGGGTGGTCACCTCCCTCCCATCAGTGTGTTGAGTTGCCACTCACAAGATGGTAAATTGCTTCCTGCTCGCTTGTATCCTCTCTGATTCTCTTACTTTTAGGACCCTTTTTCCAGTAAGTAATTTGTTTATTAGCTGAGACCCAAGTCTAAGTTATTTACATGTCCATTGTAAATGCAATGTAAATGAGAGTTCTGATAAAATATTTTTGTATTTTGTAATATCAAAGGAATTTCTATATCGTAGGACTCAGTGAAGACCCGCATGCACATCCGGCATTGTCTTTGAGTAGTACTCAGAGGTGGTCCAGGACCACCTTTTGTTTTTTCTTTTTTCTATACAAATTTGTTACATGTCAGTGAGACTTTTTTCAGATGAATTTATTCTATTTGGCTTTTTGTGGCTAAAAAAAATTATTATACCCAAAACATTTTATGCTCTATTCCACTTAAGGAACCATCCTTAAGTCCACTTCCACCCTCCGTAGAATGTATTCTCTACCAAGTGATAGTCATTTTTTAAAATAGCAAATATAACTTTGCCAATTAGAGAAACCAATCAGTGTCAGTAAATTCTGTGAGAAACACCATCCCTGCTGGGAACACTGAAGTTGCTCACTATTGATCTCCCCCTTGGGGAAATATCAGTGACTGTGAGTGGTGTTGTTGTGTGATGTCAGCATGACATTGTTTGAATGTGGCATTATTTTCTGGTGCTCATGTTTCCTGGATTGTATTATCTGCTTTCCTTTACCAAGGCAGACAGAACAGCTGCCTTAGCCTGACAACCGGTTGTCCTCAGTGCAAATGAACTTAAGCATTAGAATCTTGGGGACAGGAAGGTTCTGGGGCTCTGGGAGTGATGGTATGTTCTAGATTGTATGTTATACATGGAGAAGGATTAAGGTGATTTGAAATCAGAAAGCAGGTCAAGGGCAGAACTGAAGGATAATATGAAGGTCAGGGCAAAGAAGAACTTCTAGAAATGAAAAAGAGGAGAGGTGACAGCCACCTTGAATAGCCCCTAGTGCTTATGGAAGAAATCCAATTTAACACACTCCCTAGCCAGAGCACCTGGGTTACCCAGAAAGGTTGAGCTGCTCAGGAGATTTCAGTGTAGTGGTCTTGAAAAACAAGTGTTGAAAGGAGGATTTTCATTTTGAACTTTGGGGACCTTGGGTCAGACAGAAGATGGGCTCAAAAGTGAGTTTGCTTAAAGAAGACATTTAACGGTTGTGTTGTTTATAGTAAAATAATACTTCCTACCTTGCTTCAGTTAAAAATGAAGCGCTTGCTTTTTCTTCCATTCTCCTCCTCCCCTTTATGGATTGTGGCAGTTGAAATAACCCATCACAGGACCCACCTTTAGTGAGATGTGTTGTCCATGTGCTACATGGTGTGTCTCAGTGGCCATCTGCCATGGTGAGGTGAGCGTGGTCTCTTTTCAGTATAATAGTTAATATTTTCTAGTATTTTTTATGGAGAGAATGTGAATAGTGGCTTTTCAGACACCATGCCAAATGGGTCTGGGGAAAGGAAGGCTGTACAGGATGTGGAAATGGCACTCCATTCAGGATGTATTAAAATAATTTGCTTTTCAGGTATTAATATGACATTTGTCATTGTCACTGATTTTTTAAAAACGCAATGCAAATGTTGGTTGTGGCTGTTTTCCGCATGCTATCTTCATATCTAAATGCTTCATTAATTATCCAAGCCTCTGGAGAATTAACTCTAATACGTTTGTATAGTAAGTTTGTAAACTGCTTGGCAAACTGATTTTAAGAAATAATGTGAACACCACATGACTAAAGTGGTGGGTTTCTGGTAGAAATTGGGCAAGTCCAATTTGGATTTTTGAGTTTCTTGATTGATGAAAACAAAAAGGAATTTTGGACAAAGGAAAAAGGGGAAAAGGTGATGACTTGACCTAGCAAAAAGCTGAAAACAATGTCTATCCTCTGTGGCCTGGAATCCAATGAAAGAAATTCTCCTAGTAAATGTTGCTTTCTAACTCTGTCCTTTTCAGAGTACCTCTTGCATTTCCCAGATGGGGCTTTACCCCCATCAGCAGAAACTGACACATAACTAGTGTCCAAAGGGATTGGAGGAATGAGCAATTTGAGATTTATGTGCCCAGTGAGCACCCAGCAGCCGAACTGGGCAGAGCTTGAGATGTAATCAATATAAGCCTCAGGGTCAACTGTCTACAGGCAAGATCACCTCCATGTAGTCCAGCACTGCAGAGGCCTTTCCACCTCACACTCAATCAGGCGCCTTACAGAGAATGCTGACATAGAGTGGCTAAATTCTCGGTGATGGAACCTCCAGGTGAATGCCCCAGGGAGAGCAGGGTGACATTGTACTGGGAATTCCACCTGTTAGTGATAACTTACACATAACATCCCAGAATCTAATTTCCAAAAATTCAAAGCATTTTCTGAGGCATGAACTTAGGATCCTTACTTGATTCCTCCATCATAATCATCAGCTCTCCTTGGTCAAGTTTCACTGTGAGTGAGGAATGTGCTCACCTGTTCTTAGATCATCATTCCATCTTCCATAGACTGGTTTTATCAAAGTAATCTTTTCCCAGTTTTCTCTGCTCTAATGTCGTATGGTTTTGTTTGTTTGTTTTTCTACCTTTTCTCATGTTGGTCCTCTTCCTGTCTTGGTTAACACCATATTTTCTGAGTTCAGTTCATGTCCTATTTGCTGCTCAATTCAATGGCATCAGAACTGGCTCTTTCCCAAGAAGTAGAAGTTATTGACAGTGTCCTGAATGGCACTGCCAATACACACCATGGTTGATACTGTGAACAGGCTTCATAGTAGGCTGCTGGCATTGAGGGTGGCATTCAGGTACCCTTCCTTCTGTTGTGTAGTGCTGGGATCTCTACCAAATGAAGGTGAATGAGCTGAGGGAAACCAGAACTGTGCTTCTTGGTCTTGCACATGTTCAAAAGGGGAGAATCTCTAGTGTTGGTTGTTTGACAGCTTCTTTCCATATTCATCTTGTTTTTTCTGGTCCTTCCTTTCCACCCCCAGCCAGCCCAGTGACCATGCAATTTTGCATTATTAATATGGGACCTGGAGGCAGCTCTTTCTCATCCTCTTCTCATTCTGTAGGATACTCCTGCACTGCAACAACTTCTCCTTCTCCTGCAGCAGCTTTCTGCTTCCTGGGTACCACTAGCAGTGGTTGAGTGGGCCAGTGATGGCATATACATAGCACGTACTCTGCAACCTGGGCAGATATAACCAATGTGTCACTGTCTATTTTCAGAGAACATAGATACAGCCTCAAAAATCTTGTGACATTCTAGCCAGCCAGAACCTGTTATCAGTAGTGATGTTATTTGTCTGATAATGAACCTTTCTTTTGAAATGATTCTTACTTGTCTTTCCACGCTGGGCTGTTTACCATCAGCCAAAAATAGTACACCAGCCACTTAAGAAGCATCATTTCTAAATAATTGTGAGACTCCAATTCCTGTGTCCCCAGATTGTGAATGCTAATGGGAGCTGACTTCTTTAGGCTAAAGGAAGACAAATCTCTTTGGCCTCCTTTCCCGTTCTCATGTTACTGGCCAGTTATTGTAGGCAGCCTCTGTCTTCTTGCAGATGTCAGATAGGAGTCCATCTTATTCTTCATCTAATCCCACCTTCTAACAAGAAATAACACAAATACTTAAATTCTAAGGAGAAGTGCTCTTTATGTATTTCTGTCTAACAGAAACCACATGCTAACACATAAGGAGAATCTATGAAAAGGGAAGTGGAAGATGGAACCAGCTATCTGAATATTTCATGCCAGAAGAGTTGCTGTTAGCAACTGTTTGGCAGCTTTGGGGCTTTGAAATGGCCTCTGGACTGCATTCCAGGTGCAGGACTCAGCCAAGCCTCCTCTGCGATTTGGAAGGCAGTTTCATGCTGCCTTTTGAGGTATAGATATTTAAGCACTAGAGAAGTAGAAATGATGAGAATTTTGCCTTGCCTCCTGTGGTCTGTCCCTCTGGGACCTAGCAGACACCAACACTTGTTTGACCACTTGGAAGCAGTCACCAAGTTTAGGATCATGAAAGGATTTGATTCTTTTTCCATTTTCTCATAATAGTAGCCCAGTCAACGCAAGACTCATAAAACATGACTCACTGTTGGGAGCTATACTATTTTATAGGCTTACTTCCTGCTGACAAAACTAGCTTTCCTCAAGGGGAATAAAAAGGAGGGGGAAAAGTCACACAGTGTTAGGAAAACATTTCTGTTATTTTGATATGATGAATCCATAGGATAGAAAAAAATGTCTATCCTGAGAGTTTTCTGAGACATCCCTTTTTTCCTCCACTGGGCATTTGGCCATTGATGTTCAGTAGGTCACTGACCAAGCTTTTTTAAATTTCTTGGGGAGAATTACTCACCAGTAAGGTCTCTCCTCAAGTCTTTCTGGTGATTTCCATATTTCCCCATAAAGCTTTTTGGTTCTATTTACCTGACTTAACACTCTGTGGCCTATGAGTCCTCCATTTTCCTTAGCAAGTAAGGACTTTAGCAGTTTTTCCCCCCTAAACATTCTTTCCTGTACAGGATTGCTTTGCCATCTCCTGTTTTAATTCCAAGTGCATAAACAAAACCTCAGAGGGCCTGAGAAGGTGAGGCAGGCCAGAGTCTGTTGTGTGTTGAACGTCAAACTGTTTGTTAAGAAGGTCTGCAACAGGCCTTTGGGGTAGGCTCTGCCAGAGACTGTGAACACTTTGCTTGAGATCCGTGCCCTGTAAAATGGATATGATGTTTTACTGATGTCTGTAATACATTTGTAAACTTCCAATAAAATTTGAATAAAAGAAATGTGCCATTCCTCCCTTGCTTTTCAGATATCTGAAAGTCTTTTGCCTTTGAGCATCTCAGCAGAAAAGAGAGAGGCTGCACATGTCAGGGATGAGATTTACTATGAAAGATGAATCTGATTATTTACATCAGAATTTCTCAACCTCAGCATAATCAACTTTTGGGCCTGTTTATTTGTGGCAGAGGACTATCCTGTGCTTTGTAGAATGTTGAATAACATCGTTGACCTCTACCCACTAGACACCAGTAGCACCCCTCCTCATGAGTTGTGACAACCAAAAGTATCTCCATACATCATACCCACTATGATGAATACTATTATTTAAAAAACTAGAAACTACCAAGTGTGGGTGAGGATGTGACGGAAATGAGGACCCTTGGGCACTTCCGATAGAAATGTAAAATGGAGCAGACTCTGTGGAAAACAGTACATCAGTTCCTTAAAACTTTAAAACAGAATTACCATATGATCCAGCAATTCTACTTCTGGGTGTATACCCAAATAATTGGAAGCAGAGCCTCAAAAAGATATTTGTACACCTATGTTTATATTGTCATGATTCATAATAGCTGAAAAGATGGAAACAATGTAAATATCCATCAGTGGATGAATGGATAAAATGTGTTATATATGTGCAATGGAATATTACTCAGCCTTTAAAAGGAAGGAAATTTTGACATATGCTGCAATATGGATTAACTTTGAGGACATTAAGATAAGTGAATTAAGCCAGTCACAAAAAGACAAATACTGTATGATTCCACTTATACAAGGTACCTAGAATAGGCAAGTTCATAGGATAGGTAGAATGGTGGTTGTCAAGGGCTGGGGATAGAGGAGAATGGGGAATTGTGAACTGGGTATGGAGTTTTAGTTTTTCAAGATAAAGATTCTGGGATTTGGGAAGATGGCAGCATGGTAAGAGGGAGCACACGCCACCTCCCTCTTCAAAAGACAGGAAAACCTAGCCATACTACAGAGGACATTGCAGCATACATGAAAATAAGAAATCAAAATTGTAGCGGACATGGAAAGACCAGATGGTAAGGAGACTACTGCAGGATAATAACAGCCCAGCAATCAGCTTGGGGAGCAGAGAGGTTGCAGCCCCAGCCCCAGAGCTCCAGGAGCTGCCGCAGGGCTCTCGGGGTGGGGGAGCTGGGTCATCCGCTCCCTCCCTGGCCAAACAAGGGCTGATTGGGAGACCTCCAAGCAAGCTTTGGGGAAAATCACAGCCCAGCCAGTAGAGCCAAAGACGGCAGGACCTTGCTTGCATGGGCGCCCCAACGCAGAAAGAGTTTTTTGGGTGTTATATTACAGCCGTGAGCACGTAAAAAGCACGGGCGTTCTGTGGAATCCCCGGTGCCCAGGCAGGGAATTTGGGGGAGGCTCAAGTCCCCCAAAATCCACAGCGTAAACACCCGTGAACCTGAAAGCGGTGGCGCTCGCGCGCACTCCGAAGTGAGCTTTCCAAGGGAGAGGCGCCTGTACAATGGGTCCGGGGACCACCGTGTCTTGCGCCGGCGCCCCAACCTGGAGAGAGTTACTTTTTTGAGTAAAAGGTTGGGTGCCTACAGCCGTGAGCATGGAAAAGCGCGGGCATTCTGCGGGATCCCTGGTGCCCAGGACGTAAATTCGGGGGAGGTTCCAGCCCCTCAGAATCCACAGGGTACACACCCGTGAATCTGGAAGCTGTGGCACGCTCACACTCCACAGTGAGCTATCAAAGGAGTGCTGAAGTGCGCGCCTGAGGCCTGAACCCTGGTGAGAGGCGCCAGCGTACACACCCGTGAAGGGACGCACGCGTGCAGGAGCTCAGCAGTGGGCTCCGAAGGGAGTGCTTGGGAGTACACAGATTGGTGCCTGGGGCATTGGGCCGGAGAGGCTGCACCTGGGGACTGTGTGCCAGAGGCTGACAGAGCTCTGAACAGGAAGTGGAACAAAGCCACAGCGTTTGCCCCTAAGTCTGCTGCAGCCAGCAAAACCAGGAAAACTGGTTTGGCCAGTTTGAAACCAACAAAGGTTTTTTTTTTTTCTTTTGTTTTTTCTATTTTTTGCTGGATTTTTTTATTAAGTAACATTTCATTTTTTAATTCTTATTGTTATTTCATTCAATTACTTATGTTTCTATTTCCTTCTAGTGTTGATCCTTCTACCTTTCTTTCCAAATTTAT
>CM052544.1:51490798-51508760 GCA_028533065.1 Trachops cirrhosus | reverse complement strand
TGCGATCTCCTATTTTCATTTATGGCGTGATAATGTTGGCTCTTTGCTCTGTACCTACGTAAAATGACTCAGATTTTTTTTCCCTGGTTGTGGGAGAGCAGAATCCGCTGCATCCTACCACGCCGCCATCTTCCGGTACAAAATATTTTTAAAATATGACCTGTCAGAAAGCTGCTTTAGAAAGTTACACCTGGCAGAGGTTTGTGGGATAGTTCTGGGTCTGGAGAGCAGTTAGCAGGGGTGTCAAACTCATTTTCACTGGGGGCTACATCAGCCTGGCAGTTGCCTTCAAAGGGTCTAATGTAATTTTAGAACTGTATAAATATAACTACTCCGTAACAGTTAAGCGAGAGTTTGGTGCTGCCACCGGGTGGAAACAAGGTGGCGGCCTGGATAAAACAAGTTGGTGGGCTGGATTCTGCCTATGGGCCTTGTGTTTGCCACCTGTGAGTTAGAGGTTGTTATTAAAGCCCAGCTAAGGAGCATTTGGGACTGCTTCCAAAATGGAAACAATTT
This sequence comes from Trachops cirrhosus, assembly GCA_028533065.1. Lineage (NCBI taxonomy): Eukaryota > Metazoa > Chordata > Mammalia > Chiroptera > Phyllostomidae > Trachops > Trachops cirrhosus. Next base: position 51,508,244 of record CM052544.1, on the reverse strand, counting down.
AGGAGACATTTGAGGGAATATAGAGGAGGAAGGCTGCTCATGACCTGGCAAAATTACATTGGAGATAAAGGGCAGGAGGATGACAGATGTGAATTTGTGTAAAGCGATGATTGATTTATTTTTAAACTACACATTTTAAATTAGACATCAATAAACAGGAACAAAGTCAGCTATTTAAATTATCAACTCTGAGTACTAGGATAAAGTCAGAATTAGGTGCAATATTATTTAAGAAAAAACCCAAATCAAACAACAAAAGAGTTTTATCTTCTCTTAAATGTCAAGATTCCTGTTACAGGGCAGTTTATCGGAAGAGAAGGAGGTAGGAAGGACTGGGCTAATCAAGCAATGCAGGGGTATCCAAATTTTTGGCATCTCTGGGCCACAGTGAGAGAAGAAAAAATGTCTTGGGCCATATATTAAATACACAAACACTAACGAAAAACCCCAAAACTCATAATGTTTTAAGTAAATTTATGATTTTGTTTTGGGCTGCATTCATAGCCATCCTGCATGTGGCCTGTGGGCTGCTAGTTGGACACCCCTGATTCTAGAGTGATCAAAGGTAAGATTTCAGGAGAGGGAGAGCGAATTCATTCTGGGCAGAAGTTCTTTACTCATTACTGTGCTATGGTTAGTGTTTGACTGTAGGCTAGGAGCATGGATTCTGGATCCAGACTTCTTGAGTTCAAATCTGACTTTGTCACATACTAACCGTGTGGCTTTGATCAAGTTACTTAGCTTCTCTGAACTTGTGTAATACAGAGCAATGATTGTATCTATTTCATTTGCTGTTGTATAGATTTACTACTTAATATTTGATGGGTTCTTAAAGAAGGACTCAGAACATAGGAAATGCTATATAGGAGTTTGGTGCCATTATTATTATTATTTAAAATATAAACCAAAATAATAATTTCCCTGTAAGTTTAAACAATTTAATTTACCAAGGAAATCAGAAATAAAGAAATCAAAATGTCTTAGACACAGCCATGGCTCAAATGTCTGCTCTCTTAGGTTTGAGTTAACCAAGAACACTGACTTCTCAGGCCAATGCTAATTATTCACCTTTTGGTTAAACATCATGTTTTAAAAACCTAATTGGTATTATCTTTAAAAAAATTCAGTGACTTGGCATTTTTCTTTTTTCATTCTTTGCAAAAGTATTATTTTTATTGATTTATTGGGGTGACATTGGTTAATAAAATTATATACATTTCAGGTGTACAACTCTATAACACATCATCTGTATATTGTATTGTGTGTTCACTACCCCAAGTCAAGTCTCCTTCCATTACCATTTGGCTTTTCATTTTTCTATTGGGGATTTAAATGTATGTTTCCTGATGGCCTGGGGTCATTCTTCTTTTTCTCCTTTCTTCTTTTGTTTTCCCTTTTTCTTCTCCTCCTTTCTTCTTCCTCTTCTCCTTCTCCTTCTTCCTTCTCCTCCTCTTCCCCCTCCCTCTCCCTTCCCCCTCCTCCTCTTCTCCTTTTTGCCTATAACATGTGATACATAGGAAGGGCTGAATCACTATATGGTTGACTAAATGGAGGAAATAATACATTATTTGTTTTCCAGTCATGAATGTCAAAGTCTAAAATTAGAAATATGAATCTTCAGCTTTATTAGTAACTAAAATCAGGGGAAGGGTTCCAAAGGTCGTATTCATCTTTGAAATGAGTGGTTTTCCTATGATTTTTCTCCAGTAAAATTTAGAAGACGCCCGACTCGCTTTGTATGGAGTCCCGTACACCTCCTTGACCAAGTTGCTGGTGCCTTACCCACCTGGCTCAGAAATCCTGATCTTGAGCAGGCCAGAAGCCCCGTGTGCCAGGGCTCCTCAGCCCTCAGGGCACAGTGAGACTCAGTGGGCGCTGCTGCCCTCTGCTGGTGATCACATGGAACATTGCACTCCGTTCCTTCACCTGGGCTTTTCAGAGGACAGGAACTGAGTGTGCAGGAACATCTCTGAAACCCTCCACCCTCCTGGGGTTTCCTGCCTTCCCCTAGCTTCACACGTGCTAAAAGAAAAAGGTCAAAATCAAAGCGGTACTAAGTAGTAGACCTGAGCAATAGGAAGTCCAATACAGCTCTGATTTATCCCACAGTTAGACCACAGCTCTTGATTTAATGTTCACTATTTACTTCTTTCCCAAATTTCACTTTCTCCAGCCTCTGCTTTGCTCAATCTGCTATTGGTTGATATAACACAGCACAGTTTTAATGTGCCAAGTGTATGTTTTTCAAGTTTATCTTAAGAAAAATTTGGAATCCAGACACCCTGTGTTCTACTACACTGGTGGCCCAATTCTGATGTCAAAAATCAGAAGCTCAATTTTTTTCCTGTTTTTGATATTTTGTGTCCTAGGGGTTACCTTTGAATTTATAACTTATATATTGCCTTCTCCTTAGTCCCCTTTGTCACTTTTGTTGTTAAATAATATTCTTTTATTTCTGGATCACCCCATATCAGCTCACAATTCCTTTTTAAAGCTACATAATACTTGATTGTGTATTATGTATCATAGATTTTTTAAAAATACTTTTCTATATCTGAGCATTTAAGTTGTTTCTAATATTATACAATTTCAAATAATGCTGCAGTGAATACCTTGTGCATGTGTATTTTTATATTACTGGAGGTGCATCTTCAGGGTAGGTTCCTAGAAGTGGATTAACGGGTGAATGCGTGTGTAGTTTTGTTCAATTTTAACAAATCCCTCCTCCTAAGGACTCTTAGTGACTAGCATTTATTGTGAAGATAGTTGTGAAAGAAAGAGAGACAGAGAGAGAGAGAGAGATACCAAATACCGGAGTATTAACCATGTGGTCATGTCTCATTAGTACTCAAGAAAATAGGCTGGGTGGTGAGGTGGGGGACAGTGTGAACAGGCCTCCTGAGAAGAACAGAAACATTAGCACAAGCTGGCCTTGGAGAGGTGAGTTTGATGCTGGTTCTGGACCAAAGGCTGACTTAGGTCCATGTACTTTGTGAGCTGATGAATATTCATTCAGGTATGTCATCATTTTTTGTGACTTGATGCTTCTGTCTGGCTGCTTCTCCTCACATCACCACCTGGCTCCTTTGCTCTGTAAGACCTAAATCTGTCCCTCCTGCTCCTTTTGCCCATGCTTTCAACTTGCCCCTATCATCCCTTTGAGACAGAATTTTCATGCCAGGGAGGTTCTTCTCAGCAACAGGTAGGTGCTCACCTGTGGTTCAAACTGCTGTACAGGATGGCGTGTATCTGCCAGGGACAGGTGCTACAGAGGAGCTGTGGGTGGGACTGGAAGTATAACTAGTGGCATGACTCATAGATATAATTTAGCAATTTGCCAGAAATGGGAGTTTGGCCCTTCCTATGACTACCTAATATGTTCTCAACGGCTGCACAAGGCCAGATGCAAAAAGATACCCGATTTTTCCCATCACACTCTTGTTGTTAAACTGTGAAGAGGAGCAAAAGCTATAAAACATTTTCATCACTAGTTATTTTGTAAATGAAGGGAGTTAATTACTGATGGAACTAAAAAAGTTGGCACAAGGTAATGTCCTTGAAAAATAACCCTAAAACAAGGCTATCATTTTTATCTTGCTCTCAATGTGAACTCACCCAAAAGTCTTCTCTTACCATGTCTGTCCCATTAATGTATTCACATATTTACTATTCTTGCCACTGTTGAATCATTTACCAAGTGGTTTGTTTGCTTGTCTGTTCACACCCCTACCCCGCCAGGAAGTTGCTCCATGAACTGAGTGGCCACTGGTCTGTCCTACACCTGAAGCACCTAAATCAGTGCTTGGCACATAGTAGGAACTCAGTAAGTATTTGTTTAGCAAATCAATATATTAAATAGTGGGTTTGCACAAAAAGTGTCATGCTGTGTGACACCATTGTACACTTCCTGCTGTGTGCAAATGGCTCCTAGTAATCAGAAAAAGAAAACTGATATTATTTAATGTCAATTACTCAATTTTGTTAGCCAGCTCCAGAACAAGAGCATTTTCTAAGCACTCTCCTTCCTCCAGAAATGCTCCTTTGCAAAGACGCAATCTAGTGAGGAAGAAATGAGCATGCTATGTCGATTGATCATTATGCTACAATCACACTGAACTTCTGTGTGTGCCAAGCTCATGCTCTGTGTAAAGTCTGCATCCTATGAGATGTCATCAATAACTGCCTACCCAGAAGGACAAGAGGGCGCTGCACGCACACAAACCCATCTCAGACACATGCAGGGAAGCTGTCATCGGGACCTCTCACAGTAAGTCTTTGAAATTAAGGAAAAAAGCTGAAAGTGCACATAATTAGAAGTGAGCATCACCACAGCAGAGCGATAAAGTTAAACACACCAAGAGGACCATTTTTAAGCTGTGGGCATGGAAGACATCACAGCAGCCTGCAGGGCCAGTCTAGGGAGCTGAGATCTGTTCAGAATGAAAGAATCCAGTGCTCTGAATCAGAACAGCCTTTTCAGAGCCAAATGCTCTCACATATAGGGAAAGTATAAAAGCCGAAAAGAAGTAGGAGGGCCTACTTGGTAGTGTCTCTAAATAAAACCGGGCTGCAAGAGAAAAGAGCTTGTACAACAATATCACTGACTAGAGTCACCATGCTGTACACTACATACTTCAAAGTTGCCAAGAGAAAAAACCCTGAAAGTGCTCATCATAAGCAAAAAAAAAATTGTAATTTTGCATGGTTACAGATGGTAACCAGACTTTTGTGGTGATCATTTCACACTGTATACAAATCTCCAATCATTGAATTGTACACCTGAAACTAATGTAATGTCGTGTCAATTATACCTCAATTTAAAAAAGAAAGAAAAGAGCTTGTAACACTGACAATAAATGAAGAAAGTATGATTTAAAAATAAACCCTACAATAAGAGCAAATAAAGAAGACATGTATTATATGGTAACAGAAAGAAACCAGACTTTTGTTGGGGAGCATGTAGCAGAGCATATAGATATTGAATTACAATGCTGTACACCTGAAATTTATATGTTATTAACAAATGCTATTTCAATAAACAAATAAAAAAGATGTACATGTCCTTAGCTCACTATAGCCTGTTTCTATTAAACATTTTAATTGCAATGGGGCAGAACTCTAGAAAGAAGATACATATTTATTTTACCTCTGTGTGTTTACGAATACCCCAGACTTCAAGCTTAAAGAAGGATCTTTGTAAAACTAGTTAACCCAGTCAAATCGAGTTAATGCTACAGAGAGGTTGATGGAATGGGTGATTTATTGTTCAATAATGAGTTGTCAGTATGGGACAAAGAGCTGCTTTGATCAGGCAAATCACAGCAACAGTTCAGGTTCGATTGACTTCTCAGCAATTAGTGGTAACTGGAGTGCTAAAAAGCAAAGCAAAAGACAGGTTTGACTGGAACTTGGTCTCCTCTGTGGAGAGCCTGTCCCCAGGAGCTGAGGCGGGGGGGTACTTGGGGGCACCAGCACCTGCAGTAGGGGTGATTCCTAGAATCCCCTGTAATTTAGACCCTCTGGCAATTACAGCCTAAGTTTGGTTGTGGATTTATCCTAGGAGAGATCAAAAACAGGATGCACCAGCCATGTAGAATTTAAGCCACCTTCTCTATATTAATGTCTATCTATACAGGTTTTCCTTTAAACTTAATACTGAGTTTGTGGTCTTATATCCAATTGGCACAGATGATCCCTGATATGATCATTTTGCTTTGTCTTTCATTCTTTGCTGATGGACTTGAGTTTATCTTCCCCCTTTTTGAATTGAAATAGTTCATGTCTTAGCTCTAAGTTTTATAACATTGGGTAATATTTATATTGGATTTTGTTTCAAGCTGGGGTTCATGTGAAATATGAACCTCAGAAATAACAGAATCGACTTACAGAAATAAATATTTTCACGTGATTACCTGAGAAATTTATCCTGGCATAAAAATGTGAAAACTGATGTATGAAAGAGAATATGGGACTCTTTGCCCCATATTGACAATGAGAAGCATCCCAGGTATAAAGGTAAAAATCACTTTGTCATCCACTGTGATCAATCCATTAGTTCATCCAAGAATGCTCACGGCCATGGAGATTTCCCTTTCCATCTGTGAGTTAAAGTAACTCCTCGAGCGGACAACCTCCACCAGTGATGCAGCTTTCTAGAAGTCTCCACAGTTAATAATGCATTGAAGAAAATATGCCCATGATGAATCCATAAAGAAGTGCTATTATTTTAGGAGGCAAAGAGTTTTATAGATTAGAAACTTTCACAATGAAAAATTCAAAAGCAGAGCCTTAAAACAAAAAGGTAGAAAAATAACTAGGGGAAATCTGCAACACTTGGTAAGTATTTAATATCCTTAAGATATGAAAAGTGTTTTACAGATTGATAAGGAAAATTCCATAGAGGAATTGAGAAACCAAACAGGCATTTTATAAACAAGGAATATATATGTATATAGTTAGTATGCATGTGAAAAGAATTTCAATAAAAGAATAAAGAATAAAGGAAAAGCAACATTGCTATTGTTGCCAAAACTTAAAATGGTTACTAAAAGTATATTGGCAAAGAGGACAACAGGACTTCTGTTTAATTTTGATGGAAATGTAAATCGCTGTATTATTTTTGAAAAAATAATATATATAATACTTAAATAATATGTCAAAATGTAAAACATTCAGAGCTTCTTACTAAGTAATTACACTTCTAGACATTTGGGTTAAGAAATAATTACACAAGTGTGAAAATACATGCACATAGCTGATCAACACTGTGGTATTTCTAAGAATAAAAAAAGGAAATGATACAAATTGATAGCAATCAAGGATTGATGGGGGCAAAGTTAGTACATAAAAATAATGGAATCCTATGTGGTCATTAGAAATGATGACATCAATCCACATTTATTGGCATGGAAAGATATCTCTAATATATGGTGGAGCCAACAAAACAGTTTATATGGTACAAGTGTAGTGTGATCCTATTGAAATATCTAGGTGAGTCTCAGTGGAGCTATGCATCTCTAGAGTGTGAGTTTCATGGGGACAACGTCTCAGTGTTCTTCACTGTCTGTGCCTAGTGCCTAGAACAGTGCCTGGTACTTTGCAACTATGCAATAATGTTTAATGAAATAAATAAATAAATAGTAAGTTTAGAAAGGTTTTCATCAATAGTCTAATGGTCCTTTTAGTGGAGTGCCAGAAATTTTTTCTGTGTTCTTTATATGTTCTCTACCATAAGAGTTGCCTTCAAAATGCTTATATTATTTTAACCAAAACCGGTAAGATACTAAAAACTTGTGGTAACGTCTACTGCTGGTGAAAATGTGGTAGTTTCAAATGTGTTCACTGGCTGTGTAAACTGGTTCAAACTTCTGGGAAACCTCTTGATATTAAATATCCAAAAATTGCAGAACATTTCTTTCTTTTGTCTATTAATCCTGCTAAGGAAAAATGTGCAAAATATAAAATGACCTATGCATCCAACCCTGGACAACCTAAAGGTACATCTAAAGGAGAGAAAAGGAAAAGTAAATTATGGTAAATCCACTATATGGGCACTTTCACAGAATCATTACCAATTCTGAAGCCTCTGCAGCAACACGAATAAAAAGAGGCTGAAAATGCAGGCATGCAGGGATTTAAACTATGCATAAACAACATGATGATGCTGTTGTATTAAGACTGGAATTCTGGGTGCTGTTTTCCTAGAATGGCAGAAAGAACAAGGGTTTAGAGATACAGACAGAGATTTTTATTCAGGAATTGCTACATAAGCTTGGTTGATCATATTCCCTCACCATTTTGTGCCTGTTTTGTTATCTACAAAAATGGGCTGATAGTAATACCTCCTCGTATTGAGAGGGTTAAAATGAAATGATGGACATAAAAGAAAACGGCCAAAGAGTAAGGAAGGACTCAGCCAATTTTAGCAGTTATTTTTTATTTTATTGTTATATTTTCAAAACCTTCAAAAGATTGTCAGCTTCTATCAATTGCAAACGGAATGAAAAATAAAGAGGCTAAAAAGGTGTGGAGAAAGAGGTTCACTAAATCGAACTTTGGAGTTGGGCACTTGCGCGATGGAGAGGGACGGAAAGGGTCGGCCTAACGTTGACGGGCGCCGGCTCCCGGCCGAGGGAGACGTTGCGGGATATCTCCAGCAGGGGTCGCTGGCTGGTGGAGGTAGAGCCGGGACCGGAAGCCGGGCTGGCGGCTGGCGGGCACACTCGCCGACTTCTCCCGCTTCCGCCGCCGCCGAGGGTTGTTGTAGAGTTGAGTTGTTCCTCGAATCTTTCCCTTCGCCGTCGATATGCCGCTGGAAAACCTGGAGGAAGAGGGTCTACCCAAGAACCCCGACCTGCGCATTGCGCAACTGCGCTTCCTGCTCAGCCTGCCGCAGCACCGCGGGGACGCGGCGGTGCGCGATGAGCTGATGGCGGCTGTCCGCGATAACAGTAAGGCCAGTGCTAGCCGAGTCAGCGGCCTAGGCCTGGGTTGGTCCTGCGCTCCGGAGCCTGCGTGATTCTTTTTCTGACGGGACTCCGGACCCCGGGATGACCCCTTCCCTCACGGGTCCCCCGAGACCAGGCCTGTCTTTTCACACCTTAAAGATCTTAACTTTTGTTGGTATGCCTTCGGGGACCTCCGGCCTTGCTCTCAGCGGCCTGTGCTCCCTTCCCCTCGGAGAGCAGCTTGCGGGGAAGTCCTGCGGTATTGAGCCCGGTGCTAGATACAGAGCAGTGGCTCATGACTTCCTGTCATTGGCGAGTGGTCCTGGGCTAGGTGTAGTCCAGCGGGAGAGTTGGGCTTTCCGTGTAAAGGGGAAGTTTGGGGTCGGTTCCTGTAGTCCTTCGTAGTAGTCAGTGGCACTGATCTGTATAGACCGTGACGTGTCTCAGTCTGTGTAACAACAAGCTTACCCTTTCCCTTGCTTGAAGACTGTCTTGGAACACAGGCGGTCGAGAGCAAATCGAGAATTGCACTCCACCCAGCCCTGGCAGAGGTTGGCGGTGCCAGGATTAGTCCTGGTGTTGCAAACCTGCAAGCAGCAAGCGTTTGCGTTTTGCCCAGCCCTTTACCAAGCGCTACCCCATTCCTTTCTTGTCTTGGGTGGGAGGCGGGTGGAAGAAGTGAGTGGACACTGACTAAAGGGTAAGAGGGCTGTCCCACTTATAAGTCATGTCTCTCTTTTTGGCTGTCAGACATGGCTCCTTATTATGAAGCCTTGTGCAAATCCCTTGACTGGCAGGTGGACATGGACCTGCTCAATAAGATGAAGAAGGCAAATGAAGAAGAGTTAAAACGTTTGGACGAGGAGCTGGAAGATGCAGAGAAGAATCTTGGAGAGAGCGAAATCCGCGATGCAATGATGGCAAAGGCTGAGTACCTGTGCCGGATAGGTGACAAAGTGAGTAGAGATGGTTTCCCCTCTTTGTATAGTCTAGAATGGGCACTATTGTAGGTTAATAATGTCTTATTTTAAAAATCAAGTTACTGCTTAAGAGTTACAAAGGTAACATGCTTCTCAGAACTAGCGAATCTGTACAAAAATGAATAAAGAAAAAGTAGTCTTCTTGCTATACCCTATCACCTGCCCCACACACAGCAAGCAGCCAGCCCTGTGTTCTTCCCCTTCTAACACCAATAAAAACTTAAGTGAACAAGCAGGGATTTTTGAATTTTTACTGCTTTTACAAAATTGGAATTTTTCTCAATAGTTCACTTTTCTCATGTATCTTGGTTAGGAGGCATTGGTTCTGGTGGATTTTTAAAATTATTATTTACACAAGTAGTAGTCTTTTCATAAGAAACTAAAATATCGTCATTAGTGTTAAAGTTGTATTAGCTCTTTGCTTATACCATACCTCCTCAGAGGTAACCTTTTTAGTTCTTTTATTGTACATTTACAGGTGTGTATATACCTGTAGAGATTAGCTAGTGTTGTGTTTGAATTTTTTAAAAAATTGTGTATTCTTGTCCTGTTTACTTTTTCATTCAGTATTATTTCTGAGTGATCTTTCCATATTCATATACATAAATCTTGCTCATTCTGGTTAACTGCTAGCTAATAGTCCATTGCAGGGTCATGCCACAATTTACTTAGCTATTCAGCTATTTATTGATGGACACATACAGTATGTTGTTTTCAGCTATTTTTGCTATTACAAGCTGCAGCTGTGAAAACATGCTTGTATATGCTTCCATACACACACACACACACACACACACACACACACACTAATAGTTTTCTAGGGTATATTCTGGGAAATGAAATTGCTGGGACAAGAACAATTTGTATCTTAATATGTGTGGCCAGTTCTTGCACCTAGCAGCTTGCCTAATTTATACTCCACTGTAAGTGCATGAGAAGGATACGCAACAGTGTTGGATCTTTAAATTTTTTTTAAATTTAGTAGTTGTGTAACAGTGGTTAAGAAGATGGGATTTGAGGGTCCCTAATTTTGAGCACTGCACCCTGAAGTATTTAGATGACAGATGACATGGCATTAATATTAAAAAATAATATATTGGGCTCTCGGTTCAGAGAGGTTCAATTTCTGGTTTCAGCAATTATGATTTGCTGGGACCCTCAGTTTCTTCATCTATACATAGGGATAATGATGTTTCCTACTGATGAGGATACAAAATAGAGGTAAAGATCTTAAGACTAGTATCTGGCACAAAGTGCTTAAATGTTAATTAAATTTAAATTTAAAGTAAGTTTTCTTACGATAATTTAAGATTTGATTGTGGTAAAAATTTGGAAAATAAAAAACATTTAGAAAAGAGCTAATGGTTTGTGTGGTTCTCTAGGTTGTGTGTATATGGTTTGCTTTTAAACAGGATACATTATTACATATGAGTGAGAAACTTATACTCTAGATTCAGGCCTTGAGGAATTTCAAGGAGAACATGCTTGAATCAATGTCAGGGGGTTGTAAACTGGTGATGTTCTAATTTTGTATGCTTTTTAAGTGATGTTATCTAAAAAGAGCAGCTTTCTTTTTTCTTCCTGTTGACCCTCTTCTTTCTTTTTTTTTAAACAATTACTAAATAATGGACTTAATGTATTTTTATCGTTGACTATGTTGCCACTGATTATAGTTATTCTTCGTGGTGCTCAGTTTGTTCCAAATTTGTTCATGGAAGCTCCTTCAAGAAGGCTTCTTTGTCCTTTTAACATGATTTCATTAGTCATACAGCAAGATACTATAGGTTCACCTGTTGTTTTGCTTTTCATACCTGGAATCATCTATTTTTCCTAGGATCCCTGGTAGAGATAGTGTTAATAGAAACCAAGATCTGAGTGCTGGGTGTGCCCATTACTGTCCTGCCAGTCCCTTTCATAAATTTATGAGGCATAATTAATAATTACATAAAACAAAGTTAAATACATACTAGAAAGTACCAAGTATAAACATATGATTTTATCCATGTTCATATTTTAAAGCAATGGAAACACTTTATTCCACCATGCTTTGAGATAAAATTGTACATTTAAATACTCGTTGATTCTAATAATAGTGATGTGTTCTAATGATAGTGACTAAGATAAAATTTCTATTACCCTTTAAGTGACATGAATAACTTATAGTAATTTTAAAGTAGTGTATTATAATTGTTAAAGAGAAAACTATTGAATATGTGGGAGTGGGAAAGAGAATATAGAAACAATTGTGAGTAAATTGTTTTTCTTATATTTTCTTCTAGATAGAATATAAGTAGATGCTTAGGCATATTTGATTTTTTTTGTACTTCATGCAGGTGGAGAGAACAGCATAATGAACTCCTCTGCAGTTATCACTCAGCTTCAACAAAGATCAGTTCATAGCCATCTTGTTTTCTCTCTACTCATACCTATACTGTGCCCACCCCATCCCTTGTTAAGAAAATACCATACGACTAATAGCTATCTTTTCTCACCTGTTGCCTTTTTTTTTTTCTTGGCAGGAGGGTGCTCTGACAGCCTTTCGTAAGACATATGACAAAACTGTGGCACTGGGTCATCGACTAGATATTGTGTTCTATCTCCTTAGGATTGGCTTATTTTATATGGATAATGATCTCATCACACGAAACACAGAAAAGGCCAAAAGGTACTTTTTAGCAGTGGGGATATATTCCCTCTAAATTATGATGCTATAAATAAGATTAATGTAAGAAATTTGCCTATTTTTTTTTCACTACAATTATTAAACTTGGTCAAATAATTGATGTATTTAGTATAATATTTTCTTTAAGTATCCTCTTGGTTCAAGTTGTTAAAAGTTGTTTTCTCTTTGAAAATAACACAAACTTGTAAAAAGTAGCATTGTTTACTTCCAGATTATGATCTTACTGATTTTTATTTTATAGCTTAATAGAGGAAGGAGGAGACTGGGACAGGAGAAACCGCCTAAAAGTGTATCAAGGTCTTTATTGTGTGGCTATTCGTGATTTCAAACAGGCAGCTGAACTCTTCCTTGATACTGTTTCAACATTTACATCCTATGAGCTGATGGATTATAAAACCTTTGTGACTTACACTGTCTATGTCAGCATGATTGCCTTAGAAAGACCAGATCTCAGGGAAAAGGTAATGACTGAATCTTTAATATTCATATTTAAAGCTTATTTCATGCTTTTCTAACTTAAATACACAAAAATCATTGAAGCATACCTTTGTTTTTTAAAAAAATTCCTAGGTTATTAAAGGAGCAGAGATTCTTGAAGTGTTGCACAGTCTTCCAGCAGTTCGGCAATACCTGTTTTCACTCTATGAATGTCGTTACTCAGTTTTCTTCCAGTCATTAGGTAAGGATAGAATTGCTTGTTTTGATTACCTGTCTTCATCATATTCCTGATCCCTTTGGCAGAGAACCTAAGATGGCTTTTCACATATAGGAAAAAAATAGCTGTAGGTCTATTTTTTTGAATAGACATTTGAACAGTGGTCTTTGAACAGTGTGGCTGATCTTTTGCCCAGTTTTGTTCAGAGAGGGGTTAGCAGACTAATGACTTGTTTTTAAACTGCTCAGGAGGTGAGATTAATGTTACATTTTTAAAGGATTATTCAAAGAAGAAGGAGAGAAGAATGTGTGATAGAGACCTAATGGGTCTCAATGGCTGAAAGTTGTTAGTGTCTGGATCTTTGCTGAGGAAGCTTGCCAGACCCCCTACTTTAGAGTCTTTAGGAGGTATAGGGCAGAGTGAGCAAATGGTTCTAAATACTGAGTTTTATAAGGAAAGGTGTGAGGGAGTGCTTAATCTAATGGGATGATAATTAATTGAGCTCTGAATTCACCAATGGGTTATTCTTTGTGCTGATTTGCAGATCACTTTCAAGGGCTGTAGGTGGAGAAAATACTCTGTTGAAAATACTTGTGGTGTTGTGGTGTGCCTCCAGAGCTAGTTTACAGTGATCGTATTTACATTAATGTACTTGCTTTTCCTCTTGTCCCCACTCCTTCCTGCAGCCAGGCCATTCAGTTTCCTACAATGAGCACGAATTGCTAAGATGACAAAAGAATGAACTTGAATTGAGTCAGCCCAGGGGTCCTTCCCAGATGTTCTTCTAAAACTTAAAGAACTTGGGATTGACATACAGGGGTGGGCCAAAGTAGGTATATAGTTAGGAGTATACTGTAAAACACAGAGTTTAGTCTTGTACTATTATTTATTAATTATTGTATTTTCTGTATGAACAACTATAAATCTACTTTTGCCCTTCCTTATATTTCATTGTTAATGCTGCAAATTTCAGAAAGTATTTGGTTAAATGGGGAGGTAGCATTCCCAAAAATTGGAATGGGAAACCCTCCAAATGATGGTCATTCTCTTTTGGAGTGAGTTTTGGCCCAGTGTTTATGGAGTGCTTTCTCCATGCATAAATGTTAGGCAGCTATTCATACTGAAGTATGAAGGAGAATTCATACTTTTTATCTGATGTAATGTGGGAACAACGCTCTTCAGGCATGCTGAATTACTTGCTTGGCTTTATCTTTTTGTGCATATATAGATGCATTTCCCACAAGGTTTTATGGCAGAATTGCTGTTCTCCCTTTCTAATGCTCATAGTCATTACTCTGCTCAAGTGTGGAGTTTTCTTTCATCAGAACAAATAACTTCTCCACATTACTAGAGCCCTTATTTTATGCCCCTTCCTCTCCTTTTTTTTTTTTTTGAGAGATATACAAGAGGGGACCCCCAAAAAACTAAAGTTATCTTCTGGATGGTGGGCCCCTGTAGTACAGGCTTCCCCGCTAGGTGAGTGTTCTAGGAGCCCATCTGTATCAGTGTACTAGCTGGCGTAGTTGTGAGAGGCTGCATTCGGTTTCAGTGAATTTTTTTTAAGACTCAGCATATTTGCCCATTTCACAATGGGTGATTTATGAGTGCATCTGCCTACACCACCCTGAGTGTTCAGTTTTTGACCAAAAACAGCATGACCCCAAGTCCCAACCTCCCTATTCACCGGTCTCGTCCAGAGTGACCTTTCCTTTGTTTCCTGGGATGAAAAAAGTCCTCAAAGGGAAATATTTTACCAATATGGAAGAGGTGAAACAAAAATGGCAGAAGCACTAGAAGGCATCAAAATTGACAAGTTCAAAAACTGTTGAGCAGTTGGAAAAAAGTCTTGATAGGTTTATTTTATCAAATGGAGGGTACTTTGAAAGTGATGGCAATTTAAACATATAAGAATACACAATTTTTTTATAAATAAATTCCATGGGTTTTGTTTTGGGTCCCTCACTCATAAATGATATGCCATAAAATTCACCATTTTAAAGTAAAATACATTAGTTTTAGTATATGGACAACGTTGTGAGATCATTGCCACCAGCTGCAGAACATCTTCATCAGCCCATAAGGAAATCTGTACCCATTAGCAGTGACTTCCTATTCCTACACCTAGTCCCTGGCAACCACCAACCTTTCTGCCTCTGGACATTGGCCTTTTGTGCCTGGCTTCTTTCACCAGCACAGTGCTCTCACAGGTCATCCATGTTGTAGCATGTGTCATCCATCAGTGCTTCATTTAGTTTTATGGCTAAGCGATAGGTCATTGAATGGATATACCATATTTTATTTTTCTCATCTTTAGTTGATGGACATTTGGGTTGTCTACAGTTTTTGGCCTCTAGAAATATGCTGTAATGAATATTTGCATACAAGTTTTTGTGTGAACATATTTTCATTTCCCCGACAGTACACCTGGTAGTGGAATTACTGTGTCATATGTAACTCTTTTATTAACATTTTGAGGAACTGCCAAACTTCCAAAGCAACTATACCATTTTACATTCCCACCAGCGATGTGTGAGAATTCAGATTTCCCCACAGCTAATCCTTATTATTGTATCTTTTTAATAATAGCCATCTCAGTAGGTGTGAAGTGATACCTTGTGATTTTGATTTGTATTTCCCTGATGACTAATGATTTTGAGCATGTTTTGAGCTGTGTGCTTATTGGCCATATGCCCTTTTTATTTTTAAAGATTTTATTTATTTATTTTTAGAGAGAGGAGAAGGGAGGGAGAGGGAAACATCAGTGTGTGGTTGCCTCACACGCCCCCTGCTGGTGAGCTGGCCTGCAACCCAGGCACGTGCCCTGATTGGGAATTGAACCGGCGACCCTTTGGCTCATAGGCCCACACTCAATCCAATGAGCTATACCAGCCGGGGCCAGTGTGCCCCCTTTTTAAACCCTAGCATATTGTTTTGTGATTTTTTTTTCTGAGAGTTTGTTTATTCTGCTAACGAGTTACTGGGAGCAGACTTGATGCTTTTTTTAACGTTTGTAGTGACTGCAGCACCAGCACAGCCTGGTACATTATTGAGTGCTCCGTGTAAATGTCTGCTGCATTAATTAAATCAAAGAGGAAAATGGAGGTAGGGGGATGCTATCCTAGTGTAATGAAATTGATGGTTTTGGGAAACCTGAATTGTTAGGGTTTCTACCCTGCCCGTTGCTATTAACAACCTTTTATTTCAACACTTTGAATGAAAATTTTTATATTTACCAATTTTTTACATTTCCCAGACAGGATAGTTAAATTTTCTTTATGTGATGTAGTCATCATTATTTGTATTATTTGTTCTTGTAGTGTACTAAGTGAGACACTAGGATTTGTATGGTTGGTTTTGTAAGACTGCTTCTCCAAATATTCATAGACATAGGCTTTAAAATATTTCATATAAAAAAGGAAATAGCATCCTTTTTTATGTAATACCTGATTGTTTTTAAAAATTAAACTGAGAAAGTGAGAGGTCTTGTATCGTCCTATCCCCATATCCATACACACATTTGTTCACACATAAAATTCTCCCCAAGATAGCCATTTTAAGATTTTGTTGTATGTCCTTTGAGACCTTTTATTCACTTACGTGTGCTTTAAAAAACAAAAACAAAACACCACCAAAAAACCAAGGTTCTATGTACATGTGGAAAAATTTCAGGCAGTATCATTTAAAGAAGAAAAAGACCTTCCCACACCTACGATTGCCATGGTCCTTTCTCTAGTCAACTGCCATTAGTAGGTTTCAAGTGTGTTCTTCAGGGTGATAGTGTCCAGAGAGACATACGTGAAACACTTTTAACATGGATGTGTTTTTTTAAATATATTTTATTGATTATGCTATTACAGTTGTCCTATTATCCCCCCTTCGTTCCCATCCACCCTGAACACCCTCTCCCACTCACATTTCCCCCCCTTTAGTTCATGTCCATGTGTCATAAGTTCTTTAGCTTCTACATTTCCCCTACTATTCTTGCCCTCCCCCTGTCTATTTTCTACCTACCATCCATGCTACTTATTCTCTGTACCTTTCCCCCCTCTTTCCTCCTCCCACTCCCTGTTGCTAACCCTCCATGTGTTCTCCATTTCTGTGGTTCTGTTCCTGTTCTAGTTGTTTGCTTAGTTTCTTGTTTTTGTTTCAGGTGTGGTTGTTAATAATTGTGAATCTGCTGTCATTTTACTATACATGTTTTTTATCTTCTTTTTCTTAGGTAAGTCTCTTTAATATCTCATACAGTAAGGGCTTGGTGATGAGGAACTCCTTTAACTTGACCTTATCTGAGAAGCACTTTATCTGCCCTTCCATTCTAAATGAAAGCTTTGCTGGATAGAGCAATCTGGGATGTAGGTCCTTGTCTTTCATGACTTGGGATACTTCTTTCCAGCCCCTTCTTGCCTGCAAGGTCTCTTTTGAGAAATCAGCTGACAGTCTGATGGGAACTCCTTTGTAGGTTACTATCCCCTTATCTCTTGCTGCTTCTAGGATTCTCTCCTTCATTTTTACCTTGGCTAATGTAATTATGATGTGCCTTGGTGTGTTCCTCCTTGGGTCCACCTTCTTTGGGACTCTCTGAGCTTCCTGGACTTCCTGGAATTCTATTTCCTTTGCCAGACGGGGGAAGTTCTCCTTTATTATTTGTTCAAATATCTTTTCCGCTTGTTGTTTTTCCTCT
>CM052544.1:51425397-51482601 GCA_028533065.1 Trachops cirrhosus | reverse complement strand
GGAATACTTCTTTCCAGCCCCTTCTTGCCTGCAAGGTCTCTTTTGAGAAATCAGCTAACAGTCTGATGGGAACTCCTTTGTAGGTTACTATCCCCTTATCTCTTGCTGCTTCTAGGATTCTCTCCTTCATTTTTACCTTGGCTAATGTAATTATGATGCGCATTATCATAATTACATAATAATGTAATTATTATCCTCCTTGGGTCCAACTTCTTTGGGACTCTCTGAGCTTCCTGGACTTCCTAGAAGTCTATTTCCTTTGTCAGATTGGGGAAGTTCTCTTTTATTATTTATTCAAATATCTTTTCCACTTGTTGCTCTTCCTCTTCTCCTTCTGGTACCCCTATAATTCATTCAGATGTTGGAACGTGGAGGTTCCTAAGCCTCTCCTCATTTTTTTGAATTCTTATTTCTTCCTTCTTTTCTGTTTGGTTGTTTCTTTCTTCCTTCTGGTCCACTCCATTGATTTGAGTCCCAGTTTTCTTTCCATCACTATTGGTTCCCTGTGCATTTTCCTTCATTTCAGTTAGCATAGCCTCCATTTTTTCATCTAATTTGTGACCAAATTCAACCAATTCTGTGAGCATCCTGATCAGCAGTGCTTTAAACTGTGCATCTGATAGGTTGGCTCTCTCTTTGTCGCTTAGTTGTATTTGCTCTGGAGCTTTGATCCATTCTTCTGTTTGGACCATTTTTTTTTGTCTTGTTGCGCCTGTTATGTACAAGGAGCGGAGCCTTAGGTGTTCACCAGGGCGGGGCAATCCAGGTTGCTGGGTTGTGATGCTGTATGTGGGGGCGGGGTCTGAGAGGGAAGTGGCGCTTGCTCTGCTCTCTATTGAACTT
Source organism: Trachops cirrhosus (assembly GCA_028533065.1). NCBI lineage: Eukaryota > Metazoa > Chordata > Mammalia > Chiroptera > Phyllostomidae > Trachops > Trachops cirrhosus. The sequence continues at coordinate 51,481,758 of CM052544.1, read as the reverse complement.
CAGTCCCTTCCGCCACTTCCCCCAAGCAAACTGGCCCTTTCTGGTGCTAATTCCTGTGTGGGTGGGCTTGTGTACGTTCTAGAACTCTGTAGGTCTCTCCAGCGACCTCTCCTGTGAGGGTGGGAGTCTCTCCCTGCACCTCAACCCCCAGAGGTGTCCCCAATCAGTGCCTTGAGGCTTTATTTTTGGCCACTGGGACCCTGGGTTGCGAGGTCTGTCTCCTCCCTAGTTTTGCCTGGTTTATCTGCATGCAAATGTGGGACCACCTGGTCAGCCAGCCGCCTTGCACGCTGTGCGTGGCTTCATAGTCGCTGACTCGCTGGGTCTACCCGTTGCCACCCGTTGCCCCAGGTCTGCCAGCCGCTGCCTGTGCGCCCAGGGTCCCCCCACCCCCCACTGCCATCTTGCGCACCTGGTCCCACCACTTTTTTTGCATGGACCCCTCTCTGCCTGCTGTCTGACTTCACTCCTCCTACCGGTCTGGACAGATGTGTCTATTTTAACTCATTGGTTGTCGGACTTCATACAATTCAATTTTCTGTCAGTTCAGGTTGTTTTTAAATTGTTGTCGTCCTTATTTTGGTTGTGTGAGGAGGCACAGTGTATCTACCTATGCCTCCATCTTGGCCGGAAGACTAGAGTCCCTTTTCTGTTGATGTTTATGTGCTTGGCTCAAGGTGTTTTAGTATCTGGAAGAGTAATATGTTACATAGTTTTTATTTTAAATCTGATTTTTCTTGATTAGAAAGACTTGTATGAATCTCTAAATTTAACATAATTCAAATAGATATTTATTTTAAAGGAGTCATTTTCCCATTTATTCTCTTAGTAGCATAGAGTTCCCTTTACATAGCTTTTGTACATTACTAAGCATTTACTTTTTTTCCCACGTCATGTGGTGGCAGACTGTCTCTGGAGAGTGTCACCACTGGTGCTGGTTTTTGAGGTATATGTGTAACTATAACCATGCTGTTTAAATAGCTATCTTAATTTTTGAGGTTTGGGTAATGACTGGATAGACTCAGAAATACCTTTTTCACATTCACAATAGATTAACACATCATCTTTGCATCCCTGGTCCTAATTTATTGTAGCATATTATTATTTTTTCCCTTTCATGCTCTGAAGGGTTTTGAAAACCCTGACAGTTACCTGCTCCTTAATAGTTAAGTTGTAGGAAACTGGACAGTTTAGTAAGTACCCCCAAACTTCCAGTAAATCTTATTTACTCATTCAGTCATTTATGTATTTCTAACTCGCTGTTTATCTCTGAGCACTTCTGCAGCTCTGAAGACTTGCTATGAATGTGTTCTTTGACATCTGTGCTCCATCTGAGCATGAACTTCTAGGGTCATGTTTATTCTGGTAGACAACTTAATCTTTGGGGATAATCCTGTAACATCCAGAGAAGATCTCAACTCCTGCATACTCAATAGCTAAGGAGTGAGGGAAATTACATATTACCTTGAAATACAATTGAATCACGTATTTGGTGTACTGTATACTTTTCTAAGATTTCTTCTATAAGGCTAATATTAAAGGCTTTTTTTCTCCCCTCTCAATTAGGGAACTCTCCAGATTTATTGCTGCTGGGAGACTACACTGCAAAATAGATAAAGTGAATGAAATAGTGGAAACCAATAGGTATGTTTTAAGTTTGTGTATCATTTGTAATACTGCCAGAATAAGTGGCACTCTTAAGTGAAGTAGGTCAGCGATTGTTATGGAGTAATGTGACTGGTAAACAATTCATTTTTTTTCTTGAATTTATTTATAGACCTGATAGCAAGAACTGGCAGTACCAAGAAACTATCAAGAAAGGAGATCTGCTACTAAACAGAGTTCAGAAACTTTCCAGAGTAATTAATATGTAAACCATGTAAGCAGAGGAATTCCTTTGGAGATAATTATTTGGAATTTTTATAGCTTACTTTACCATGTGCCCTGTTCAGCTGTATAAAATAAATACTGTGTTGTTTCTGTCAGTTTACTTTTTTTTTCTTAAACATATGTACATTAAGCATGAGGTCCCGCAATGTTAAAACAGTATTACTTTTATGTCATGTAAACATCTCTGGTTTATGGTTATAATCAGGGCCTGTATGGTACCTGAGTTCAAATCCTGACTGCCTGATCAGTAAAACAGGGATAATTAATACAAGCCCATTATTTCTTACCTTTAAGCCTCCTGAATTTTAGAAAGAGGAGTACATGCTACATATTATAGGCCAAAATTAAACAGCATCTCCCACTTAGTATACACAACAGATTTCCCTCAAAAATAAGTAACTTAAAGAGGAGGCTGCCAAAACCTTGGATTCCAGAAATAGCCAAGGCCAATCTTAGTAAACATAGGTATAAAAAAACCTACATAATTTTGGCAAAGGGAATTTTCCCCCTCCAGCAAACAGAACCATAGTAATAGCAATGAGGAAAACAAAGTTGGATTGCCCAATTTTTCCTCTTCAGTTATAATTTAAACTCTGAGTCAGATAGGGATTAGTGCTATGAGTGAAAAAAATATAAAACCTGACAAAGGTGACAGGGTGCAGTATGGAATGAAGGGCTATGTTCTATGAGGTATTATAGAAGGCCTCTCTGGTAAGGTGACATTTAAATAAAAAGGAGGGAGAGACCATGCGAATACTACAAGAAGAAAGAAATAAAGCCAGGGGAAGTTTTAAGCAGAGTATGGTCTGATTTGATTTACCTTGTGTCACTGGCAATGGTGATGTGTGCTTAGAAGCAGCTGGTTTTGCTAAAAGATTAGAATGGGGAGACCCAAGATGGCAGAGGAGTAAGTAGAAGCTACAGTAACTGCTTCCCAGGACCAATCTGGAATTGCAACTAAATTGTAGAGAAATCATCCAGAATAACTAACTGAACACTAGCTGGAAAGAAGCCTTATAACCACAGACGGAAGAAACTTTCATCACAACATGACTGGTACAGAGTGTGGAGACACAACAGGGCTGGCTGGGCTCCTATAGGCAGCAGCTGAAGTGCGGAAGGGAAATTCAGCGGCTGAGGGGTTTCGCCTGAGAAGTATGGGGTCCAAACCCAAACAAGGCTCCCTAGCCTATAGCACTGGAGCCAGGAAAGGAACCTAGATAATGTCCCCCTGTGAAAAGTGGCAGGGTCTGCCAGGAAGAGAAGGCTGGAGTCACAGAGTCTTTTAAAGGTCCAGTGCACATAATTTAGTTTGCAGGTACTTACCCTGGTGTTCCGCAAAGTGGGGGCACAGTGGACTACAGACACTGGAGGAGAGTCTGGGGACTGAGGCTTTGGGGAGAGAACTGAGAGAGCAGCCACCAGGATCCCTGTGCTTAGTCATCCCCCAAGCTGGAGGAGACATCTTGCTGAGGCAGAGCACTCCCTTCTAAGTGGTATCAGCCTGAGGAGAAGCAATAGGCCTTCCTGCAGGTATTACTCTGCCCCGTCCTGTGGTGCTTAAACTTGACTGCTGATTACAGATGGACTAGATTAACAAAGGAAGGAGACAGCCACAGATGATCTCCAGTAGTGTCCAACAGGCTGCCTAGGGCCAGACTAGGACACCATCTGACATCACCAGAGGCAGATCCAAAAAGAAGAAAACAAATTAATTCCACCCTGGTTGTCTTCATGATTTACATTATTCTCTCTCCTGCATAGCTTTTTAACATTTATTTGTTCACCTTCAAGTTTATGCATATTACGTCACTAGTTTTTATATTGTAGTTTATTTCAAATCTCGTAGTTTGCTCCTTCTTACTTCATTTTACCTTTTTTCCTCTTTTCATTTAAAATTCTACTTTCTCTCTTGCTACGACTTATTTCCATTACACACTATTACTATTTCTTCCCCCTCCAGCCTGTCAACATTTTTCTTGTCATTAAGTCATCTCACAATCTTTTTCCTGTTCTTAAAATACTCTTATTCTCTCTCTACCTTTATCAGTCTTTGCTCCTTGGTTGTGGATGTGGTGGTGGTGGTTGCATTTCTCCAATTTAATTTCTAGATGTTCACTATTTTTTGTTTTTCAAATGTCAAATTTTACCATTCCCCTAACCTACTCAATTTTGCCTTCCTCCTGCCTTTTTTCATTTTAAATTTTAATATTTCCCTGCCTCAGCCTGGTTTTCATTCCTCTTATATTCCTTCTTTCTGTATCATCTCATAATCACATCTCTTTCCCCTAGACATCTGTCAAGCTTTTCTTTCTTTTTTCCCTCTTATTCCCCTCCCTCTTGTATTAATGTTTGCTCACTGTTGTTCATAGTGGTGGATCTTTATCTTCAGTTTGGTTCCTTTTTTCTTATCTATACTTCAAAATTTTTAACTTTTATTTTTTAATTTCTGTTTAAACCTAATACTATTCATTTCCCTTCTCTTACTCGATTCTACCTTCTTCCCTCCCTGTTTTATTTATGATGTAAATTTTCCTTTCTCCTTTGCCATGTCCTTATTCCCTACTCTTATTATTGTTGCTATGCCCTCTACCCTCTCAAAATCATTTTTCTTTCAGGTAGCTAGCCATCTCATATCTCATATTCATTTTACTTTCTTACATTAGTCTTAATTTCTTTACACCTATATTGATACTAGCTTATTTGCTGTTGATAGTGTGATTGTGGGTGGGAGTTAATTTTGCAGGTGGAAGTTTGTTTCCTGGGCTGTTCGGTTTTGTTCTGGCAGCACCTGCACAACAGCACACAAGACATGGTGGGTAGAATGACCCTCAGCCACCAGAGGGAAGGACCCACCAAAGAACGACCCAACAACCAAAACCCAGTTACAACCAGAGAGCCCACATAAATGGCATAAATGGCATCCCAAGAACATCAAGTTCAGGACATCAAGGAGACTGCACCACTGAACCCCACAGGTCTCCTACCACAGAAGATCACACCAAAAAGACAGGGAGTCAAAGTAGATCAATCTAAGAAGCAGAAACAAACCTGAAGAGTCACATACAATGGAGAGACAAAGAAAAAATCCCCAATCAAAAGGAAAGGAGGAATCTCCGGAAAGAATGCTAAATGAAATTGAGGCAAGCAAACTATCAGACACTGAGTTCAAAATAATGGTTATAAGGAAGCTCAATGAGCTCAGTGAGAGCTACAAAGAACTCCAGGGAATCTACAAGGAACTTATTGCGAACTACACTAGCATGAAAAAGGACATACAAAATAAGAGCCAGGAAGAAATGAAGAATACAATTATCTGAAATGAAGAACACAGTAGAAAGAATTCCAAGCAGGCTAGATGAAGCAGAGGATTGAATCAGTGAGCTGGAAGACAAGGTAGAAAAAAGTTCTCACAGAGCAACAAAACAAAAAAGGCTCAAAAAGAATGAAGAAGGTTTAAGGGAACTGCAGGACAACATAAAATGTAATAATATCCATATAATAGGGATACCAGAAGGAGAAGAGGAGGAGCAAGGGATATAAAACATATTTGAAAAAGCTATGACAGAAAACTTCTCTAACTTGATGAGAGAAAAAGTCATGCAAGTCCAGGAAGCACAGAGGGTCCCAATCAAGATGAACCCAAAGAGGCCCACTCCAAGCCACATCAAAAATAAAATGGCTAAATTTAAAGACAAAGAGAATCTTAAAGGCAACAAGGGGAGAAACAGTAACATATAACAAGAGTGCTCCGATAAGGCTATCAGCTGATTGCTCAAAAGAAACACTGTTAAGACAGAAGGGAATGGCAAGAAATATTCCAAGTAATGAAAAGCAAAGGGCAGCAAGCACCACTACCAAGCAAGGCTCTCATTTAAAATGGAGGGCAAACTAAAGAGTTTCGCAGACAAAAAAGGATTAAAAGAATACACCTCCACCAAACCAGCACTGCAAGAGATGCTAAAGGGACAGCTTTAAGAAGATGATGAAAAAGCGGGGGTGGGGGAGGGAAAGAAAGGGACACACAGGTACAAAGGGGGAAAATGGCAATGAGTAAGTACCTATTGATAATAACCTTAAATGTAAATGGATTAAATGTGCCAATCAAAAGAGAGTAGTTGAATGGATGAGAAAACAGGACTTGCATAATGCTGTCTACAAGAGAACCACCTCACAATAAGATCTACACAGACTGAAAGTGAAGGGATGGGAAAAAAATACTCCAAGCAAATGGACATAAAAAAAAAGCTGGGGTAGCAATACTTATATCAGACAAAATAGATTTCAAAACAAAGAAAGCAAGAGACAAGGAAGGTCACTACATGATACTTAAGGGAATATTTCATCAAGAAGATATAACCCTTGTAAACATATATGCACCCAACATAGGAGCACCCAAGTATATACAGAAAATCATGGAGGACTTCAAGAAAGGTATTGACAGCAACAAACTCACAGTAGGGGATTTTAACACCCCATTGTAAACAATGGACAGATCTTCCAAGCAAAGAATCAACAAGGATATTGTGGCACTGAACAATACTCTAGATCAAATGGGCTTAATTGGTATAGAATCTTTCACCCCAAAGAAACAAAATATACGTTCTTTTCAAATGCACATGGAACATTTTCAAAGACAGACTGTCATGGTAGGACACAAAATAAGCCTCCATAAAACTCAAGAAAATTGAAATCATATCAAGCACCTTCTCAGATCATAATGGCTTGAAAAAAAGAAAGAAAGAAACTAGATCACCAATTTACACCATACACCAGAATAAACTCAGAATGGATAGAGACTTCAACATAAGCCATGACACCATAAAAGTCCTAGAGGAAAACGTAGGCAGTAAAACTTCAGATATCCCACACTGCAACATTTTCACTGACATACCCTCAAGGGCAAGGGAAATAAAGGAAAGACTAAACAAATGGGACTACATCAAATTACAAAGTTTCTGCATGCATGGCTCAAGAAAACATCCATCAAAATGAAAAGGGAATCAACTGTATGGGAAAACATATTTGCCAACGATACCTTGGAAGAGGGGCTTGATCTCCAAAATACATAAACAACTCACACGACTCTACTCCAGGAAGACAAACAATCCAATTAAAAAATGGGCAAAGGACCTGAAGAGATACTTCTTCAAGGAGGACATACAGAGGGCCCAGACATATGAAAAGATGCTCAGCATCACTAACCATCAGAGAGATGCAAATTAAAACCACAATGAAATACCACTTCATACTGGTCAGAATGGCCATCATAAACAAATCAATAAACAATAAATGCTGGCGAGGTTGTGGAGAAAAGGGAACCCTAGTGCACTGTTGGTGGGAATGCAGACTGATGCAGCCACTGTGAAAAACAATATGGAATTTCCTCAGAAAAATAAAAATGGAACTGACTTTTGATCTGGCAATTCCACTGCTGGAATTATACCCTAAACACCCTGAAACACCAATTCAAAAGAACCAATGCACTCCAATATTCATAGCAGCATTATTTACAATAGCCACATGATGGAAATAGCGTAAGTGCCCATCAGTAAATGAGTGGTTCAAAAAACTGTGGTACGTTTGCACAATGGAGAAAGAAAGGAGGAACTCCTACCCTTCGCAATAGCATGGATGGAACTGGAGAATACTATGCTAAGTGAAATAAGCCAGGCAGTGAAAGACAAATGACATATGATCTCACCTATAAGAACCTAATGAAGAAAACAAACAAATGAGCAAAATAGAACCAGAGTCATGGAAACAAAGAACAGACTGACAGGAACCAGAGGGGAGAGGGAGAGCTATAAGGGAGGAAAGAAGGGGAAGGGCCCAGTTAAAGAACAAGTATAAATAACCAATAGACATGGACAACAGGGTAGGGATTGACTGTGGGAATGGGAGGTGGGCAGGGCATGGGAGCACAACAGGGGAAAATTGGGACAACTGTAACAGAAAACAATAAAAAAAAGAAAAAAAAGAGAATGGGGAGAGGATGAGAAATTAAGTCAAGGATCATCCCAGGGTTTTGGATGGCCACCTGGATAAGAGCAGTTTGGGGAGAGGTGAGTTAAGAGAATAAGTGACACTATTGTAAAATGAAGGGGAGAAAAGTAAGAGGCATTTTTTATTTAAGAGAGCATGTTTATATGCTGACGGGAATGATTTGTTAGAATATTAGTTGAGAACACGATCTCAATCAACTGAAAATTTGATACCATTCAACATTCATTTATGATAAAAATTGGAATAAATGAGGCATTACAATAGATTGGGAAATCCTGCCCTATTGCAAAGGAAATATTTAATGGTGAAGTATTAGAAGCATAACCTTAAAAATCAAGACAGTGGCTATCATCAGTGTTGTACTGAAAGATGGCCATTGATCATTTGCCAAGGGAAGCAGTGTGACCAGAGCTAGTCTTTGAAAGGGGTATCCTGTGGGCACTGCATTGTGGATGGGAGGCTGTTAAAATGCTGGATATGCCTAAAGCATTTGTGAATATGCACATAAGGATTTCTAAAAGTGCTTGGTTATAAAACCTTAATAATAATCATCACTATAATTTCTTGAAGAAATTGTACATGTAAATACCCTTAACAAAACCCACGATCCTGAGGATGCAGTGCAATCTGTTAGACATACAGTCATTGTGAGCGTACTGTGTTCCTTGTGTCCATTTAAAAATTAGCAGAAGTCTGTTTTTAGCAACTGGGCCCACTACAGTTTATGCCAGAGGGAAAATAAGTAGTACTGAAATGTCGGGTTCTTGAAATAACCCTTTCCTGAACTCCCACCTATAAAACCACTAGGGCTGAAGTGATCCTAGAGCTTTTCAATCATGGCTTGGACTTACACAGTCTAGAGGAGAGGAAAGTCTCCAAACACTTCTCTTTTTTGTTTAAAATGTACTTGATTTTATTTTCCTTTTACCATTTTAGCCCAACTGCCTAGAATTAGGTGAGGATGACATGGTAAGCAATGCTAAAAGAAATGACATGCTATATCCATTCCCACTGCAAGATGGGGACACTGAAAACTTGAGACTGCTGCTAAGTCAAGTATAATAACTTACCTTCTGATGAAGTAAAGAATACAATTTTGAGGAGTCGGAGTCCATTTTTTCTTTTTCTGAAAAGTATTACATGTTCATTGCAAAATAAATTCAAGCAAGGGAATTGCCTTGAAATTCTAGATTGCATAGACAGCTACTGTTAACATTTTGGTGAATATGCTCCATATTTAGACCCGTATATATAGTTTTTAATACATACTGTTCAAGAGTTATTCTGTGTAATTACAAATCCAAGTGGGATACTGTTAAGTCTCAAAGTAACAGTTTGGAGCTGAAAATAAAGCTGGACTCCAACAAATCTCTGTAAGTGAGGCATATGGTATGAGAGAAAGAGCACTGGACACTGAAGCTAGGAAAACCAGCTTGTGGTCCCTTGCACCAGCCATCTGATGTTGGGACAAAGTACTTCCTTCATCTTCTCTGAGCCTACTTCCTCATCTGTAGAATAGAAAGCCAGGTTCATTTAGGTAAAAACACTACAAACTAAAGAGTAGTATCCTTAGATGTATTTCTTAATATATTAATATGTGTCAGTAGAAAGCTCCTGCCACATAAGGTGACTAAGGCCACCCTAAGCCAAATTTTACACGTATAAGCTAAACCAAGAATTCTAGAATTTTTATATACTTGATCTTATTTTTAAAAATGAATTTATTTGTTGTGCTAATTTCAAACCCTGGTTCTCTGCTTTTTGCTAGAGTATTTTAAACCTGATAAAAGGCCTGCCAAGGAAATTTTTGGTCCAGACCCTTATTTTCCACAGTTGGGGATACAAAAGGCTGAGAACTAAAGCAAGTCAGGATGCTAAAGGTGGCTTCCTGATGCTACAAGGTTGCAAACTGGTCACCTATGCGCTGCAACTATCCCTCCCCCAAGATGTTTTCAAGAAAGGAATTTATGGTCACCATATAAAAATGGAAAGATAATTCAAAAATCACCTATCCACTGACTCTGGAAAAATGACAGATGAAGCTGACTTTGGGCTCACAGTCCCAGTCAACCGAAAAGGCTGCATGCGCTCTGCAGCACGCAGCTTCCTTGGCCTGCTCTGTTATTTTCCATTCCTGCCTGGCTGGCCCCACCAGCAATGAGTTTGCTTGTCCCACATTGCCCCTCACACTGTGCACATGGAGTTGATGGTCAGCCTCCTGCATTAATTATCTAGGAGAATCTAGCCAAAGAATTCTTGACCTTAATCCTACTTCTGGTAGCTTCCATAATTTTCTGGTTTTAGTCACAATATGAAAATATCAAATGATATTTACTTGCTAAGTGATATAGAGCTAAACACTTCATTGTGTTTAGTTCCTTTTCAATATTGGTGAATTTTTTAAAAAAATCAAAGTTGAAACTTAATCTTGTCACTTTTATAAAGCCGTATCATTTATAATACACTGTCCTAGTATGAAATGGAGTTACTGGAAAGAATTGTCTTTTGTAATTATCTTGTAAAGCATTAATACCAATTTTTCTTAGTAAAATTTGATTATGCATCAATTTTATCTATTCAATAAGAGATAAAGAAATATTTGAAAGCCATGCCAAATTCTGGTAATCTATTTCCTATATTAGAAAGAACAGCTTTTGGTCCATTTTTAATGTACTAATTAGCAGAATTTTAGGAATGGAAATACTGTCTAAAAACCATTTCTTTTTAAGTATCTATACCTAACTTTACCTGAAACAAACGACTAAAAGGATACCTATCTCATTTGCTCACTGAGCACATACACCGCAGTACATGCATGGTTTTATGACTGAACATTAGTCCTTTGTAATCTAACCAATCATTAACAGTAACTGATTACTGATTGTTACTAAATCTGCATAATTCCAAGTTAATACTTGATACTGTTTTTAATCTATTTTTTAAAAAGGATTAATAGCTGATATTTGAAATATTATCTGTTCCCATGATTATGGGAAACAGGAGGGGGCAGGGGCTATGATAATCCCTCACTTAATGCTATCAAACTCAAGGTTGTTAGTAACAAACCTCAATACCTCCCTGATAGCAACGGAGGAGTGAAGCTGAATCCCTATATGGAAAGTAGGAAAAGCTCTAATAATCACGGTTTGGGTTTCAAAGCCATAGAGCCACAGGTTTGCATTATTGTGTTTATGAAGACCTACAAAAGATAACAAGAATTTGTAGCAGTTTGGTCCAGGATACTGTAAGCTTGAAGTACATGGTCAAGTGGGGAGGGGGGGCTTACTCCTTATCATCAGAAATCTCTCATAATGCTGTAAGTTTCCTTGTACAGATTGTATGTAAAAAATAAAAGGGACAATTTGCCAGTGAATAATCAGCCTTCAGTTCAGCTATCATGTATCATAAGTGTGAAATTGCCTTGGGGAACTGACCACTTAGCCAAGACTGCCAGAAGGTGGTACCTTGACAACTTCAACAACCCTCTTAGAGGTCACCAGAGACCTCTTCTCCAAGTGTCTGCAATTACTGGAGTACCAATGCTGATAAAACTAAATATTGGTTTTTGAGGATTCTGCTTTTCTCAAAACCCTCTAGGTTAGAGGCTGTTTGTGCATACACACCTCAGGAACTTTGGGCCAAGAAGCAGCACAGTTTCCTCTCCATTGTCCACTCAACCCTATACCCCTATTTTGGCCCTTGACCTGTTCCTAAAAGTGCTATGATGCTGGTGCCTAGATCTGCCTCATGTCAGCCCCTCTTCAATACTGGCGATATTAAGTTGAACATGGACTTTGCTCCATGACCCTGAACAAATCACTTGACTTATCTAATCATACACAAGTTACCTGGAAGGATCACAAGACTGGTTTTCAGAGACCCTGCCTAGATCTGACACAGCAGCTTCCAGTCCACTCCTTGAATATCCATGTTAGGCCATCACCCCATCACTTAGCCACACCCTCACACATACTCTTTAATTTTTGGCAATCCTCCTACGTAAGTTCTTGTAACTTTTCCATTCAACCAATATCTGCTGTTCTAATTATCCTGGGGGAAAGCAGGACAAAAAACAAAACGAAACCTATTACCTAAGTGGGTTGATGGGTTGATAATTATGATGGAGTCAGTTGTCTCAACTTCTAAGTAAACCATCTTAACTCTATCTCTGATGTGATTTTTCACTCTTTATACTGGTTCTCTCATCTGTCTTCACCCAAATACTCTCTTCTTCAGGCTTTCATTTTGGGCTTTCCTCTCTCTGGGCCATGGAGGATAAGCTTCAAGTCTGTAAAATCCTGGAAATGAAAGATAAAATGTGGTGCCTGTGCCTGTGCCGACAATGTGCTGGGGAAGGGAAAGCAACTTTATTCAGAAAGCCAGCAAGCCAAGAAGATGGAGGACAAGTGTCCTAAAGAATCATGTTAAGAAAAAACAGAAATTCATGTTTCTGTTATGTCAATGGAAGGGGTAAAGGGGAGGGACAGGAGGTAATTGATGTCACAGAAATCTGGGCACCTGCAGGGGTTCTGAGCCAGATTGTGAAACTTTGTTCTTAGTCTGCTGACTCTAATTGATGTGAGTCTTGTCACAAGGTTCCTGCAAATCTTTGATAAACAGTCCTGTCACAAGGTTCCTGCAAATCTTTGATAAACAATCATTATTTTTGAACATACTTCCCTTATCTCCTTAGGAAAGGCACTTACTAGTAAAGGACTGTTTCTGTAAAACTCAAGCCACTAGCAGAATGATTAGCATGTCTATATGTGAGATTGAGCAGAAGCAATCAACCTGAAGGCTGTGGGGAAAAAAGCAGACCTGAACAAGATGAAGTCAGAGGTGGAGCTTTTCTCTCTGTTACATGCCTTTGTTGGAGAGAATCCATAACTTCTTTCATGTGATTCTCAGAATCTGTGACAGAGAAAAAAAGGTTTTCTTGTGAATGATCAACATAGATGAGCCTTGCCAACTTGACTTCTGCTCATCAAGCAGCGATTCAATGGTGCAGGAGGAGAAATATTACACATTAGGGGAAAGAGGTAAGCCTGAGCTCTCCACCTTGGACCATGTATTGTCCTTTTCTCAGGGAAGGAAATGGAAACACAGCCAACAGGGCAGGGGTATTTTAAGTGGAATTTGGGATTAACTTGTCAGTTCCCACAATCAGATTATGTTTTCTTGGACCAAGTTTGGGACTCAAAAGAATAGGCTTTTCAGCCATAATTCTTCACTAGTTAAGAATGCCATTAGTTTCCTTGTATAAAGAGACCTGACTTTAAAATTGTTCATTCAGAACATTTTAGTCAACCTACAACAGGTTTGGAAAACCTATGGGCGAGGAGCGAATATAAAACTTCCTCCTCTTTATTTGTTCCCTCTGCCCTTCAAACTGTAGGTTTAAAAAAAAAATCCTCCCCCTAGGATATGTTTACTGACTTTAGAGAGAAAAGGAAGGGGTGGAGGGATGGGGTGGGGAAGAGAGGGAGAGAGAGAAAGAAACGTCAGTTGGTTTCCTCCCATACGTGCTCCAAAGACATGGCACCCACAACCTAGGAACGTGCCCTGACTGGGAAGCGAACCTGTGACCTGTGGTGTCTGGGACAATGCTACAACAGAGCCACTTGGCCAGGACATTTGCAGATTTTTTTTTTTTTCAAAATGGGGATTTGTCTCTACTTGATTAAACACTGAGGAGAATTCTAAAAAGGTTAAGAGCTGCACTCACTGGTGTAGCTCAGTAGATTGGGCATGGGCTGCCAACTGAAGGGTTGCCAGTTCGATTCCCAGTTGGGGCACATGCCTGTGTTGCAGGCGAGGTCCCCAGTTGAGGGTGTGTGAAAGGCAACCATACATTGATATTTCTTTCCCTCTCTTTCTCCTTCCCTTCCTCTCTCTCTAAAAATAAATAAATCTTTAAAAATAAAAAAAAAAAAAGGTTAAGAGCCAATGATATGACAGACCAGAATTCACAGCCTGGTGATGCTACCTACTAGCATTATGTAAAATGCTTTGTACAATAGGGACTCAATTAGATAAGCATTATTTTTAACATAATAATAAGCCAAATCTAATAGCTACCTTTGTGAACTATTCACTTTCATCTAAAAGTGAAAGACAACCCTCTAATTGTTTTACAGCTTCAAACCTGCCTCTAAAGCTCCATCAAGATTGTACATACAGTCACTGGCTACTAAACTTCAATTTCCCACCAGTAACTCAATTTCAATGTTTTTTCCTTCTTTGTCTCCGTATCATATATATTTCACTTAAAGCTCATCAACCAGTTTGGCCAAGCTAGAAATCTGTATATTATCTTTGAGACTCACTCTTCCCTTTAATATTTAACATGATTAGACCTTAAGGCCTATTGGTTCTACCTTTAAAAGATCTCTGCAGCTGGTCTCCTCTTCATCCCCATGATCACCACCTTAGTTTGGGAAACTTAAAAACTCCTACCTGGATTATTACAACAGTTTTGTAACTTACTTTTGTCCCAAGTTTCTTACATGTAGATTCTGTCCTACACAGTTATTGAAGGGTCTTATGTGATGGGGATTTAAATTATAAGTGTGTGATTCTCTCCTTCCGCCTGAAATCTTTTTCTTTGGCTGACGGTCTGTGATACTTTGCTAGTGGCAGCTTTGGTCCGTGGGTTGAGAAAAATAAGAATAACAGACACCAAAAATCATAGCCTTACAAGGTGAAAGACTAATTTAATTAACTCCCACTAGTAACAAGAGTGAGAATTTATCATAAAAAGGCAACTGCAAGAGTAGAAAGTGGGATAAGAAGAGGGAGGACCTTAGGCTTGGTTTAGGGGGGAGCTTTTTGATTTGGACTTGAGAGAGACAAAGGTAAAGACAAATTTAAGGCAAAAGATAATCAAAATGCAAGAAGAAGGGAGAGAGTGAAGTGCTTCTTTGATTTTCCAATTTTGGAGGCTTCACCACACAGGGCCTGTATCACAAGAATCTCTAGGCTCTAACAGTTACATTTGGTTAAACTGTATGTTCCCAAGATGAGGGCCCCATGACATTTAAGGCCCTTCACTATCTGGTGCCCATTTCTGCAACCCTATCTGCCCCTCCTAGCACACTTCACTCAGAATTATTCTCTGTTCTGCATTTTTGGGTTTGCTTCCTCTGCCTAGAATGACCTCACCTACCTTTCCACTGTGAATTCCCAATACACCAAGATCCAAAACTACAAACCCCCTTCCTTGAACTGGAATAGTTGCTTGCTTTCCATGGTCAGGTCACCTGCAAGGAAGGGAATGCAAGAAAAAAGGCTAAGAGATTGAGTAGCTGAATCTATTCCCAGAAAGTTTAAGGGGGACACCCAAGGGGAAAGGAGCTATCCACAGGAAGCTTCTTTGGGAAGGGATTTGAGTAATTGGTCTAGGAGGGAATGAGATGTCAATGGGGCAGTAAGCTTGGAGCCAGCCTAACTCCTACATGTAAGGGATGGACATTTTTTCTAATACATAAATTAGTTGCTCTCTTTATTTTAAGCAACACAAATAATTTGTTATTAGAATTATTTGCAAATGATAAAACTGGTCAAATTTCTAGAAATAACAGTATGCTCTGCTCTGATAATGCTAAAATGCATTTCTGCTGTCAATAAGAGGTATGTAAAAACAAGGAAGAGATCAGACTAACACTGGATAAAAACTCACCTCTAAACCAAAACTGACCATGCGCCATCAAATTTACATATAAACAAGTACAAGTAGAATGTGTTTCTCAATCTATCAACTCCCCTGTGTTGACAAACCTGCAGGGCAAGAAGCAGTAGTGTTCACTATTTATAGTTATTAATTTATCCAAGGCAAAGATCTGTGCCCAAGAATGGAAACATCCTAGGCCTGTCGAAACACCTAGCTTTTAGAGAAAGGGAACGAAAGGAAGGTGCTTCACAAGGGTGTCTGATGACAAAAACGAATAAAATTCACACTAGATCAAAAGGGGCTTGGAATCACAACAAGGCAGAAACATGTAAAATAGTTCAATGCAGCCAACCTTATTTATTGAGAAGTCCTAATTTTATTGCCCGTTCAGTAACATGTTTGTTCCACAGACTAATTTCTCATAAAGCAAAGCACAACTTTTTCTTATAAATAGTATAAATTATTTTATTTACAGAAACTTGTTACAAAACAAATAGACTATATATTTCTTCTCTTTTAAATATCCAAAGTAATTTTCTATCCCTTGACATTTGTTCATGTTCTATACAGCAGCCAACACAAAGTCCAGCTGAGATGCTCTTGATTATGTGTACAAATTATCAAACTATTCACACACTTTAACACAGGAGATTGCTTTTATAACCAAGCTCAAAAAACGAAACAAAACAAAACAAAAAACAGCAAAATGCTTTCAAGCCCCTACATTCACACTGACAGTATGTAGTGCTCATTTAAATGATCTGAAAATGTAAAATGTTTTACACAACATGTAAAAATCATTATTTTCTTCTAAACAATGGAACTTTAAATAATCATTTTTCAAAGCTCAACATTTTCCCCAGGACAGAATGAGAGATATTAAGAAATTCCTTGGCAACAGAACTCTTGCAGGAAGACAGCTGCCTTTATAAATTACATTTTCAAATTATACATTTTTTCAATGTTCTCAGAGGTACTTTGTATTATATTTTTGGAATACAAAAATCTTAAATATTTGATTTTAAACTGAATATTTTATGAGAGAATAACAAAACAGAAAACATCATGTAAGCTGCTGGCTGACAAAAAGAGTTGTAACCCTTGGTGCCACTGGGCAATCCATCACCAGTTGAGTTACTGTGAACCAAAAAGCCTTAATTTTAAAACACCTTATAAAATTACCAGCATTGGTGGTTTTCGACTCCTTCCCTAAATTTTTAGAAACAGTATTTAGGTGGAAAAAGCAAACTCCAAAAGTTCAACTGAACATTCAAGTCTTTTTAAAGAGAATCTGTCTATGCTTAAAATTAGGTTCAGGCACTTTCAGTTTTTTTCCATTAGTTTTAAACCACATCACATACCAACACACATGTGCTCAGAGGGTACACATACAAACACACAGGCGCACGCACATACACTCTCTCACATAAAACAAAAGAAAAGCAGTGTGTCACTTAGTTACATGCTGTCTATCAAGAAACCAGGCAACTAGGGAGAAGCAATGCCCACTTCATCTGCATGGATCCACTCCCGAGACGCTAAAGGGACAAAAAAGACTTTCACAGAACAGAGGCATCCCTTAAACTGTAAAGGAGGCAGGTTCTAGAACTATTGGCTTGGCAGTGAACCACTTCAAATTATAAAAAGGTATTTACTTTTATTAATTAATAAATAAATACTAGATGATCTCAATTGTACCAAAACAGGATATCAGAAAAAAAGACCTGTGCAAAAATACATATTTAAATATGTACAATTCATCTTTAACAAAATATGTCTTCTGAGATAGGGATACTTCCATATTTATAATAGAACAAGAAATTCCAAAATAAAGGTACAAAAGTAGGTTTTCTATAATTCTTTGTTCATCATTGCAGCACTTTTTTTTTTAAGGTTAAGAAAACTGCAGGAGTTGTCATGAAATTCTATTGGAAAGAATATAAAAATTATCTCGGTTTTAAATTGATACCAAAGTCTGTCTAGAAACAACCCAACCACTGCAAATTTGGTTTTTGCAAGTTAATTTAATTAAAAAAAATACTTGTATTCCCATGTTTTAAATGGTCTTAATTGTCCATCATAATAAAAAGTAGTTGTAGGAGAAAATAAAATATTTGAACAGTCTAAAATTTAATAGCACTGTTTAGAATATGTCTGTTTGTGGCAGGCAGAATCCAAAATGGCTAATTTCCTAATCCCGATGCTCTTTGTACTACCGGGAGACATAATAAAACCCAATTAAAACCTCAGTCTACGAAATTAAATAATCAACACCGCTAATCTAGATATAGCTACATTATTCTAAACCAACTTGCTATTGTGGATCCTATTCACATCTTTCGGAACAACATGATCTGTCTATAAATTCCATCGCTAAAAGCAACTTCATTTATAACCATCAATTCCCCTTAGCTCTGAAAATAAATTCTACCCATACCCCATTGCACTTGTCACCAAGGAATCAACTGAATACGTTCTGATTCCCTCTTACCTCCTCCTCTTTGTCCATTGGGATGGAACAACCAGACTGATTTCTCCAAACTACACCAAACCAGCTCACCCAGGCTTCTCTCCTTACTGAGCATTCCTACAGTATCATTTTAAAAACATTTACTGATTGATTGCATGATAAGTGCACAAGATACTGTTCTCCCCTTTTTTAAAAAATCAGTATTTTACATCAATGTATAGCTAAAGTATCTGCATAAAGTTTTTGTTTTCTTACATATGATTAATTCTGTAGCAATTCACATTATTAGGCTGATAACCAAGTATTCATTCATTTCACCTGTTGTTGACTTGAAATTCCCTGAAACTTAAGTAACCCAAGAATTGCAGGGAAGAAAGGATGTACTGACTGGCTCTGCCTAGGCCCTGCCCAGGGTGGTCACCCTGGAAAATTTATCCTGTGTTCAGTAACTCTGTGTGTTCTTCTAAGCATATGTGCCTGGTTCTTGTTTCAGAAGCTGTGATCGGTTGAATGACCTGTTAAAAAGCTCCAACTTATCCCCCAAACTCCTTCTCAAGCAATGATGTTTTAACATATAAAGCTCCTTCTTTTGGGGTGGAGTACTAGAAAAAAATATCCTGGAGGGTCTCCAAAACTCTCTTAGAAAGATGGCTGGCATGAAACCCAAGAAAAGAGGGTGTGTGGGGGAAATACTAGATGTGCTCTATCATCTCTTCATGGGTACCTGTACAAATTCACTATCCTCCCTCCCCGGGTGCCTGCTCCCTACCCCAGTGGCAACCAAAATAAACATCTGTAATGGCAGGAGAGGGAGTGCACACACATAACATGAGAGAGTGCTCAAAGCAGAAATTTACCCTTAGTCCAAGACAGTATTCAGAGGGGAGTTGGAAAATCTAGTACAGAGAGTGCCTTGGAAATATTTAAGTATATTAATGACTTTGTGAATGACAGTTTCTGCTGCATCCTGATAATTTCACTTTACAAAGGTAATTTTTTGAAAACAAGGGATTGGCAGGACAACCAACCCAATCTGCTATACTGTTTAACATGAAGACTTAAAAGGATAGAAAAATTCCACCTCTTTGGAAATCTTGGAAAAAATTTTCCTAATATAGTGATTTTTATCCACCACTCCTCAAAATTTTGGCTTTCCATTATCAAAACTAGTTTTCTTCTTTTTTTTGTAAATCACACAGAATCATTTTTGCACCATGAAAAGTAAGCTTCTAAAATGGTGTATACTTGCTCTCTGGGCATCAGTAGCTTTAAACGAGTCTGTAAGTTTGAAACTTTTGACAGCTTCTTATCCCAAATGACTTGCAAAATGCTGGGCAAAATACAGGCTATTCTGTCATGGTGTCTTGCACTAACACACATATTCCATTCCTGAAACATTGCTATAAAAACCTAATGACAGATTCCCTTCTCTAGAGGGCTGCTCAGGGTACAGCTCTGTCTCCCCTCTGGAAGGTGCCTCCAGTTAAGGTGCCTACCTGCTAGAACTGAACAAGGTCAATGTGTTAGCCCATACAGGTGTGAAAACTCACACCTAAAGCAGTTTCCATGCTCGGGGCGAGGGAACTCTGGCCATGAACAGACTACCCAGCCCCATCTCCTAGGCTTCACAGCATGTCCCACTGTACTTATTCCCTAGTTTAGGGAGCTTCAACCAGGTCAGCTATCTAGCAGGGTGACACCTCAACTCTAGACAGTGACCTGCAGAAGACAGTGTAAAAGGAACTGGGGTGGAGAGAGGAGGAAGGCAGAAAATTCTACAGTAATGTTCTTGCCAAAACACTCTTTCGACCCAGCCAATCTACTTGAAGAGTGGCTCCATGATATACTGCAAGTTAAAAAAACAAAACAAAAATGTCTCACAGATTGGTAACAAGCAGTCCAGACCACTTTAACACTGATAGAAGCAACTCGGTGGCTGAACTTGATCCAGTGTCCTTTACGAATACTCACTGCTACAGACAAAGCTTCAGGGAAATCCTGGTTAAAACAACAGCCCGGCAGATCTCTATCCTTGAGGCCCACAGGAGGTTGGGAAAACAGACTCAAAGGCATCTTGGAGTCCAGAGTGCTGAGTGGAGGTGTAACTTGTCATCGAAAGTGTCCAGATTATTCCTCCCCGTGCTATTTTCAGTTGTCAGGGACGTGTCTTTGGCTTTCAAAAAAGAGGGGACAGGGAAACAATGAAAAGGTAAGTGATCAGTAGTATACTGCCTGCACTACCCTGATGCTAAATAAGAACATTCCAAGGCCACAGGTCTCTAAAGTCTTCACTGACAGGGTGATGCCAGGAGCAGCCAGCCAAAGAATTTGGCCTTAGCTGTCAAGAGCCTTCATTGCTTCGGGCACAATCATTCTATAAGACTGGGTTTTAAAAAACAGTCTAGAAGAGATCCAGGCTGGGTTTCTAGCTTAGAGAAAAAGTTCACCTGTGCGTTTTGGTTTCATTCACTGACTTTTTTTTCCTTGAAGGTACTCCAGGTTGTCAATTGAGAACTGAACAAGATCAATGGGCTAGCCCATACAGGTGTGAAAACTTACACCCAAAGCAGTTTCCACGCTCAGGGCGAGGGAACTCTGGCCATGAACAGACTACCCAGCCCCATCTCCTAGGCTTCACAGCATGTCCCACTGTACTTATTCCCTAGTTTAGGGAGCTTCAACCAGGTCAGCTATCTCTGTTTTAAAGTCGGCTCCATGAGGAACAGCAAGTTGGGGTTCCTACTTTTCTAAAGCATTCCAGCATTTTACCAGCATTCTTTAAAGCGTTTTTGGGTCATGGGTCTCTTTTAGATTTGGGTAAAAACTATGGGATCCCTTTTGCAGTGAATGACATGGATATGAAACATACAACACTTTGTTAGGGGTTCACCGATCCTCTGATTTCTAGCTATGGGTCCCCCTAGGATTTGTGCAGCATAATAAAAAGTATTCCATTCCACAGAAGAAATCATTCTCAAATACGAACTTGTTAAAACTAATTTTAAAGAAAAGAATGGAAACTTAGGCTGTTTGTCCCAGTGGGATATAGCTCCCCTAATGGTGGAAATCAGAGGCAGGAAACCGTTAGCTCATAAGCCAAACTTAGCCTGTGTGGGCTATATTAGATTAAAAAAACAAAAAACACATCAAAAAAATACATAGCTTTAAAAAGTGGCCAAATTTCTCACACAAGTCTGGATCTGCAGTTTCTCCTTGAATATGGTAACAAGTTTGTGGGAGAAGCATATGGGGCTTCCACTCTCCAATTTTCCATAGACACTGTTATTCTTTAATGTGCCCGCCCAGCCTCTTTCTCTCCTTTCTGTTACCTGTGGGCCGTGAAGTCTGCAGCCACAACTACATGAAGGCATACCGTATTCAGCAATACAAAGTAGGCATCACTACACAATGGAATAGCCCTGCTGCAGGGTTCACGTAGAATCAGGAAAGTACATTCAGAAGGGAGTTTTAAAGGAAAGATACACCATTTCTTGTGGCATTTGCACTGTATTTTTATGCTCCTCATATACTACATACAATCAGTAACTACAAACCGGGAAATAAAAGCACATTCTCACTTGTCCAGGAACCTCCTGCTCAAAGAGTCAAACAATATACAAAGAGCCCATATGTATTTGAGGCTCAAATAAAAGAATTTAAGCAGCTGCTATTTAAATTTACGAATAATGATTTCCCCAGACATTTGGCACTGGGTATTAATTCACTCAGATATTAGAGGGAAATGATATCACCTTAAGAAACTCCTTGGTATTTTCTGAAAAAGTCCTAACCTGGCATTTGAATTAGGTTCTGGCACTGAGGAAGGACAAAAACAAACAAACAAAAAGAGCCTCACATTTTAAATCTGGGCTTGGGGGTGATGCTGCTGAAATTCCTGTTCGTAAGCAAGGTGAAGAGATATCCTGATGAATGAAATAACAAGATGAGAGAGGAGCTGGAAGTTAGAGCAAAGGGAGCTGGAAGAACCGGCTAAAGGAGAGAAGGTCAGGAGAAAACAGTAACAGATGGAGGAGTGGAGGAAAGACAGACACAGCATTAGCGAGAAAGACATGGTTAATTAAGAATCTGACACCCACTTAGCCACTTCTGTACAAATGCACCACAGATTTCTTTTAATCTGTTAACTTGGGAGATTTTAAGTCTTCTGCTATGCCCATACTTATGCTGTTTTTCCTGCCTCTCTGGAAAACAGGGAGATGAAAACATACAAAAAGAGTTAACCAGAAAATATAAAATTCTCCGCTGGAAAAATATTAAAAGTGCTTTCTTTTTAAAATTTACATCATCTCTTTCTAGATCAGTTGGATTTTAGCCCATCTTTCTTCTTGCTCTCCAGGAAACAGCCTGCCTCCTCCCGAACAACACTGCAGATGAATGTTGTCCCCCCAGGACTATACTTGCTGGTTGTGGGAAGGGATTCTGCTGTCCTGTGGGATGGTTTCCACAGCCCTATCTGCTAAAACGCACTGCTGTGGCTTCTTGACCCAGGAGCATCCTCCAGGTCATAAGAAATTTTGGCAAAGAGAAGCCTATTTTATCTTCGGACGGCCATGAACTCTTCCTTAAGATACCAGAAAGCTGGACATCTGTTTATAGGCAAACCAACAACCAACACAACCACACAGACATCCAAGCTGGCAAAAGATGTCAAGGGAGAGGAGGTAGCATCCCATAAAAGGCTTACAGTCCATTTCCTACCTGATGAAGGAAGGAACTGTTAGTCAGTCCTTGTGCCCCTGGGCTGGTGCCCATATGTTTCACGTGGACATTGTTCATGGCTGGCAATTTGGCAACTTTTGTGGGTTTGCTGCTGTTGTTGCTGATGCCACTTGAGCTGGGTGAGCATTTTCTTTTCTTTCCTATGAGTTTGTCAAGAGGAGTGTGTGAGTAACTGCCATGGGAGTTGATGGGCAGTTCGCTGGACTGGTGGATGAACGGGCCAAGGGAAAGCGTAGAGTCGCCGCTGTTCACCATCACACTCATCCTCTTGATGGACTCAGCAGGGCTCCCTCCAGGGGCAGCCCTCCCTGACTGCTCGTGCCGGACACTCACCGAGTTCACTTTATTTGCCACACAGTTGAGGCCAATGCCATGGGAAGATGTTAGCGTGGAAGGGTAGGGAGGCCCAGAGTGAGCCACACAGTTTTTCCTAAAAGACTCCATGGAATGAGAAGAAGAGGAGGAGGAGGAGGAAGAAGAGTGAACTAGCAGTGGAGAACTGGTTTTGCGTTTCTTTCCTGAGGTGCCGCTGGTACTGCTACTGGTGTTGTGACAGTTAGTGCTATTACCAGAAGACTCCTTGGGCCTTAAAGACTTGCTGGATTTCAACTTCTGAGGTTTTCTGGACATAGGGGAGGAGGGGACTGAGGAAAGGCCAGAGGGCGTGGATGGGGACGAGGATGAGGAGGACACTTGTCTGGATTGCATACTGCACACGGGATCCATCGCTCCGGATGTGGCAGGCTGTGCATTTAGGGTGGTTCCATGAGCTGGTACCGATTTGCTGTTTGGGGAGATGCAGGTGGACGAGAGCAGGACTGGGGATGTAGACACAGTGGCTGCTGCCAGGCAGCTGACCCCACATTGTGACGTCGGCACTGAGTTTGTCCGGTGAGGAACACGTGTAGAGACGGGGGATGTGATACTGGGCACTGGTGGGATTTTCCTGCAGAGAGGAAAGGGCAGTGAGTCACTTCCAGCAGAGCAATTCATAGACACTTTCACAGGGACACACCCCTTCCCTCTGGCGTTGAGATGCACACCACTGTCAGAGGAATCACTGAAATGCAGAGCCAATTCGGTCACTCCTCTCCTGCAAGCTCTCTAATGCCTTCCCTGGACTCTCAGGATAACGGTCTGCCAGGTCCCATGTGCCTTCCAGCTGCTACCACCCAACTTCACCCCCTGCCACCAGTTGCCCTGCTTTCAGCTGTCGATCATTCCGAGAATAGACCATGATATAAGACCCAGTATATGTCTTGCCCAGAACACTGTTATGCCAACTTCTGTTCAGCCTTTAGTTTTTGTCCATCATCTTTCTTAGGAAGTCTGTCCTGACCATCCATGGACTAACACTACCCAGTCCCCGGACCCTGCAAGACTCAGTGGTTTTATGGTGTGACTGTCGATCACTATCTAACTTCTTTGCAGACAGAGCAATCCACAGCTTATTCAACACCATAAGAGCAGAGTCCAGCATAGTGCTTGGAACACTTGAAGGCACTTAAACACTGAGTAAATTAGTGAGGAAGAAGGAAAGGCACAGCTAATTAGTAACAACTGTGGGCTCATCACCATCAACCTGAATGACTGGACAAGGGAATGAAGCCCCAAATTTCAGGGAACTTCCAGTAGTAGTGTTGAAACAGTGTATTCTGTTAATAATGTCTGGGCCAGGTATTTATTTTGGGATGGGGAGCCATTTAAATAGTCAAAGCAGAGAAATCCCCTTTCATCTTAGCTCTGATTTTAAAATGTGACAGCATCAAAATTCTAAAAACTCCATGGCAAAGTTAATTCAGAGGTGGCCAAACTGAAAGTGGCCTGACTGGAAGGGCAGCACCAAGACTGCTCTGCTCCTGGTGGCATGGGGCTGCTCTGGTCGAGCCAGTCACCATGCCAACGCCAATGGGGCTCCAGGTTCCTCATCTTTCCAGTGAGAAAGTTGGCCCAGACTCCTGCCAAAGTGCTTTCCACATGCTTTTAAAGAATAACTATAGTAAATAATAAAAGGAATTAATTACTGCAAGTATTTGCAGCAACTTTAAAACTCCCATTCAAGAGTATGGCTCTGGCCCTAAGTCAGTGCTTCTGAATCTTGGCTGCATCAGACACCAGAGTCACTGGGGAGTGGAGCCCAGACATTAGTAATTTCTAAATCTCTCCAGGAGATTCCAGTGTGTGCCCAAGATTGAGAAGCTGGCTTCTAGCTTATCCCTGTACTCCCATGGAGGACAACCACTGATGCTACCTGAGAGCTTAGGAGGAATACTGAATCCCTAGGCCCCACTCCAGGCATACTTCATCAGGATCTGACTCTCAAAAAGATCCCACATGAGTTGTGGGCACTGGCACCTTTAGGGAGCCCAGCTCTCCAAGAAGTACTGGAGCTCCTGCTCACTGGGTGCAATGGCTTCTCATACCCACCAGGTGGCTGAGAAAGTCAGAGCCTAAAGACCAGGCTGTTGGACCAAGTCCTAGGAAATGAAAAAAGCCTGGGGCAGGTGAGGGTTGTGGATAGCTCTGGACTACATTACTGGTTTCTCTTTAACAAGGTCTTTTAAATCATTCGTTACCTTTGATAAAAAAAATAAACAGAAAGGATATGTCGTCACATTGGCCTGTGTTTGCATAAATGAGTTCGGTGAAGATGCAAAAGCAACTAGTAAAATGTTTCTGTCTATGGTGGGTAGGTAGAAAACTGGGAGGTAGAGAGGGAGAGAGAATGAACTCCAAGTCATAATCCTGCTTCTTCACAAGTTTGCAACACAAAGAGGAAAAACTTTCCACACAAGCCACTAGGAACTGAAAGCTTCACCCAAACTGCTGGTCATAAACTTACTTACCAATATAATGAAGATAAAACATTCTGAGGACCCCTCTAAACTCCCAGAAGTACAATAACCCATAGTTTAGTAAGACTGATGAGCTCTCCAAATCCCACCAGGTAGTGTGAAGAAATAAGCTGAGATTTTATGTATCTTAGGGTTTTCTGATAGAAAGAGAGACCCCCATAATCTCTATAAACCACTGCCCTGAGTGTGTCTCTGGACAGAGACAACGTTCCTTCATAAAGAAGGAAGAGGAGTCTGTTATCTCATAAGAAGAAGAAGAAGGAAATATGGAAAAGAAAAACAAAGTAACATTACTCTGGCTCTGGTTTTCTCTCTCTCTCTTTCTTTCTTTTTTAAAGATTTTTATTTTATTTATTTTTAGAGAAAGGGGAAGGGAGGGAGAAACAGAGGGAGAGAAACATCAATGGGACAGCAACCTCAATGGGGGACCTGGCCTGCAACCCAGGCATGTGCCCTTCACTGGGAATCAAACTGGTGACCTTTTGGTTCATAGGTTGGTGCTCAATCCACTGAGCCACACTGGCCAGGACTGGCTCTGGTTTTCTAAGTGAAAAAATACAAGTCCTATTAATGATCATGGAGACAGTTCTTTAAATTGTGGACTACCCAAGCTCTCTGGCTTCCTCTGACTTTATCAGGAAACCAAGAAAGGCAAATGGATGTTCTGGCAAAGTCCATTCAGGGAGGCACTATTAAATGATGCCCAAATGGGGACTTGGGTTGGCCTATGGAATACTGGCCAGCTCCCTTTAGCAATGCTCAGTGTATCCCAAAGTAGGTACCCCTCCAACACTGGTTCTACAAGATGCTATCATAAAAGAGGTTCCCAGGTCAAAAAAGCTTGAGGAACATTCCATATTATACATGACATCTCCTGCTTTAAGATTACAATGGAAAGTACCTATTAACAGGGTCTGAAAAGTTCTGCAGCAAGAAAAAACTACAGCCCTGGCTGGGTAGCTCAGTTGGTTACAGCATTATCCCATACACCAAAGGGTTGTAAGGTTTGATTTCCGGTCAGGGCATATACCTAGGCTGTGGGTTTGATCCCCCATTGGGGTGCGTATAGGAGGCAACAGATTAATGTTTCTCTCTAAAATTGATAAACATATCCTTGGGTAAGGAAAGAAGGGAAGGAGGGAAGGAAAGGAAGGAAGGAAACTATCTTACTTCTGGGATGACCATGGAACTCGTCTTTCACTTAAAATACCATTGGGGAAACACCAGCATAAAACTGCCATACAAGATGATTGTCTTATCCTAAATTGTACATCAGAGCACATGACTCCTCTATCTAAAACCCTCAGCAGCTACCACTGCCCTCAGAGTCCAGGCCAGTGTCATGTGGCCCTTGCTGGCCTCTTAGATCTGGTCTTACACCATACTCCCTTTTGTGCTTTCTCAAACAAACCACATTGTACTCTGACTCAAGACCTTCCCACACATGAGTCTTTCTGCCTGGAACCCATACTTCCCCACCATCCCATGGCTGCTCTTTCTCATCCATCCACCTTGGTTCAAGATCAAGGGATGCCTCTGCACAGAGAGGTTTTTCCTTACTCCCTCTAGTCTGTTGTCTTCCATGTCAGCTCTGGAACCAAATTGCCTTTGGGTCCAAATCCTGGCCCTACACTAACTTGCTCTGTGACTGTTTTTGTTTCATTACCTGTAAAATGGAGAAAAGCAAGGGCACCTGACAAAGTGATTTGTGAAAATTAAATATATTTAGTAAGTTGTCCGGCATATAGTAAGTTTTAAGTAAGTAATTATCAGTGTTTCCATTATATCCCTTAGGACAAGCCATCATCTGTCTCTAGTTTCTGTTTATTGGTTTTTGTTTCTCCACCAACTAGAATGTGAGCTCCATACCTGTGCCTGGAACCCCAGCACCCAGAATAAGACATATGTGCTGAAAGAGTGAATGAATGCATGATGAGGGGCCTTTTTCTCAGGGCTAACAAAAGCCACAGTTTCATTTAGATAAACATATCTTCGTGAAATTAGTCCCATAAGAAATAAAGAGGATGCAGTACTGAGTCATCAGTCCCCCTCCCATCCCAGAGGTGGTGAGACGGGCACTCACTTCCACAGCTGTGCGTTCAGATGCTTCTCCACCATGAGGTTGAGGGCACAGCGAAGCCTGTTCCACCTGGAGTCAAACACATAATAGCCTCTTCCAATCAGCCGGCTCCCGAATGTGCAAAACTGAAAGAGAGAGCACAGGTGCCCATGCTTGCTAATTCGATAGCAGCACACCCAGTGAGGGTCCTCTCTCCTTCAGGCATGGAGCTACTGTGAAAGACAGCTTACTCTGAGTACAATAGGCTGTGAAGCATGAGAGTGACAATGCCTGGCCCTGAGTTGCATGCAGAGAAAGGGAAAAGCATGAGATGCCCCCGGACATAGTGCATGCTGCCGCTGGGACACCCTGTGCTGAGCTGATCTCACACTTTGAGCACATCCCAGCGTATGGGCATGCCAAGGCCCCTTGCACGCCCCCCTGCAGTGTCTTGTCCTTGCTATATGGGGAGGGTTGACGCAGGGTGGGTGTGGAACTTACAGATGCTGGCTGAGGATGATGACCTGAATAATGACAGTCCAGTTTTTCAACAGACTCTTCTTTGTCATCGCCTTCTCCCTCCTCACTGGATAACCGAGAAGCTGGCTCAGTGGCAGGCAGGGGAGGGTGTGGAGATTCATGGATTGGAGGAGGGTCAATGTGGGCACTCCCACCTTGCTG
This sequence comes from Trachops cirrhosus, assembly GCA_028533065.1. Classification (NCBI taxonomy): domain Eukaryota; kingdom Metazoa; phylum Chordata; class Mammalia; order Chiroptera; family Phyllostomidae; genus Trachops; species Trachops cirrhosus. Next base: position 51,453,388 of record CM052544.1, on the reverse strand, counting down.
AGCAGGGCAGCCTGGAGGCCTTGGTGAGCAGAAAGTGCAGCACTGATCAGATCACATGTCTGGGAATCAGCCACCTTAACTCAGATACAATAGCGTATCCAAAACCACCTCGGGATCTGGGGCCACCTCTAGCACTGGGCAAACCTAAGCCAGGTGGCCCAGAGTGAAGAATCCTCTCCCCTGAATTGCAAGATGTCAAATGCAGCTGTCTACCAGGTCTAGCCCAGGGGACTTATACAGGAGGTGATAAAATAACTAGGTAACATTGCTACTTTATGTGAAAAAGTGATCTGAGACAGCAATGTATTTTTTCTCCATATACAAAGGCCTAGTGGTTCTAGAATTAAGCTTAGTTTTTTATAGATGGAAAAACTTCAATGAGAAGATGGCCAAAGAAAGGATTTGTTAAGGAATCATGCCGGGACTTGGCTGCACTCTTGGGGAGCCTCCTTGACTGCTCTTCTACCGTGTTGCTCAGAAACCAGAGGGTTCCTGTTGGGATGGGCTCAAGCTCACATTTGGGTTTCCATGGGGGAGGAACTTCCACCCCTCATGGAACAATTTCAAGGATCAGACATGAGAGTGTGAAATGTGAGGCTATGGCAACAAAGGTTGGCACATTCCTAAGCAGAAGCTCTTGCTGCCCATGGACAACCCTAGAGGCCTCATTTTCTATGCCTTTCTCTTTTCCTTCCCTCAGCAAATTGGGCACAAAGTTCTTTATTTCAATGTGGTTAAGTATACAAGCACAGACATATGTATATGCAGCCCACCAGCACTGTCTCTGAGGAACGTGTATGGCTAAGTTTGCAATAAAACACTCTGATCCATGGCTTAGTGCATGGCTAACATGCCTAATACATGTTTAGGCCAAAGACCTACATGAATGAATGAAAAAAACATGTTGATAAATGGACGCTGAAAAAACTCAGGCTGGTGTTGGTCCCCAGCAAGGAAGTCCCATGCTGCACTTTGCAAGAAGACAAATTAATGGGAAATTGCTGCCAAAGCCATGGGAAATGTTCCAGTCACTAACCTGCGGGCAGGACCCCAAGTGTCAGCCCTGCTCAGTGGGCCTAAGAGATAGAGGCCACTGAGCAGGAGTAGGGCAGATAATTCTAGCTTTATTCTGCTGCTTGCATTGGGCCAAGAAGAGCCCAATGTTGAACTCAACAATTTCTTTTCCTTAGAGTAAAACCCAATTTAAAAACCTCTCATCTTCTCATATGAGCCTGACATCATGACCACACTGGGGTTTTACTGTGTCTCCAAACTGTTCTCTGAATGGGGAGAAGGCGTTGGAAAACTCAGCTTACCTTGGAAGACTGGGGGTGTGAGGTTTAGGTTTACTAGCTACAAAAGGCTTTGATTCGGAAGGAATCACTCCTTGAGAGTTTGGGTGTGGCTCCTGTGAAGTTCTAGGAGGGGCGGGATGCGGGTCCCTGAGAGGCTGCATTGGTTGCTGAGAGTCCAGATGGCGAATCGATTCCTTTTCCCTGGTTTTGTTTTTGTGCTCGGCTAGTAACACATCAAATCGTTTTCTTCTACCCTGGACAGCCCTCCGCTGGGTTAAGGAATGTGTCTGTGGACCAAAAAAAGAGAAACTGAGGTATCTCAGTAATAATTTTTTTTGTCATATATCCCAAAACACCATTCCCAATATAAAAGCAATCTAGACCATTAGCATGGTCAAAGGCTGCTCAGTGTTTGATAAGCTAAAAAACAAGAGTATGATCTTTTTTCTTCCGCTAGAAGAGAGGCATGTATTCCAGGTTCCACACGTAAGGTAGCGTGGTGATTTTACTTCTGCCAGAAGAAAGAAGGAATGTTCGTTGTGCTACTGGTATGGCACCAAGCAACAAACAGTAGAAACATGCAGGTGCCAACAGGGACAATTCCTTTATTGGGCTCTTACTAACTCCATTACAAAAATCCCTCTTTGTGCCATTCAGAGTTTTAAATGTTACAAAGTATGTATCAGAAAGTCTTCGTTTAGTGACTGTCAGAGTAAAAACTAAATGTGACTGTTTCTCTATACTGTAATGAAAATGTCATTTCAGGACAGAAGGGGCTCAAAGCAAGTTGGAGACAGGGACTGCCAGGGTCAAGTAAAATCTTATAAGGCTGACAGAAGAAGAATATAAAGCACAGTGAACCCTGAATTAAGTGAATTCATCCACATACTTCCTTCTCTCTTTTATGTTACAAACCTCTACAAATGATACTTCATGTGCATTCATGGATCTACACATTATACAAATGTGTTGTTCTATAGCTTTACATGTTTGCCAAAATTCAAGAGGTTTAAGAGGAATTAGGCCTCTACTGTCCTTTTAAAATTCAATAACATAACCTACCTCCTCCTCAGACACAATGCAAACTGTGTATGCCCAGAATCTAATCAGGCACAGACAACAAGCTTAGCTTCTTTTTAAATTCTGACTTAATTTTCTTTAATATGTAATATATTTATTTACAAGACAAGGGACTGTTTTATATGAGTAAGGGACTGTTTTATACGGTGCTATACGAGCAATTAGAATAGCACCTGGCATTCAATAAATGCTTCAGGCAAAAAATATATGAAAATACTAGCCCTCCAACATGTGTCAAATGAACAAATGAATGCATAACATCACTGGTACACCTGTTTGTCTTTCTAGCCAGATGTAGAAGCCCCTCCTCCCTGGTGCTCAGCACAGGAAAGCCAGGTGAAAAAAATTAGGCAGAGATGATCAGTATTTTCCCAGCTCAGTTTGAAGAGTAAATAGTATTTCCACTGAGTGCTAGAGTCTTCCAAACACAAATCTGATGCCCCCAACCCCTATCAGTAATCTCTGAGGCTGCCTAAAGCTTACAGGATAAAGACTGTGTACCTAGGCTTCTGAGCCACACACTCATATCCTCTATTCTTTGGTATCAAGTGCCTCCTCCTTCTGTTCAGTCCCCTGGCTGTCTTTCAGACCCTAAGGTCTGCCCATCACAGAGCTGTTGCACAAGCTGTTTCCTCTGTCTCTCCCAGCACTCTTTGCCTGGATAAATCATATGGGTTTTAGCCCCACGTTCCTGTGGCAAAGGAGGCTTCCCTGGCTCAGTCTCCCTACTGAAGGCTGTTATAACACAGTCCTCCTTCTATTTTTCACTCATCATCAGTAACTTGGCACTTATTTGAGTGATTGTCAGATTAATCTGCATCTCTCTCATTAGACTGCAAGCCCCACAAACGTAGGGAATATGCCCTGATTTTGTTGAATCCTGGTACCTCTGGCTTGTGGACTCAAAATCTATTGGCACAGAGGGCACAGGACATTGGGCAGATGAGAAAGCAAGGAGGGGAAAGTGAGAGTAGCAGGCAGACAACAGGCAGGGAACAAGAAATAGGAGGTTAAGCAGCAGATCCCCTGACAGCAAAGAGAATGGAAAATGTTCTAAGCCCAAGACAGGAGAGACCTGGGCAGTTAAGGTGGGGGACATTCAGTGAGGCACTTGAGCATGTTTAGCCCACCACAGCTAAATAGATTCAGGCCACAGAGGCAGAAAAACGGTGAGCCACCAACAGAGCACAGGAAGAAAGGAAGGACATTCTATGAAAGGGCTGGCCTATCAAGATGCCGCATTATCTGCCAGTTCTATGCTGAACTCACGACACGCCAGGGCTGAAGATATCAACGTGATGAAAGGATCAGCATCATACCATAGACAGTACTGATACCCTTAATACATGGAGGGCATACATGATTTGAGAAGTAAGACGGGAGAAAAATGCAGGATCCATATCATGTCAGTTCACGCATCAATAAAGGTTCAGGAAGAAGGCTGGTTAGACCCCTTGCATATTTTGAGTTGATAAAGCTTTTGGTTCACCAGCATGCCTCAGAGAGGATTTAAAAACAGAGCATGTTGCAAAAAGAAAGCATGCTTCATTGACCACAGGTATCCTAACACTGAGAAATCTGTTCCTGAGAGTCAGGGAGGCAGTAAGAAAGCAGAGGGGATGGCAAACTATGACAATGATGTGGGGTAGGGCTGAGGTGCACCTTCACAAGTACCTTAGGGGCAGCGAACATGGACACAATCCTGCAGAGCTCAAATGGCTATCTTCAAAGAACAACTACACACCACTATGTGTATTCAATTAATATTATATAAAACAAAATCAATTTGTTCTGAGCTAGGAGTTTTTAATCTAGAGATTCAGGGGTGGGTCTGCAGTGGGAATGTCCAACAAATCCTGAAATAGAATGCAAAATTCTGAGATCAAAAGTTCAGTTTGGGATGTGTAAACTTTGGAGACATTTCAGTGGAGGTGTCAAAAAGCTGGGTTTAAAAAAAAAAAAGAATGCAAAATTCAGAATATACGTGTGTATATACTTTTTTCCCTTAGGGATGAAGTCCTACGATTTTTTAAAAATTAGGTATATTTAAAGATGCCCATGACCAACCCCTTTCCCCAAAGGATCAGATCACTGTCGTAAGATAAAACTCTACATAATAAAATTAAACTAGAAATTTAAGTTAAAATAAAAACCACTAAGAAATAACATTTCCCATGTCTAGGAAATTATAATATTCCACCACTGTTTAGGGGTGGAGTGGAGCCTAATATCTTTTACTCAAACACAATCTTTGGTAAAATTTAAATAATACCCCAACAATTTTACTAACTTTTAGAAGACAAAACTGATTTTTATAATTTTCAACCCCTCCTCCAAAGAAGGAGTTTTAAATTATATACTTCAACACAATGATTCTTAATATTTCATGAATTTTTCTGAAGGGTACTTGGGGACACTCCCCAGAGAAATGCAAATAAACATACATGTTCATTTATGTCTGAATAGCAGGTACACTGATGCATGGAAGCTATCCTACATGAACAACCCCTTATTTTATAACCAACGTACCCCCTTCTACTTAGCAAAATGCCATTTTATAAGAAAACCTCAGGACAGAAAGGATCATTACATTTTCTTAGCTTACATATAAATTACATTGCATGTTACCTAATTTTTAAAAATCTTTTAAAAAATTATTTTATTTTAGAGAGAGGGGAAGGGAGGCAGAAAGAGAGGGAGAGAAACATCAATGTGAGAGAGAAACATTGGTTGGTTGCCTTCTGCAAGCACCCCAACCAGGGATAGAGCATGGAGCCTAAAACCCAGGCATGTGAGTTGACTAGGAATCAAACTGGTGACCTTTGGGTTTGCAGGACAACACCCAACCAGCTGAGCCATGCTGGCCAAGGCATCTAATTTTAAAAAACAAACAAACAAACTAGAAAAATAAGGCTATCTAAAAGCCACAAAATATTAAAGTGGCTCTTTAAAATTTAAGAACCACAGATTATAAAAACATTTTAAGACTGCTTATATCTGCAAAGGAAATTCCCGGACTTGTTCTAAGTCAGTACAATTTAAACATTAGAGGATAGCCTCTCATACTAAATTTCTCTGAAGAAATGTTAAAAGTCTTTGAGAACAACATACTGATAAATGAACACTATTCTCCTGGATACAACACAACTCACTGGAAACAAAACCTCTCTCAAGACTGTAGTTTATAAAAACAGACTTCACATTTTCTGAACCTGAGGTTTTCTCATCAAAACCAAGTTATTCCTTTATTTATGAAATTCAGAATAATCCACAGATTAGATCCCCTCTGGGTTACAGACTTGGGAGCAATGCTGTCTATCCAAGCTCCCTAAGCTTGTCGGAGCATTCAGCTCTGTCTAGGAGGTCACCTACCTTGCATGTCAAAGACCGGGTGCAGGGCTTCTTGGTGTCGAGATCGATAACCCCACAGTGTATGTCAGGATCAAACTCTCTTTCTGTCAAAAGCACACAGACATTACAACGGGCTCCCCAAACATTCCCTTTTCTTATTTGGTAAATAAGAGGAGAAATCTTAAAACAAATTGTAACTTGAATAAAATCTACCACATTTGTCAATAAATATAAAATATACAATGTGTGAGTACTGCAAAGAAGCAGTGACATCACTAAAAGAGTGGGAGTTACTGCCACTAGGTGACATGAAAGAGAAAAAGTCAGTATTACTGCATTACTCCATTCAGAAATACACTACTCGAAAGCTATTTTTACATTATCCACACACCCATGTACTTTAAAACCAACAGGGAAGAGGTCAAGCATACTACTTAAGGAAATTCCTCCTAAAGCTGAAGTTGACCAGTTTTAAAAAGAGGACTTAATGATAGCAGTACATCTGCTCTCCTAAGAAAGGCCAATTAAGACACAGAGAAGCATTAAGAGAAAATGTAAAGTTACCTGATAATCTCTTATTTAAAAATTTCCTGTTATTAGAATTATCTTCAGACTTCTTTTCCAGAGTGGGCGGTGTAGGAAGCCCTTTGCCATTCAGAATTTGTCCAGGTGAAGGCAAGGTTGGCTTTGGTATTGAGGGGCAGTTAAGGCCAGGCTTGACTGAGGAACTCACAGTAGCAGGACAGGTTGGCCCCATCGCAGATTTCAGTAGTGTGCCATCCATCTTCGGATGAATCTTCTCCACTTTAACAGAGGGCGTCATGCTGTGGTAGGGGAAGCAAGAACACCAGTACCTAAGTGCCCAGAGGCCCCACTGACCCAGAGAGATGGGAGGGAGCCTGGATCTACCTGTGCACTGCACACAGCTAAGCTCCCAAGGCACCTTATGAAAATTTGTTAGGACTACCCAGAAAACTCAGGAAAGTGCACACTTATTCAGTCCATATGTCCTTCTGGCAAGGCAAAGAGCTCCAGTCACCACTAAATTTACCTGCTCTTTCACCATTCCAGAACAATCTTACACAGGAGCCTATGGGAGATACAGACCTGATATCCAATGCAATTCCTACAAGAAGCAAAATCTGCAAAGGTCTAAAAGGATGAAAGGATACTTGCAGGGCCTGTAGAGAATGTCTGAGAACTGTCATTTTTAAAAAGGACCCATCAAAACAAAGGAAATTGAGTGAGCAGAGAACATGGAATTAAAATTTCTAAGAAATGTCACTAAGGACTTACAAAAACTCAAATGAACCTGACAAGGTATCTCCAAGAAGAGGCTCTCTGCTCAAGTTAGTAAGAACATGTTTAATTAGTAAATGATGCATCAGTGAAGTGATAATTCTGCAGTCCCTGAAAAAGGTTTCTAATATATTTCTTGAAATATTAGTGCCTGGTACATAGCTGGGGACCACTAAATACCTGTGCCACTACCAAAGAACTGATCTCTTGGCATCTTACTAGCATGAGTACTTGGATGGCAAATGTTGGTATGAAGTTAACAGTTGGCCTGGTCACCCTCTAGAGCCCAGCTTCAAGTAAGAAGATTTGGATTGATGAGGTTTTATGAACTCTGTTCAGTAGAGGCAGTGCTCTAACAGCTGTTAAGCTGGCAAGTGACTTACACGTTGTGCTGGCATTTTCTTTGGCTTTCAGACAGCTCTAGGAACAAAAGCCAAGCTTGCTGTCCTTGCACTTCTGACAGATGAGCAGAGGTTGGGGGCTTAGCAACCAGGACAAACAGCTCCAAACAGCTGTACCTGGGACAGCCTGACAGAGAAGAGACACTGCAAGATGCCAGGGCCACTCCCAGCTGGCATGTCCCTGAGCAGCAGCAGGTGGGGGACGCTGTCCTGAGATTAGCCAGATACTCAGACCTGGGACTGAGATGGGGCATACGCTGCAAAAGGAGGCAAGCTAGGGTAAAGCTGCCACCATGAAGGCTGAGGGATGCTGAGACAAGGCAATATATGCTTCTGTGGGAGTGCACAGCGGTTCCATCACGACATAGGGAGTCTGCCAATCTGCAGGTCCACTGTGGAAACTTGTCAAAGCCTTGCCTGGTTGGCAGATGCGAACTTCCCCAGTCTTCCCTCATCACCACAGTACTGTGATGTGAACCAGGACCAGGGGAGGAAGCACCATTTCCCTATTTGGTCTGCAGGCCCCGGGAAATCCTAGTACAGCATCTGGGAATCTCTTCCTCTTTTATTCCTACTATTACCAAAAGCACCAGCATCCATTTACTCTCTCCTGTGAGCCAGCCACTAAGTCAGATGCTTGGCTCTAATATATTAATCCTACTGCTCCCAATAACCCTGCAAAATGTTGTTATTTTTAGACTTCAAGAAAAACAGTGTCATGTCCAAGGCCCCACAGCCAAGAAGTGACAGAGTAGGGATTTACTTGAACCCAGGATTTGAATGAGGGCTCTGTAGCTAAATCTTCTCAACCTTACTATACTGCTTTCTCCTCAAAAGGGGGATAACAACAATACCTTTTTCACAGGGTTGTTGTGGTAATTAAATGACAATACACACATAGAGCTATGTTTTAATAAGCAGTACACAATAAAGGAGCAATAAATAAGTGTTATTCACCTTACAATTAATGCAACTACTACTCTGTAAAGTTGTCCAAGATATGAAAGGGAAACAAAAAGAGACCACATATACTTGAATTTTCCCCAAAGTAGGCTCTCTTTCTCAGGATACTCAGATACTCTCAGATGACTGGTATGCACAGTTCTACTTGCATCAGGTAAGCATTACGGGCCCTCTTGGCCATACTCACATTCTAGCATGGGGGACTCTACTCTGCTGAATGGGATGCATTGGCCTGGTGTTCCCCCTGAGCTGTAGTTTCTCTTTGGGCGATTTCAACAGCTTGGAACTTAATGAGGATGTGCTGAGAACACCTCCGCTGGCACAGTGGCTGCTTCCACCAGCACTGCTGCCTTTGCTTTTGGACAGAGAAGGGAAGAAGGAGAATACTGACGTGGGAGGAACGGCCAAAGAAGGCTTGTTGGATGAGCTATGTCTTCTTTCTGAAAAGGAAAACAAAGAAAAAGAAAAAAAGACACTGTGGTTCAGGAAAGTCTCCAGTGGAATCCTGGAAAAGTCCCCTGAAATACAACACATTTAGGTTCAAAGATGCCTCACTAAGTTAACATATATTAAAATCTACAGCTTTCAGAAAGGTCTTATCTAGGCCCCAGACTTATTTAGGATTCCAAGAACTGATCCTTCTGCTGAGGAAAACATTTCAGCATAAAGAGCTTTACCATTCATAGATAGCCATTAAGAAGTTAAGTAGCCATTCTAAACCCGAGAATACTGGGTTTTGCACATGAACCTCACTGGCTCCAACTTCTAGTCAGAGAGAAGAAAATTATTCATTCATCTGCAGAACTCTGCTAATTACCACCTTATTGAGTTCATTCTTCCTTTCTAGCATAGTACCTCTCCAATTTTCAAAATAGCAAAATGTTAAGAAACAAGTTGTACCTTCATTTTTTTTCTGTTACTACTCACTAGCATATGACACCAAATAAGAATGTTTCTACGGTTATCTTATCATTCTTTAAGAATTTGTGCTGAAATTTTCCAGTGAATTATTTCACTCCCCTCTGTTTTAATCATGTCACTCAACTACAGATGGCACAGCTCCAGTTCACGTCACAAAGATGCCAAAGGCACAAGACAAAAACACCACAAATAGCTGCGGCTGGTGTTTTACACCAGGAAGTAATGCACGCTTAAGTAGAAACTGTACAGGTATAACTGCAAATAAGTCTATCCCATGGAGAATCAGGTTTTCTCAGAATAAGATAATCAATATTAAATAAACTGACAGCAGTTGAAGAATGTTACCATTGGAAACAGGTAAATTATTTAGTAGCATTATCTATTATCTACTTAAGTACCTTATGATGGGTAGCTTAGTGCCTGTCTCATTTAAACTTGTAATTTAAAATGACACATTTGCTTAACTCTAAGTTTTAAAGTGTGTGTGGTCCAACATTTATTTATCACAATACGGAAGCTCCATGAGTATTTGAGAAATTAAGCATATTAGAATCAATGACTATAAGCATCACTTCAATGATTTATTTTCAAAGGTCTTTTTATGCCAGTCTTGAGCCTCTCTATACAGCTGAGATGACTTGTTCCCAGAAGGACATTAGCTCAATGATTCTTTATGAGGTACCTAAGAACCTACTCTACACCAGGACAAAATTATCATGCCATCTACAGTCAAAATTCAAATTCTCCAAATTGACCACACAAAGGCCACAACCAGGTTAGAAAGGCTAAATTGACAGTGACTTGTGTCAGTTGCTTCCCCCTGAGCCCCCACTTTCCTGATAAGAAAATTGTGCATAAGAAAGTTTAATAAAATTATTAAACTTAAAATAACAAGTTTAATAATTTTCCAAATTTGACATCTGAGGTTTTTAGATTTAGTTTCTCTTGTCTGTGATCCCAAGCACTCTGAATATCCTTTCAGTCATGAGGACTTACCAGCCAGGACTGTAAAACTCTTTCCATCCTGCTGCCTGCCTCAAATGGTGAAGCTTCCCTAAGCGACAACTCAGTTCTCTTGCTCTGTAAGGCATGGATGGCATAGCGCAGGCCTTCAATTAACATCTTCATGATCCACACAGCTTTTCTTGTGAATAAGAATGATTTTCAAATGGTCTTAGACCAGTGGTTCTCAACCTTGGCTACACACTGGCATAACTAAATGAGCTTAAAAAAATACTGATGACCCACTCTCAGAGATTGTGACTGAACTGGTGTGGGGTGTGGCCTGGGCACAACAGGGCAGCCAAGATTGAGAGCCTGACTTACACCAGGCTAATGCCTCAAATACCATTAACCACGACTAAGTTAACATCTGCATAGCACTGAGAACACTGCTTGGCACATGGCACTACATTTCAGGGTTTGTTAAAGCTCACTGCTGCTACTGTTCCTCAACTAGTATTTTCAAACTTCTATCAACTACAAACTATTTTCATTGTTCTTACCAAAGCCACATAAAATACTACTTTGTGCTCAACATTTTGATTTAAATGATCAACTCTACTGTTCTCTACTCCTCCCTAGTCTAATATTAACCAGTCTCTCATGGGGGCATTATTGGCATTTTGGACAATTCTTATACAGGCAATTCCTGGTCTCCCATCCCTTCATCACAACAATGCCTGCCTCTCTGACAGGTACAACCTGAAGCTGTTCCCCAACCCATTTGCAGATGGCCCAGCATACAGCACAACACCTCACTTGATAGTTTTCCAAAACTACAGTATCCATGAAACAAAAGGTCTGGTAAGCTTGCCATACATAGTTTTCTGATATATGTATCTCAATCATATTGTGTATCCCAGTGGCAGTATACCAAAGGAAAAATACTATGTCTGCGGTGTGCAGAGGGGGAAAAATCCAAACAGAACTTGGACTTTAAAGAAGTATATTCTTTTTACTATCCTCTGAGTATCAGAATTCTCAGGTGAAGTATCTCTAGTAAATGTGATATATTTTCTCTTGATATCAAAAGACGTAAATAAAATTATTAATCTAATTAAATAAGTCAGTTCTGATACAATGCTTGTTTTGAGGATGTAAATTTATTCCAAGGCCATTGATACACAAAAAAGACAATTTGAGTATAACGCAATTTTGCATTTCCTTTTGTAAGATTTCATCTTCAAGAAGCACTAGACCAATGCAGAAACCAGTATGTGGCTGAACTGAACCCTGTGGGAAACACAAATGTCCCCCACACTGACCATCCTCCTCAGGTCACCAGAGATGTGAGGAGCCACACTCATCCACGTCTGGTGCTACAACCTTCCACTGATTTCAGAGCACCTTCCTCTTACCATGACACAATAGCTCACAAGCTGTGATCCTCCTGACACCTACTTCTAGAAGCAAATGTCAGGTCATTTTCAAGGTAAACTGTCATATTTATTCAGTATTTATGTATTTTTTAACCATTTAATCTATGTAAAATTGTACTACCATTTTTGTTAGGTTCCTATTTTTCCTGAGTATCACCGAAGAAGTTTTTTTTTCTTTAAGTCCTCACTGGAGGATATGCTGATTGATTTTAGGCAGAGAGGGAGAGAGGGAGGGAGGGAGGTAGGGAGAGGGAGAGGGAGGGAGAGAAAGAGAGAGAGAGAAACCAATGTGAGAGAGAAACCACGATTAGTTGCTTCCCTTACCTGCCCTGGCTGGGTATGGAACCTGTAACCTTCTGGTGTATGGGATGATGCTCCAACCAACTAATTCACCTGGCCAAAGCTCATTGAAGGTTTTTGAGTGTTGTGCCCATCATCTAATTGTCTCAATGAGTCCGATGTGGTTTTTAGTGCAGAATTCTACATAGTACAGTAATTTTTAAGGAATGTGTGTTGTGTTATAGCATAACCAAATGTAACACCAATCTTGTCCTTTCAATTTTCTATTCCTACTATAGTCCATTCTCCCCATTTTCTTTAGTTAATGCTTTTTTAGTTAATTCTTTTCTTGTTTAATTCCTGAAATGGGATTCTGCATTACAAAGTCAAGATTCAAAGCTTCCTAACATTAAAAGTCAGCTGATATATCAATAACATTTCCAAAAAGTTATATTTTCTACTTCAACAATAAAAGCTATTTAAAAACTGAGAATGGCAATCTATCATGTGAAATTCTTTCAGTTACTAAAACTTGAAACAGGCGTGTGTGTGTGTGTGTGTGTGTGTGTGTGTGTGTATGTGTATCTGAGATTCTGGCTGAAATGTGCCAGCTCAAATAAATCCTTGTCATGTTGCTGAAGTGAGTTGTTCTTTCACATCATAGTCCGGTAACTTATTCTCTGGAAAGGGCAGCATGTGGCTTTCCCTCTGCGAGAAAGCAAAGAGGAAAAACCAATTCAATTATAGCTGAGTTGGCCTCTTCTCATGATTTTCACTGTGGGCCCTTATTTTTCACAGAAGATTTTAAACTGGACTTCCAGCTTAAAACAGTGTTATGGTTCTAGATCAAAAGTGAAATGGGTACATTATAGGTTGGGGCAGGGACCTTATATTAAGTGGACAAACTGGTGGCCAGATGCTAACCATAACTGCAATGTGGCCTGGAGAGGAGTCAAAGTTGAACTTCAAAGCACTCCTTTCTCCAGGGTCTGGAACAGGTCCAGACAAAGCACACTCTTATCCCTGAATGAGGAGGGCACTTTGAGTGACTCTAGCAAAAGAGAGACCAACAGACAGATAAACACAGATACAGAGAAAGACTGAGAAGAGACAGAAAAAGATACACTGGTTAGTGTGTGTCAGGAGCAAGAGACTTGGCTGGCAGACAGATGTGAAAATAAAGGTAGAGAAAGAGACATCAAGATATGGATGCATTGGGCTTTCTTTCCCCTTGTGGCTTGAACATGTGACACCACTGAAGGCAAGGGCAGGATACTGGGGAGGGGACAGCACAGCTTTCTTTAAATCTCCCAAAGTGGAAAGCAAGCAGAAATACTGAGCCTGTAATTTAGGAATCACGCTGAAATTTATTTATACATATACATATACATATATATGAATATATACATAAATAAACACAAACACACACACAGAAGTACTGACCCAAGTACAAACCAAAAAGGAACTCAAAGCAAATACTTAGATCTTTTAAAATAAAAAATAAATGCTTTGAAAATAACTAAAAATAATTTGTAATGTACAATTGTCAAAGTTAGGGTGTAAACATAAAAAACAGTCTAAGCAAACTGTAACTTCAAACTATTCATCCTTGAGGGAATCAACTGTATGTAAAAATATATTTGCCAATGATGCCTCAGACAAGGTTTTGATCTCCAAAATATATAAAGAACTCACACAACTCTACTCCAGGAAGACAAACAATCCAATTAAAAAATGGGCAAAGGACCTGAATAGGCACTTCTCCAAGGAGGACATACAGAGGATCCACAGACATAAGAAAGGATGCTCAGTAGCTATCAGAGAGATGCAAATTAAAAACACAATGGGATACCACTTCATCACACCTATCAGAATAGCCATCATAAACAAAGCAACAAATAATTAAGTGCTGGTGAGGTTGTGCACTGTTGGTGGGAATGCAGGCTGGTGCAGCCACAGTGGAAAACAGTATGGAATTTCCTTAGAAAACTAAAAATGGAATTGTCTTTTGACCTAGCAATTCCACTGTTAGGATTATACTGTAAGAATCCTGAAACACCAATCCAAAAGAACCTATGCACTCCAATGCTGATAGCAGCACAATTAACAATAGCCAAGTGCTGAAGCAACCTAAGTGCCTATCAGTAAATAAGTGGATCAAAAAACTAGGGTACATTTACACAATGGCATATTATGCAGCAGGAAAGAAGGAGCTCCTACCCTTCGCAATAGCACAGATGGAACTGGAGAGCATTATGCTAAGTGAAACAAGCCAGACAGTGCAAGACAAATACCATATGATCTCACTTATAAGGGGAAGCTAATCAACAAAACAAGCAAGCAAAATATAACCAGAGACATTGAAATAAAAAACAAGCTGACAGTAACCAGAGGGGAGAAGGAAAGAAAGGGAAGAGTTGTCAAAGAACATGTATGAAGGACCCATGGACAAAGTCAAAGGGGGTAAGGATTGAGGGTGGGAGGTGGGGGTGAGGGTAGGTGGGGCAGGGGAGAATGGTAGCAGGAAAATGGAGACAACTGCACTTGAATGACAATAAAAAAAGATAAAAAAGAAAAACCTTCATGCTTGAAAAAAATCTAGAAGTATGTATGTCCAACCTTTTTAAAGAAGTAGAGCTGTGATGCAATCCCAGGCAGGATGACTCCAGCACTGAGACTAAAACCACATTACAATCCATCTGCCCTTGGGTGGCATAATAGCAAGCATTATATGCATGGTCCAAAGGCAGAATGGAAGTGTAAAGGTGAGGGTCAGGGCATATATCAGTAAGAAGCCCATCTTCCCAACTGCTCAGCAAAAGTAGGATAACTATTAGCACCAAAGATTGCATAGGCTGAACATACAACAAGTTTAAGGCTGAACATACAATACAACAAGGTCAAGACAGAATTTTGGTAAACTTGCGGTGAAGATCCTCAATCTGTTTAAGGAAAACTCAGGATTTCACCTTTCCATTTTGGAAGTTGTTACCCTAAGGATTAGCTATGGTTGTTAGCCAGTGTAGGTTTTCTTTCTTTCTTTCTTTTTTTTTTTGCTCAGGGGGGTCTTTAAAACATCAAAGATGGTTTGAAGAGTGAATTTTGGTAGAAAGTACCAGCAGAGCTGTCTACTCACCTTACAAAGTTCTGAGATAACTATATTCTATAAAGAACCACCAACAGGAGCAGGAAATACCTCTTCTATAGGATTTGGCTAGCCCCCATCAACCAACACAATTATGCATGCTTCTCTAGTTCTGACTGCCTTTCTAACAGAGGTTCAGGGATGTTGTCCATAGTCTTGATGTGAAATGACTGAGTAACTAACCAGCCTGAAAAGAATACAAACTAAAATAAAAATACTTTTTTATAGATCACCTGAAAGGGCAAGAACTTTGGAGCCAGAGAGACATGTGAGTTCAAATTCTTATTTTGCCACTTATTAACTGGGTGACCCTAGGCAATGACCCAACTCCATCCACCTTGGCAGCCAATGGACCAGGTACTGGGAACTCAATAGGGAGTAAGACAGACAGATGCTCCCAATTAGTTTAGCTGATGCCAGTTACAGACTTAAGTGAGGAAGGCCTGCTGATTATCAAAGCTGGTAGAAATCACTTAAAAACAAACCAAACCCACTTTAAGTTATTTTCTCTAATGTGGTACAGATTTAGTTTATTGTCAGTCCAGGAAGATACTAAGTTCTCAGATAAGAGCTTAGAGGAACGACTTCTAGAATTCATTTTTTATAAATTCATACCAAATGAAAAGAATGCTCAATCAAGCTAAAATTATTTTATAAATAAAAAGTTGGCTTGTTTTCTTGACATAGTTGAGTTACTCAGGAAGAAACATAGGTGAAATGAAAAAAGGTGAAGTTCAAGTTTATGAATCTCCAAGGATGGAAATTTTAGGCAGGCTATCAAAGTAATGATTACTAAAGATCACAAAGTTTCTCTAAATGAAAGTCACATACTTGGATGGAATCGATCAGGAAAGGTTAAACAGCGCATACTTTGTAAGGAAATGGCTAGTGAGAAATACCAATCCACGCTTCAAGGAATGTATGATTTCACTGGGTCTCTGAAGGCTCCATTCCACTAAAACTCTACAATTGCTCCCATTTAAAGCAAGGATTTTTAACAGTGAAGCTTACCCAGGGCCATTAAGATATAAAACACAGGTAAACATGTACAGGTTCTTTGTCCAGGCATAGCCAAGTAATGATTAATACACCAAAAAGCTCAGTTTAAAAACTCTGGGTCATTCACTAAGTAACCCTTTCACAGAATTAGTTAAATTACTTATTCTGATATCCAGGTTAAAAAAAACTGCAATGTGCTATTATAGAGCTCCTGGTTAACCCAAACTGTTACACTTCACTCTCAGGACACCAAACACAATTCACGAGGTATCAATTGGCATCATCTGTCTTTCATAAGGATATTTACCCCCTGAGAAACATCCCAGATCAGAACCTGAGGCAGATTATATATTAGGACTGAACAGATATATTTTTAAAGCCCAGGACTTCTTCCTTAACAGATCTACTTTGATCCACACATCAGTGTTTTCCCTAAACTTTAGAGATTCAAAGTGGAATCACATTCCAGATCTTTCATTCTATCTGCACATTACCTAGACTATTATTTACTTAATATACAGGATTTGGCAGGAATAACACCCCCCTTTTAACAAATCATAAGCATGTGTTCTGTAACATAACAATATCACACTTGAGCGCATCATATAACATTTTAGGTGAAACGCTCACGTTGCTGTCCATCTCATGCAAAACATTCACATACCCTACCAACTACACTCAGGCAGGTGTTACTTCCGCTGGACCCTGTATTTTTCAAAATGCAGTCGCTGACTAGGCATACCTAATTTAGCATTTATAAGCAATGCCTATGAAACAAGAATTTTGGGATTGACATAGTAATTATCTATTTTTTTCCCTAGTAACTATTAAAAAAATACTCAGTATACTATTTAAAATCACACCATGAGGGCCCTGCCTGGTGCGGCTCAGTGGTTTGAGATAGGGCATGCAAACAAAAGGGTTGCAGGTTTGATTCCTAGTCAGGGCACATGACTGGGTTGTGGGCCAGGTCCCCAGTAGGGGGTGTGCAAGAGGCAACCACACACTGATGTTTCTCTCCCTCTCTTTTTCCCTCCCTTTCCCTCTCTAAAATAAATAAAAAATAAAATCACACCATGGACTACACATGGACATAAAGCATTTAATAATGTCTTTTCACTACTTTCATTGTAAAGTTTTCCCTATAAATCAGGGGTCCCCAACCCCCAGGTTGCAAAGCAGGATGTGAGCCACGGGGTGAGCAAGGGAAGCTTCATCTGTATTTACAGTTGCTCCCCGGCACTCACATTACCTCGTGAGCTCCACCTCCTGTCAGATCAGTGGTGGCATTAGATTCTCACAGGAGCACAAACCCTTCTGTGAACTGTGCATGCGAGGAACCTAGGTTGTGTGCTCCTTATGAGAATCTAATGCCTGGTGGTCTGAGGTGGAGCTGAGGTGATGCTAGCACCGGGGAGTGGCTGCAAATAACACATTATCATTAGCAGAGAGGTTTGACTGCACAGAGACCATAATAAGGAGAGACCAGCTGCTTGAAGACTCATATCAAAACCCTGGCAGTTAGTGGCAAGTGACATTAAGCCACATCTGGTGGCTGGCTATAAAGCCAACCCCCTCACCCAAGTCCATGGAAAAATTGTCTTCCATGAAACCAATCTCTGGTGCCAAAAAGGTTGGGGACAGCTGCTATATGTTCTTCCTCTTTTCTAAAAGCACTCTCCGTGTCCTGACCGGCAAATGTGGTTCTACTCCACTCCTTGTTGTTCTCACATACTTTTAAAATCCCAAGTCGGCTTTTTCTTCCATCCAATTTCTTTAACCCCCACCCCCAGGTACCTGATTAGTAATCTCATGCTAAAAAGTAAGTAAATGGGTGGGACTGTTCCTGGAACATTCCAATTTCAAGTAGGGGAATCCAGAGCTGTTCTGTAAAATGCAGCGCCTCAAAGAATAATTAGTCAAAATTGGAGCCTGAGGCAGCCATAGAGTATGCTTAGGTGGGTCATACACTGCACTGGAAAACAGCGAAGAAAAAGTCTTTACTGCAAAGCACTTGGCATCATTTCCACTACAGAGATTTAACTGAAAAGAATGATTTCAACACTGGCTGCTCTAACAAATTAGTCTCCAGCTGCGACTTCTGCCAACTGCATTTCTCCTCCCCCAAACACAGAGGTGTTTTTAAATTAAAGCATAAAGAAGTGCAGAAAAGAGTCATTTACAGCACTTGAGCCGCCTGAAACAACTTTTAGCCAAAGGTCTATAATCAAATTATCAAGTTCTTCAAGTCAGTGCTTTATGACAAATAAAACCCACTAAAATGCTCCATGTCTCTGGACATTTCCACATCTCTGGGCAGGGTGCACAGCAGCACCCCATTCACAGGGCCGGCGGCATGAAAGAGAACAGATCACAAAGGCCAGATTACAAGGGAGAGAGACTCCTGTGGGGGAAGGGTCGGGCATGAATGGATTGTAAATAATGTTGCTAAGAAAGGAGCAGAAATACGGCAACCTCAAATAATCCTCTTGCCAGCAATTCTTCCCATGGGGACTGTTCTTTCTGGACTTTGCTTTCAAGTATGTGAGAAATATGAAAAACTTACCGACTATCTGGGGGTACCCCTCCCCTACCAGCTGAACTTGTAGCTCTGCAAACAATTTTAAGATGGCTTTTTAAAAATCCAACACTTTCATTAAAGAAGATAAAATGAAAGGTTCTCAATGGTGTAACAGCTGAGCACCTCAGTTGTAAGGATAACATCATTTCTTCATAATCATGGTCACAAGACAGCTTGTTTCAAGGAAAATTGAATGGTATGAGTTAAGTAGTTCATTTCCTTAAGGGGGCCCTTCCTATACTCTTGCAACCCTGTTCAAGGTGCAGACTCTGAACTTAGGGTTATCAGTGGGATCTCAGACACACACAGATGTTTTTAGAGAAAGTACCTTTGGGGAAAAGGCGGCTACTGCTGCCTTGAGCAAACACAGCCATTCTCTATGTGGTTCTGTGATTCACAGAACCATGACACTTCTGGGATCTTACTGTCGCCATTTCTGTCTATGGTGTACCATGAAATGCTGGCTTACATGTCTGCTTTGCTAATAGTCATAAGGACCTCTCTCTGCTGTCTTCAGGAAGCACAGTGACACTCTGAGTGATACTGACAGAGTTCAGCAACCAATCACCTGCCTGAAAGAAGCACGATGTCACTAAGTGATGCACGCAGGTCCCACGGCTTGCTCCTGTCTCCCTCCTACCCCATCGTGGACTTGAAATGTTTGTATTCCTCAGATATCAATACGTGAGATGAAAAAAAAAAAAGCTGAAACCAAAAACCCACAGGTTTCCAGCCATTTTTTTTTTATTTAACCCTTTATCTGCTAGGGGAAAAAAAGGCACCCTATTTGTCATTTTAAGTTCAGCCTCCTAGTTTGTCAGACCATCAACACTGTCTTTACAAAAGCATCTCTGTAGTCGTATTTTGGATCTGGGTCACAGTTTTTTCCAAATGAAAGATACAAGGGTAGCATCAAAACACAAGAGAATTAAGAAAAACTGTATGTCTTTACCACTCCAATCCAATTTTTACAAGGGTAGTGGGAGAGAGAGAGTTAAAGGAAGCTGGTAAAACGCAAATTAGGAGTTCTTTTTCATTGTTTATTTTTTAAACGAAAACTTCTGTGCAGTAACTCCTCTCACAGAGCACTGTTTTTCCAGGCCTCAAATTTACTGCAAGTCCAAGGTGCAATGGAATGACAGCCCCATCTTCGGCCAACTGCTGTACTAAGGCTGTAAGTGACATCCTTATTGCTATGTCCCACTAATTTTCTATCCTTTTTATTTCACTTTATTCTGGATGGGGGGAGCGGTGGTGCAGAGAAGACTGTGAATATGGGAATAATAACAAAACCCTCAAACTCAGAACAGTCCAAAATGCCTCCTTCATTAAGCATTCCGTTAGTAAGGAATGGGTGATTCATTACTTAACAATGCTGCTGTCTTTAATGAGTTTACAGCACATATTTATTTTTTCTTAGGAGAAACATTATCTGCCTCACCTATAGGTTGTGGCTGTCAACTAATAAAGACCAAAAGCAATATTAAAAAGTGAAACCAGAAGTGGCAAAACTAAAACTGCCTGACAACAAATAAGAGTTTTTAGAAAAATCAATTTTAGGGAGTTGACAGCAATTTGATTAAGGGTTTAAGATCTGTTTAAAGTCCTTCAAACTGATAAGATAAATTTCAAACTCAATTACAACTTTCAGGTCAAGCTCATTATTGCAGAAGGAATGAAATGCAAATCTAGTCAAAAGTAAAGAACTCATCCATCACCTCACTTCCTGCTTTCAGACAGAGACATGAAATAGTTAAGGTAACTTGGTGAACAACCTCCCAACCCACCCAAGAAGAATCGGCTTAGCTGTACTGTCTACCTTAATAAAAACTGAGAAAACATCGTCTTTTCTGGCAGTCAGTCAGTAATTATATTTTTATACACTCAATTTAAGTTACTGAATGACTTCCCAGGGTTACTGTTTGTATTTTCAAGTTGTTTTTCCTCTCAACACAGTGTTCTGTTTGAAACTTTGCTGTGGATTTGAAGTATCAGACAGAACAGCTTTCAAACACATTCTTACAGGAAACAGTGTGAACTGCCTGTCATGAAAGCTCACCACAAGTGAGATAAAAAACAAACAGTTAAAGAATATTACAACGTTCCTCCATTTTTAGAGAGCGACGTAACCAATGCTCTCTCCCTGTTTTGAGATACAGGAACTGTTGGTGCAAACCTCAGCATTTTGTTGGAGTTAATAGCAAACTCAACTCCCATCTGCATTTGAACTTTGGCCAGATCACTCAAATGACATTTCAGAATGGCTCCTGTGGACGGCAGCAGCAGCTAATCCCTCCTGTGGCAATTCCGCACTCCACGGAGCTCACCCTCTACACCACTTCAGCAGCACAGCGCTTTGAGTCAGCCAGCAGGACAGGAAAAACGCCAGAAGGGAAGAGGCCTGTACAAACTCTTCCCGCTCGCTCTTCTTGGTTCTGTGTAATGTTCAGCAAAGACCTAACTCACCGTCTGTAGGCTCATCCAGAACTGGGATCTGAGCCAAGCCCAGCCTCTGAAAACTGCCTTAGAAAACTTACCCAGTGGAGCTTTCAGCCCTGGTGCGGAGGAAGGGCTGCTCTGGAGAGGCTTCTTGTTACCTTCCATTCACATAATTTGCCTGTGCTTAATTGCACACTTGCTACTGAAGGCTTCCATCATGATTTGGGTCTGCACACCAAGTTGAAATATGCTCCATGTTTGGTCTTATGTAACATTGCTACTACTGTAAAAAGCACTTGAATTACAAAGGTCCTGGCAGATCAACAGAAAACAAGGGGTGGAGTCTAATTTCATCTAATATGGTCATACAAGGAAGGCGTCCTGGTTGGTGTAAATTAATCCTTCTATTTGAAAGGTAACTTGACAAAACTGGGGAAGATGAAATTTATAAATTTAACAGGTTAAAATGAATCATTCACACTCTGATTTTCTGAATACCTTTAAACAAACAATGTTACTACCGATACATTAGAAAATCCATATGATTCATTATACATTCTACATTTGAAGCCTCGATAGACTAAGAAGTTTTAAAGTTATACATTTCTATAAATATCAGCAAGGCTCCGTCCACATTTTATTTCCTCATGATCTGTACTTTAAAAAAATAAAAGTTTGTCACATCTAAGCACACCTTTCTTCCTAAATATAGTCACAAAGATCTGAACCCATTTTCTGTGCATATTTGTAAAACACATATAATTTCAGAAGAATACGCACCTGATTGTCCAGTCTCAATCACTGAATGACTGATAAAAGCTGACTACCTTTTATATCCATAATCTAAAAACTTCTCTAAGTGGCTCTTTGTAAACAATGTCTTCGTGGTTTAGGTGTTTCCCTATCTCAGCCATATTACACTCCCCATATCAATACTTCCCCTGCGTGTCAATCACCACATCTTATTGTTAAACAGACATGGAAAAAAGAAAACCAATGGATCTGTGTTTTACGATAATAAAGGCTGTACACAAAAACAAGACTCAGATGTCTTATAGTTCAGAATGAACACTTTTAAATGTCAAAAGGGTGTGTGTCCTGGCAGTGCGGGGGCAGGTGGATTTGTTTAGAGAATCCCATCACCCCATGCAGAGTATCTGGCAACAAGTCACGAATTACATGTGTGGAAAGAATTCAGCCTGGAAGGGGTAGGAAAGGGTTGTGAGACATAGGAAATGGCTCCTATTAGACCAGATAAAAATTCTAAATTGACTCTAAAACAAAAGAATAGTAGCCACACTGCTTTATTTTTACAGCAAGCATTCAGATCCTAACCATTACAGCAATATTCAGATCCAGAGGATTTTCTGAAACATACTTTTTTTAAATAGATTTCTTACAGTCACATTAAAACAAGCAAAACTATGGTGGTCCTTAAAAGACAACAGACGGACACAAGGAAAGAGCCATCAATGAACCTTAGAAGGACAGGATGAGCAAATTTCTCAAAAGTTAATTAGTAACAAATAAGAATTTTAGGTTAATTCACTGAAGGTTTTCTTAAAACTAGTAGAAAACAGTCCACTGCTGTACTACTACCTGATTGTATCAGGTCTTAGTACTATTCACTGCACCCACCCGCCTCCCCAGTGGGCAGCACTTGATGGCATCAAATGCAGAACAGCAGTGAGATGAGAGGATGCTTCTCAGACTACGCCTCAGTTCCACACAACTGTACCCGCCAGGCCTGACAGTGGCCTCCTTGCCAGTTTCCCAGCACTGATGCTTGCCTTTCTATGTCCTCTTTTATAGAGGGTGACAGTGCAATGGGGAAAACAATCATCATGAGAACCAGTCAATCCATGACAGTTCTGGGAACAAAGTTTCTGTAACCCTGACAAAAACAGAGGGAATTTCAGCACATGTTTTTAAATGCTACAAACACATCTACATTTAATTTCATATATAACCAAGAGAGAAACAAATCTAACACCTACGTCAAAAAAAGTGATGAATGATAGTGTACTCCGGGAAATTATAATTTTGTACAACGTAACAAATACACAAAAACTAAACATAAAGCTCAAATTAATCTTTTAAATACACATTCACCTCTCTCAATGCCCTGGGTAAAATGTTTAAGCAAATACAGCTCTGTTCGGCTTAAAAAGCAATGTTATTATTTTCTTCAAACCATTTCCATTCTATAAACAAAGTTTCTACTGATATTAAATCCTCTGATGATGGCTCATATTAAGTGTCTAGGTCTGGGGACATGGTCACTTTTTAAAACTTTTTTTATTGTTGTTCAGGAACAGTTTTCTGCCTTTTCCCCTCACACTCCCCATTTTTTTAAACATTTTTTACACTTCTTATGAAAGAATAAACAGACTATAGACTAAAACAATACTATGCACTAAAGCAGCATTTAAATCACAGGTACAAACACAAGGCCCATGGGCCAAATCTGGCCCTTCACCTTGTTTTATCTGGCCGGCACCTTGTTTCTACCTGGCGGCAGTACTAGCACTGAGCTCCTTGCCCCTAGTTAAGGAGTAGTTACATTTATACAGTCCTAAAATTACACTCAGCCCATTGAAGGCAACCTCGAGGCTGATGTGGCCGCCGGTGAAAATGAGTATGACACCCATGATTTAAACAGAGTAATATCCCTACCTTACAGTCCAAAAATTATAGGTCATGGCTATGGTGTGGCCAGTGTGCACTCTGATCAGCTTTACTCGGGTTGCACAAAGGAAGTCCTGACCTGACACAGATTCTTCTGTGAATTAACCTGCTTGCAACAAATGGCAGACCTGCTGCTGCAACTAGTATGGTCCAGGGCTCAGGCTCAGGGGCAGCCAGCCTGCAGTCTCAGCACTTTCAGCTGTGTAGCCTCGGACAGGAGATTTCTTTTCCTTCTGGGCCTGTGCCCTCCCCTGAGAAGTGCTAAGACAGCCTCGCCCTATAAGGCTGTGTGAAGACTAAGGGAGGTAAACACATGGAATACAGTGCCCATTACATCCTAAATGCTTAGAAACAAGGACATTGGATGGTAGACATCACATTAAGAAATGAAGAGGAAGAGAAAGACAGTGGTTTTGATCAGAGAAATTAGTGAAGTCTCCCCCAAATCTTGGGACTTCCTAAATCAAACCCCTGAGAAGCCAGCAGAGGTGTCACCTGGTGTTCTGCAGGGCAAGAAGCAGCTGGGAAATACTGTGTTCCTGTCACTGGCAGTAGCCAGTTCTCCAGTTTACAGGAGTAGAACATGTCTCCATTAACTCCACTTCACTGTCTCAGCAGGCCGGGTGACTTATAATTGGCCTTAATTGGCACTTACAGGAGCTTTAACATTCCTTACCTGCTGCCAAGGAGCACTTGAAAGAGGGAGAAGTATTTTCAAACTTAGAAATACCAAGCAATTCATTCAGCTGTGGGCCTGGAAGCCTGCTGTCCAGAATCAGATTAGTTTCACCAAGAAATGTTGCTATATTATTATCCATTGCTCATCAGGTCCTCACCCCAGATTAGGAGAGATGGGGCAAGAAGTGGAAATGGGGATAACTCACCTTGGGGGCTAAGAGCACATAGCAGCCTTCCTCTGGCTGTCGTCATCTGACCTTTTGGTGGATGGCTCCTTCAGGGTTCAGCCACATTTCATGTATGTGTGCCTTTTCAACTGTTTCAATTGTTCAAAGGCAGGCAAATAAAGTATAACCTCATGGCCTGATTTATACAGGCCATAATATATAATCATCATCATCATCTCAACCCAGCCATCATTTGATAAACAAGGTGAACACTGTTTAAAAGGTGACCAATAACATCAAATGCAAGGAGGATAATGAGATCCAAAATAAAACTGACAATAGCTTTTTTACCGGCCCTTCAATTATCTCACCAAAAACTGTTTTCCTTTAGGAGATTACACATGTTATGGAGAGAAATACCAGCTTAACAGAACTAGATTTCCTCCCTGAAGGTAAATTCCCTACAAAATGATAGAAATTTTACATAGATGCTAGGAAACAAGCCTATAATTGTTTAAATGAGTATTTTTAAAAACCATCACTCATTTTGAAGATCTTTTTGCCTCATGTCATTAATATTACTCAAACTCAGAAGATACATGCTACTATGGTAAAAGTTTTCACTTGTTAGAGAAAATTACTTCAAAGTCAGATTACAATTAATCACGTTTGTGTGTGTGCCTGATTGTAAAATGATGTAAGAGGCTTTAGAAAAATAAATGGAAGCTCAGAAAAATAAATAAAGCATCTATTCCTGGTGGTGATACTGTCATCATGGCTAGTAGAAATATAAAGTATTACAGTCTTTAGGGAAACAATCTAGTAGCAGCCATTAACAATGCAAATAAATATCCTTTTGGATCCAGGAATCCCTTCTTGAGACTACTGCACAGAAACAAAACCACCCGAGTTAAGGACACGTAGTGGGGTAGTTATTGCTGCTTTGTTCACAGAGGTAAAAAACAGGAGACACAGTTAACCTCCACAGAGAGCCAGGCTGAGGAAGTTCCTGTACAGTACAGTCACACCTTACAGTAAGTTAGCATTAAACAGAGGGAATTAGTGTGATCCTGGGATGTGAATGAGTTTCAAATGTGCTACTGTTGAGTAGAAAAGAAGTAAAAGCATGAATAACAGGATGTTTTTTGGTACAACTATTATCTAAGGCCCCTGCTAATAAAACATGGGATTATATGTTCCTATATAGAGTTATAAGCATGAGAAACAATATAGAATGATGTCTACTAATTATGTACAACAATGTACCACATTACATAGATGGCTTAGAGTAAAATGGACTGTTACAGCTGGAGAAGGTGGGGAGGCAGAAAGAACCAATGAAGTAAGAAATAAGGAGGCTTAACTGCAAATAGCATGGCTGAAATTATTCCATTTGTGTATCTATGTAAAAATATTTGTTGGGTATATGTATTTCATATATTCACATGCCAATCAAAAAACCCATAGAGAAACTGATTTAACAAGTTTTTATTATAAAAAAATGCACTGTAGTCCTGGCTGGTGTAGATCAATGGATTCAGAGCAGGCCTGCGAACCAAAGGGTCGCTGGTTTGATTCCCAGTCAGGGCACATACCTGGGTTGCGGGCCAGGTCCCCAGTACAGGGCGCGTGAGAGGCAACCACACTGGATGTTTCTCTCCCTCTTTCTCCTTCCCTTCCCTTGTCTCTAAAAATAAATAAATACATAAAAATGCACTGTGGCCCTGGCTGGGTAGTTCAGCTGGTTAGAGTGTCATCTGATATGCGAAGGTTGCAGGTTTGATCCCTGGTCAGGGCACATACAAGAAGAAACCAATGAATGCATAAATAACTGGAACAACAGATCAATGTCTCTTTCTCTAAAATCAATAAATCTAAAAAAATGCACTGTGAAGGGAACTGAAAAAAAAATTAAAAGTATGAAATTCTGGTACTACACCGAACAAGTTATTCTGTTTAAGGCACCCATTTCATTTGTTTGGCTAAGTAAATTAAGATTCAATTAGCACAACTGAGCACAGTAACAGCCACACTGGTGAAACATCTTAACTTTCAAAAGCTTACTACAAATCTAGTGTTAGGAATTCTGACTTCTAAAAATATCAAGCATAAGAAACAATGAAATAATTTTCTTTCTAAAGTTTAGTTTTGATCCTAGGAAACTACCAATCAAGAACTCTTATCATGTGTGGGGTAGTTTACTGTTTGTATTGGGTTGACCAAAAAATCCGTTTAGTCTTTTCCGTAAAATGAAATACATTTTTCATTTTCACCAGTAACTTTATTGATCTGGATATTCCTGCTATTGGCTTCTAGTGAATGGATGCCACGGGTGCTGCTAAACATCTTCCAATGTATAAGACAGCCCCACAGCAAAGAATTATGTGGCCGGAATGTCAACAGAACCAAGAATCTTTGCAAACCACTCTTGACACATTTGATCAGTCACAGCACCTTCTTCATACACTGTACAAATTCTTTTTTGCATTTCAGTTTTTACCTTTCTTGAAATAATAAAGCATAATGTTCTGAAAATGTTGCATTTTTTCTTTCATCTTCAATATTAAAATGGCTGCACAAAAATTCACCAATATTGACTTTTTTGGAAACACATGCTGTTACAATACAATCTAACAAAATTGTTTTGAATGAAGTTAAAGACAACTAAGCAGGACTTCTGGCCAAGATGGAGGCATAGGTGGACGCACTGTGTCTCCTCGCACAACCAACATAGGGACAACAACGATATAGAAACAAGATAACAACCAGAACTGACAGAAAATTGAAGTGTATGGAAGTCGGACAACCAAGGATTTAAAAATAGACACTTTCATCCAGACCGGTAGGAGGGGCGGAGTCGGGCAGCCAGGCGAGGGACGCGGAGTGGAGAGCTGAGCACCCGGGGCGGCGCGCAAGTCCGCAGCAGGCAGACCCTAGGCGCACAAGCGGCGGTGGCTGGTGGGCCCCAGCCAGGGGGTGGCGATCGGCAGACCTAGCAGACCCTGGGCGCACAAGCAGCGGTGGCTGGTGGGCCCCGGCCAGGCGGTAGCGACCGGCAGACCCAGCCAGGAAGCCATTGTGAAGCAAGGCACTGCGCGCAACTCAGGGTCCCAGCACCAGGAAATAGAACTTTCAGTCACTGACTGAAAAGGAAGGTCCCACGGGGTGCACAGGCCCACCCACACTGGAATTGGTGCCAGAGGGGCCCGGTTGGCTTGCGGAAAGTGGTGGAAGGGTCTGGGGTCCTACAGAAAGCAGAGCAAGCACCATTGTTCCTTCTCGGACCCCGCCCCCACATACAACGTCACAACCCTGAGACTGGGG
>CM052544.1:51325506-51424897 GCA_028533065.1 Trachops cirrhosus | reverse complement strand
GGTGGGCTTGTGCACCCTGTGGGTCTTTCCAATGACCTCTCCTGTGAGGCTGGGAGTCTCTCCCTGTGCCTCAACCCCCACAGGTGTTTTCAATCAGTGCCCCAAGTCTCTATTTCCCGGCGCTGGGATCCTGGGTTGTGAGCAGTGCCTTGCTTCACAATTGCCGCCTTGCTGGGTCTGCTGGTTGCCACCCCTCTGCCGGGGTCTGCCAGCTGCAGCTTGTGCATGCAGGATGTGCCGGTCCCTATGCTCTTTGTGCCTCGACCCCTCTCTGTCTGGCTGCCTGACCCCACCCCTCCTACCGGTCTGGATGAATGTGTTTATTTTAACTCCTTGGTTGTCTGACTTCCATACAGTTCAACTTTCTGTCAGTTCTGGTTGATATTCTGTTTGTAAATTGCTGTTGTCCCTATCTTAGTTGTGGGAGGAGGCACAGTGTGTCTACCTATGCCTCCATCTTGGCCGGAAGTCTAGGTTGCTCCTTTTAAAGGACATGTTCTTCACACTCCACTGCTCAGCACCACTACTCCC
The DNA here is from genome assembly GCA_028533065.1 of Trachops cirrhosus. Lineage (NCBI taxonomy): Eukaryota > Metazoa > Chordata > Mammalia > Chiroptera > Phyllostomidae > Trachops > Trachops cirrhosus. Next base: position 51,424,366 of record CM052544.1, on the reverse strand, counting down.
AAGAAATCTCTACTCTTCTACTTTATTTAATCAAAGTCAACCAATGCATCCTATTGAACAGCAGACTTCTGAGTACTTCTGGACTGTCTGCTCTCACTGCTACTCAAAGGCTTGCTTAGATACTAGGGCTCTCAGCCCCACTGGTGTCTGAAACACTGTGAAGTAACCTGATGAACTTGAAAGTCTGGTCTGCATGTAACTGGGATTCATTTCAAATGATAACTTTCAATTCTGGGTAATCAAAGTGATATCAATGATATTTTAAAAAGTTTTAAATTGCTATTAAATGAGTTTTGACATCTCAACTCAGAAAAGATGAAACAGAATTCTATTTCTACCCTCCACACACACACTTCAACCAAGTCCATATCCTTTGCTCCAACAATTAAAAAGATTGGGTTTTCCTTTGAGTATAAGATGTTGAATGATGAAACAAGCCAGGGAGAAGAAAGGATAATCAACAGCCTACTAAAAATGTATGTAGTTTGGGGCTTTCTGTGAACTAAAGTAGTCAATAAAAACTGGATTAGGAAAAACAGAAAAATGAGATGTTTCAAATGAAAACGCAACCAACCTAACACCAGTGGACTAAAAAGTAAGACAGAAGGAAACAGTTCTAATATTTATTAATCACTAACTACACATGGCCAACCTCATAGTAACTTTCCAAAGGTAAAAGTCATAAGTGCTATTGTTGTCACTGCTTGTACTAAAATTGAAATATAGCACCTGGAATAGAACAGAGGAGGTGAATATCAAAATCATGTGAAACCTGGGTTAGAGAAGGCAGGGAGGGCTACAAAGATGATCAGCATCACAGTATACATAACAGGCTGTCTCATGTGTACTCATATAACTGTCAGTAGATTCTGACCTTTCAAGTCAGAAACTAAGTCTAACACGCCATGTATCTTAAATCTCGAAGTGCCTGTGAAAATCCTTACTAAATTTTATCCGCATCATTACAATCAGCTAAACTTGGAGCCTATGGTACAATGTGGACTATAAGGCAGTTTACCACTTTACTACTATTCTAATCTCAAGCAAGATACTTAACTTCTGGACATCCAATTTCAGCATTTAAAAAATGGTTAAAACAATGGTATTTATCTCAGTAGTTTGTTGGATTCAATGACATAATTCATGTAAAACGCTTATGTGTAAACACAGTAAGCAGAGTGTATATAAGGACTCAATGAAGAGTACTGTCAATTTTATTATCACTATTATTTGTCATGGTTATACTCTCATGACAGTTAAGAATACCATTCCATTTTTGTTCAAAAGGCTGTCAATATAGCAACAGCATTTCTGCCAGAAAATCCACAGCTCTCACACAACTAACAACAGCATTAAGTATGGAACAGCACTACCTACTGGCCTATCTTTATGTTTTTAAATGGTTAACCTTTTAAAGACCATATCCTGGGCCATAAAACAAACCTCAAGACATTTAAAAGAACTGAAACTATACCAAGTATGTTGTCTGACCACAACAGAATCAAATGAGAAATCATAACAGAAAGGTAACAAGGAAATTTCCAAATACTTGGAAACTAAACAAGACATTTCAAATAATCCACAACCAAACAATGTAATCCACGACACTAACAGGTTAAAGAAGAAAAATCATACTACCATAATAATTGATAAAGTGTTCATAATTAAAAACAAACACCAGATAACCAGAAATAAATAAAGACTTTATCAAAAAGTGTAAATAACATACTTAATGGAGAAAGAATGCAAGTTTTCCTCCTAAGATCAGGAATGAGGCAAAAATATCCACTCTCACCACTGCTGTTCAGCATAGTACTGATGTTCTAGCCAGACAAATAAGGCAAGAAAAGGAAATAAAAGGCATACAGATTATAAGGAGAGAAGTAAAACTGTCCCTATTTTCAGGTGACCCAATGTTCTATGCAAAAAATCACGAGGCATCTATGAAAAACCTTCTAGAATTTATCAGTTTAAAAATATCACAGGGTACAAAATTACCTTAGTTTATCTGGGCTGCTATAACAAAATACCATAGACTCGGTGGCTTAGGCAAGGGAGCTCTCTGGAGCCTTTTTTATAAGGGCACTAATCTGATTCATGAGGGCTCCACCCTCATCCCAAAGGCCTCATCTCCAAAAATCATCACATTCAGGAGCAGGTTTCAACGCATGAATTTGGGAGAGTAAAGAGGACACAAATATTCAGTCTATACACAAGGTCAAAATGAATTGTCTTTCTATATACTAGTAATGAACACGTGAAAACTGAAAGTAACTGCTAGCCTTCAGTTAGCACATGCTAAGCATGTTATTTGTTTTATGTTATAGTTGAGTATTATTCAACAGGCATGTGGCTGTGACGAATGTAGCAAACTAGAGATCTGGGTCTTTTGTAGGTACCTTAAGGGGATGTTATAAGACATAATCAGATCATATTTGTAAGTCCCTAAATATCTTATGGAAAACATGCCCCAGAAGGTTCAGGACTTCTAATAGATGAGGAAAATATAGTAAGTGCCTTAAGTGGTTCAGATGGCACAAGTCACAAAATTCTCTTTAGTGCTTCTATCTTACAGGTCACAATGAAAAAGAAGGTACACCTAACTCTATGTTCATCCTCAATATAAAGCCTTGCTATCTGAAGTATAGTCATGGACTAATAGCCTGTCACCAAGAACCTGATTAGAATTACTGCATTTCAAGCCCCAAACCAGACCTACCATAAAATAATCTGCTGTTTAACAAGGTTCCCAGGTGACTTGTATGTCTGAGAAGTGCTGAAAATAGTGTATCATGCAATCTAAACTAAAACTTAAATGTTACTATATTGGAGAAATTATTCATATTATAGTAATCCAGACTTTTCCAAATCTGTCCATTTACCAAATTAATATTGAGCATATTTGCTCAAATGTATATTTAGTATAATTGTAGAACATAATAAATGTGTAACATATACAAACTCTTATTAGTTTATTTTTTCAGTTCTTGCAATGTCCTTGATTTTGGTGTCAGGGTACTGGCCTTACAGAATAAGTTAAGAAGTGTTCCCTCCTCTTCTATGTTTTGGAACAGTCTGTGTAGGATGGGTACTAATTCTTTATACATTTAATAAAATGTATAAAGCCATCTGGGCCTGGGCTTTTCTTCATGGGAAGTTTTAAAGTTATGAATTCAAATTCTTCTACTAGATATTCTAATTTTCGATCAGTTTTGCTAGTTTGGCAGTGTCTTTCTAGGAATTTGCCCACTTCATCTAGTTTATCCATCATGTTGGCATACAATTGTTCACAGCATTTCTATTATAACACTTTCTATTAATATTTCTGTAAGGTTGGTATTAGTGTCACCTATTTAATTCCTGACTTTGGTAGTGGGAGTAATATGGTAAAATCCAGCTAAAGGTTTATCAATTTTATCAAAATCAAAGTACTCTCATCTTTTCAAACAACTAACTTTTGGTTTCGTTGATGTTTTGTACTGTTTTTCTATTCTCTAGTTCATCTATTTCTACTGTTTATTTTTCTTCTTCTTCTGCTTGCTTTGTATTTAATTTACTCCTTTTTCTAGTTTCTTAAGGTGGAAGGTTAAGTTATTGATTTAGGATCATTCTTACTTTGATATGGTTGTTAGTAACAGTAAGTTTTCCTTTAAGCACTGCTTTAGTGTATAAGTTTTAGTATGCTATATTTCATTTTCATTAATTTCAAAGTATGCTCTAATTTCTCTTTTGACCTAATGCTTATTTAGGAATGTGTTGTTCAATTTCTACTTGTTTGTGAATTTCTCAAATATCCTCTAGTTAATTTCCATTTTTATTCCATTGTGGTTTAAGAATATATGAATATACTTTCTACATGTATAATTTCACTCCCTTTACATTTACTGTATTTTTCAGACTATAAGATGCACCTCCCCCTCTCCCATTTGGGAGGAATAATGGTTGTTACTGCTGCAGAGTTCTGTTTACATTTACACTGGTGAGATATTACGTTATTAAATATTTTACCACATTTTTTGCTTCAAATTTTTTTTTCCTATTTCCCTCCTTTAAAACCTAGGTTAGTCTTATGGTCTGAAAAATGTTATTTAAGCTTATTTTATTACAGCCTAACATATGACCCTAGAGAATATTTCATGTTTACTTGAGAAGAATGTATTCTGCTATTGTTGATTATGTCTAGTTGGTTTATGATGTTAAATTACTCTGCTTTCTTCTTGATCATCTGCCTGGCTTTCGTATCTGTTAGTTAATGAAGTCTTCTATTACTGTTATGGAATTGACCATTTCTCCTTCTAGTGTCAGTTTTTTGCTTCTTGTATTTTAAAGTTCGGTCATTAGGTTAAGTGCATAATCTTTTTAATTGTTACTTCTTCCTAGTAGACTCATTCATGATTTAAAAATGTTCTCCTTTATCTCTAATGACAATTTTTTTCAAGAAGTCTATTTTGTCTGATACTTGTATAGGCAGTTTAGCTCTCTTTCGATGACTGTTAACATAGTATCACTTTTCCATAAACTTTTAACACGCTTCTGACTGAATCTGAAGTTTGTCTCTTGTTGATAGCATATTGTTGGATCATAATCTTTCTTAATTCATTCTAACTTTCACTTGATTAGTGTTTAGTCTGTTTACCTTTAATCACTGATACAGTAGAATTTTATCTGTGATTTTGTTCTTTTTTCTTTTTCCCCCTGTATTCTATTACTGTCTCATTTTGTGTTAAACTGATATATTCTAGGATACCTTTTACTCCACCTTTTTTTCTTTTACATTTTTTCCACTAAGTTATTTTCTTAGTGGTTGTCCTGAGGATTACAATGAACACCTTGACTTTAAACAGTGCAGTATGAATAAATCCAACTTAATTTCAACAGTATATAAAAGATTTGCTCAGACATGGCTCCATCTGTTTTTCCCCCTTGCATATGGGCCATATTTGCTGTTTCTTTGCCTATCTTACAATTTTTTTGTTGAAAACTAGACAATATAATCTGCCAACTGTGGAAATCAGATCCACATACCCTTTTCGTTTCTTTAGTTATTTACTTGGTAATGGTGTGAAGTCTATGGTTCTTTGTCATGTTTGATTAAGTCAGGTCTCTGCTTGGTTAGCTAATTATTGCACAGGGATTTTCTTAAATATCTTGAATCAATAAGTTTCCCAGGCTTTGTTGAGGTGTTCTGTGTTTATATTGGGGTATGCTTCCAATGCTCTACCAAGCACTTTAAAACTCTTCTTTAGCCTTCACTTCCTGCATACATAGAGCCTCAAGGTCAGCCAGAGGTGAGCAATTAAGGACTTTTTCAGGTCATTCCTGGGCACATGCACAGTCCTATACATGCATGCGGTTTTCTAGATTCTCAGGAATATGATGGAACTCCTTAAAACCTCCACTTTACACCTCATTTCCCAGTGTTTCCTACTTTGTTTTTGGTTAGCCTCTTGTTACCCACAACTGGTATCACCACCTCAAACAATTTGGATGTTCAATAATTGCTAATTTTTTTAAACAAATACCCAAAGGATAGAGAACAGAATGAGCTCCAAGGCAGCTCAAATAAAGACAAATTCTGAGAATTGGAGCTTTTTAGGGAGGTACCAGATAGTTCAAACAGTGACAGTTCTCTGGGAATAAGACTTCCAGGGGAGGTTCCAAACTCACTGTCTTTCTGGTGGCTTCTAGGCTGCTGGGGTTTTTTGTTTGTTTGTTTGTTTTTACAGCTACCACAGTTGTGAGGCTGTTGGTTTTTAAGTTACTGTGGAACTGGGAGGGGTAGGAACAGTTGAAATAGGGAAGATTTAAACACTACAGAGTTTGCTGTATTTATAGAAATTCAGCCGTTTTTCTTGTATACATGCTAAACAAATCCTGCAAGCCTTTAATTTTCAGAATTCTGAAAAAGTTAATTTTGATAATTCTTGCCAGTGTTCTCAATGCTTTTATAGAGAAGATTTTTCGAGGTCCTTACTCTGCCATTTGGAAATCCTTACTGGAAGTATTTTAATGGAGAGCAGTATCAGATGGCTTATTCGTGTTTTCAACATTGCTCAGACCACACTGTAGAGAAGGGAGGAGATGCATGGTTCAAAAGCAGAAGTGAGAAGGCCAGTCAGTTGCTGTTTGCAATAGTACAGGTGAAAGACATGAGGTAGCTTGGACCAGGAGATGGCAGAGAAAAAAATTCAGTGATATTCAGAAGGAACTGTTGATGTAACTTGGTAATAGTCTGGATACAAGGTTGACGCAGATAATGATGCCAAGTTTCCCATCCTGCACAATATGGATGGGTGGTACTAGTCTCTGAGAAAGAATCCTGGAAGAATGCCAGGTCTGAAAATGAAAAACATATATGAAAACATTTGAAATCTAAGTGCCTTGGAGATTTCCAAGAAGATACCAAGAAACCCATCACCTTGAAGACTCTCCCCTAATTTCAGAGAAATGCTTTATAAGTTAAGCTCTAAAACATTATTTCCTCCATATGAAAAAATAACACAAAAAAGAAAAAATAGGCAAGGCATATATTCTGAAGTCAATAATTCAAAGTCACCCAGGAATTAAAAATATGGTTCCAAGAATAATGAGAACCATGCATAAACATCTGAAACTACTCATTGCTTACATTCAAGTGAATTAAAGTTTTCCCCAAAGGCAGCTTTATTTAAAGAGGAGTTACAATAAAAATAAAGATAAATCTTTCCTATGTCTACAAAGATTCTGTTGTATTCACACACATATGTCAACTTAATGTTCTCACTGATGCCTGTGAAAACAACTCAAATCAATCAGACTTCTCCGTGCCTCCACTCATTCCATAAATACTCAAGAGCCTCCTGGTTGACAGCACTTGGTCAGACCTAGAAAACAACTGAGAAATAATAGGTCAGAGTAGGTTCCTGAAGTATGAATTGTTTTTTTGGTCTTAATACAAACTTCTCTGATTTTATTGTTTTTCAGTTCTGTAATCATTTCTGTTCAGCTTTGCTTCATACACGAAGCTCACACATACAAATGTTTTTTTTCTGGTTGGGTTTGGGGAGGGATAGATTTGTAAGGAAACACTAATGGGGGGAAGAAAACTGTTGACTGCTGGTTAACTAATTCTACTCCTAATCTCTCTAATGTTACAAAGGCCTTTTCTCCTTATACAGATTAGGTACAGTTTATTACCACTGGAAAACATTAAAGTATTTCATGTTCAGACTGTTAGCTCATTACTATCACTAACTGGAAGACCTAATGGCCAATACTTTCACAAGAAAGTTTCACTCATTCTCTTATCTCAGTTTTACTTCTTCAGACTTTGCAGTTTCACTCCTTGTCCTTCCAGGGGAAACAGGTCAAGACACCTGTACAAGGTACTCAAAGCTCACTTACCACAACCATAATATGCAAACAGATGTGGCTGGCAGACAGCACCCTGTGTACCACAGTTCAGAGTGATGGCTCAAGTTAAACACTCACTTCTCCCCAGCTGTTTGTTTTTTGAGTGCTTCCAAAGTAAAGGTAAGGCAAATGTTTAAAATACAATTTATAACAACAGCCACCTCACCAAACATTCATAGAGAACTTCCCGGACCAAGGTGCTAAGTACTTTACATGCTTTATGTTATGTAATCCTTACAACAATCCTGTGGTATAGGCACTATTATTAGTCCAAGTTTACAAATGAGGAAATGAGCTTGGAAAGATTAAGTAACTGGCACAAGATCACAGGGCTGGCAGAGGTGGGGGGCTGGGGTTAAATGTTAAATCTAGCTGACTATAGATCCTAGTCCCTAACCAGCATGCAATGGCATGTCACTGGCCAGAGCTTCATTCCTTTCTCTAACAAGTATTTACTAAGGGTCCTAGTAGTGTCACCTCTGGGGAAGAGCAAATAAGAAATATAAAGATTACTCACAGAATTGAAACAGCTTCTTACATTATGAAAATTGTTTACTTTAAGACTGTAGTCTGTGCAAAACTATTCACATACATTATTTTTTATATATATTATACTATTTAAAATTCAACACTGGCCTAATAAATTCCAATTACCCTAAATTCTGGTTTATAAAAATTTATATTGGAAATGATTTTAGTGGGTGAGGTAGGATCTATTTATGCTCAATTGAGGTACAAAGCATTCAAGTATATTTTTAAAAGACTAACATGACAATCCATACTTTCTCCCCCCATTCAGTATATCAGGAATCATTTAAAACAACAGGGAAAAAGAACTTTATGTGTTAATAAAAGAAAACTAACAGAAACTATACTTTCTGCCCAACTAAGCCTTTAGTTAACATGTTTCCGCCTGACCTCGTTACAGAAAAAAAGCCGACACACTGCCTTATTTACATCTGTGCTTATCAGTAGTGACATGGCCATATCTCTGCAAGCAGTTGGTTAATTAATTTGTACCCCTATCTTCTGGCAGCCTGCCTATTCAACCGAACAGCAAAAATAATTACACTAGACTAAAGCGGGAACATTTCCACTCTTCTTGAGATTTCTTATCCTGGGGCCTGTTGCCTTTCTTTAAAAGGGTTTCAGTTGTAGAACACTTGCAAATCAGATTAAGGTCATCAGAGGATGATAGTTTCCATTCTTTACTGTAGCATGAATATTAAATCAGGAAGGAAAGGGGCAGACTGGAAAAGTGACCAACCAAAGGCATAAAAGTAAGGGATGAGTGGAATCATGAGGAAAAACCCAGCTTTATTCCAGGATAGACCTTCATCTCTTTTATTATATTAGAGCTGAGGTTAATCGAGCAACAAGTATTTACCTAGAATCTATCACAGGCAGTCCCTTACTTTCCTACAAAAAAATCACATGTGAGAAAGTCAAACAGGAGGTTACTGGGAACCTGTACTCAGCATCACAAATCACAAAACTTCTAATTAGATATCACTTTTGAAAGTCTCCAGGGATAATATTTTTAGCACTTCAAAGGTAAACACAATAGTTTCTTGAATGGTTTAAGTGCACCTCATATACAATTGATGTCACAGATTTTTGCATGCCTAATTTAAACGTCTAGATTTTGACAGTGGAGTTCCAGTTTAAGAGAGGATTTGGTTGGTGAGTTTCTAAAGTCAGTTGAAATTATTCTTTAAAATTTGCTTAAAATTAATTAATTAAAAAATTTCTCACATACTACATGGAGCCCAACAAGTAAGTCCTATACAGTCAGCTGTGTCACTGATATTAGAATGGAAGGCTTTCTACTAGATGAAATAGTAGGCTTGTATTTAAGGCCCTTATTGTGTGAAAAAAAAAATCCATGCATTTAAACATCAGAATCATAGGACAATGAGGTGCTTATACTTTGAGATACTTGAGGGAACTAAGATCAAATAAGGAAGAATCAATATTCCATAACTATTTGTGTGCTTACTGTGTTCAAAATATTCTTTCAGGATGTAAATGTAGCAGTGAGCAAAATCCTGTCCTCATGGAACTTACATGTTAGATGATGCATACCTCCCACTTAGACACATTTCAGGGCAATGTTACATATTAGATAACTAGTGAAATTATCCACACTACTTTATCTTTTGTGCCATCGCATAGTATAATTTGCTTAAGTTAACAAGCACTTATGATGCAACTGTCCTGTAAAAGTTTGAGACATGTTTTTTGTTACCAGTGTCAGAAAACTAGTTTGTACTATATACTGATCTTTACAGTGAGCAAATGCAGTAAAACAGTCAAATAACCACTGAAACACTGCTGAAAGAGCAAAACAGGGACTACTGAAAAAAACAACTGTTGGTACTGATGTCACGTGAGAGACTGCACTGTTTTTCATCCTGAGCTGTATCAAGGTCCAAAACCATGCGAAAGGCAGTTTAAGGGTACCATAACAGAACACTGGAAAGTACAAGCTGTTCAAATGTTTGAGATGGTGTATTTGAAGCACCGAGCTTTTCTGATCCATCTGCAAAGCCCAAACATTCACAGAAATACTACAGTCCTTGATTTCAAAGCTGCCATCAAGTGTGTGTCAATACCAGCCTCTGAGGAAGAATAAAATAATGTACTTTCAGCTTTGCAATCCATTCTGATTTAAGAGATACTAAAATAAGAGAAAAATAGGCATCTTGGAATCAAAGATAGTAATAACTGCCCTAGCACTTCGCAGCATAGGTGCTACAGTACAACTTCAGTGACTCGGCATGGAGCCACCCTAAAGAATTTAGTTACAGCAGTGCTATAAGAATCTCAATGAGGGAAGGAGCACTCTTTCAACAAGATAACACTAGCAACACCAACATTCAAACATTTATCTACCACCTCTTGTACAAACACTGAAGAATATTCCTATATGCCAAGCAATGAGTGGCATATAGGAATCTTTTACCTAAATAAAAGGGGTGGTTCTTGACCAGGGGCAATTTTGCATGGTTGGGGTCCTCTGCCCCCACCTCCCCACATTGACAATGTTTGGAGATGGTTTTGATTGTAACAACTGGAGGGGGAGGTGCTAACTGGCACCAGTGATAGAGGCCAGAGATCTCGCTAAACACCCTATAAGGCACAGCAGATTCCCCCACAATAAGGAATTATCTGGACCCAAATATCAGTAACACAGGTTGAGAAACCCTGCCTTAATTAAAAAGCACCCTCAAAATGGCCCTATGGAGGAAAATGCTATTCTAATACATGCCCACTTGTGAGGACACTGAAGATAGGAGGTGTTAAATAACTTGCCCAAGGTCAGCAGGGAGGTGATGGAGCAGGGGTTATAACCCAGGAAACTTGATGCTGCTCTGCTCCTGTAAAACTCTGGGTGTGATTCCAGGGACCCAGACAGGAAGTACTTAAAAACTGAGTCACCACCACAAAGCACTCTTCATTTCACTCTTCTTCTCTCAGATCCCAGCCAAAAGGATTCCCTTTCTGCCTGTCACATACGCCATCTCTTTCACAGTGCCTCCCATCCCATCTTGATCTCTGGAGAGAGGTGTAAAGTAGGATGACTGTCTGAGTTCTGATTTCTCCATCCAATGTTCAAAGAGGAATTTCCATAAGCATAAATAACAACATCCCTTGCCCCCAAGAACCCAGAGAACCAGGCAGTTCTTTCAGAGAATTCTTTTCCCAGAAGTGGTGAAACTTCAGCACACAGTACGCAAAAAGGCTAGACTCATAGCCTCTGAGTAGGGCAGGAATGAAGAGACTGAGAGGTGGGAGAGGCTGGCAGCTGGCAGGCAGGTATGAAAGGACAGGACACAAGTGCAGTCTTCAGACTTCCCCAGATCCTGGAGAAATTAGTTTTTGGCCTCTCAGTAGCAGTTTAACGTTGGTTGTTAGCTGCAAGGGCAATTCATAATTCTGAAAATAAGGACATCAGTAGCGTTTCCAGTGAAAAACTGGTGAATAAATGAACCACCCAACTTCCAATTTTTTTTGAAAACTAAGGGTTTTATCTTAAAATAAATATACCCCCAAAAAAGAAAATCAACTAGCCACTCTCCCCAATAGGTACCTGGTTTATTAAGTTTACTATCTTCAGCAGGAACCATTACACATTCCCAGAAATGGTAGCTAACAAGCTACTTTGCACAGGTTTATTTTAATACCCAATAAAGAATATAACTTTATCAAGATGGAGGTCAAGAGATTACCACAGTCACAGGGAAATAATATTTTCTCTTTTGTAAAAGAAAATTAGCTGAGACTGCAGTCACCTGACATTCTGTTCCTTCTTCAACCCCAAATCCTGTTATGAGATGTACAGTTCACTCATTGTGGACTGTTTTCCAGGGAAGTAGAATACAGCTTTTGCCTTTGTTTGAGACTGTGAAGGATAGGGTTGGCACAGTAGATGAGTAGAGTCAACCACAAGGTGGCAAAAAATTGTACCCCAGATTTTGTATAGATTAAAGAGTGAATATCCTAGGTACTTTGTGATTCTTTGATGAAGAATATTACTGTAATCAGGAAGCCCATAACTAATACCTTCCTTTAACAACACCACCTTGAAGGTCAGACTGCATCTTCAAATCACAGGACTCTTAAGTCTCTACAGAACAGGAGATTGCAATTTCAACAGCCCCAAACTTAGGGGGAAATGCTGGATCCTGCCAGTTCCTTAAGGAGAGAAAGACTCCAAGAGAAAAGAATCGTGCCCTGATCCATCAACATACTTTGTCAACTAGATAGACCTCCAACACTTGAAAAGCCTTTCTGGGGGGCCCTTTGGCATTACCTACTTAAATATACCCTACACTTGTCTGGTTATTTACAAAACAAATAAGCAGACAAAAATTTCACTAGTGGTAAGAAACTTGTAAAAGTACTTTAACTGCAGCACTGTTGGTGAAAGTAGCAAAAGCGTCAACAGCGTAAACATTTATCCAAAGAAGTCAAGCTTAAACACCCTAGTAATATTCATAATACAAAATACAATGTGGTAGTTAAAAAAAAAAACAGGCTGAACTATACACAATGACATGTGAGGATCTTATGGTTGACCACAAAAAGCAGACATAAAGCTGTACCAGAGGCTCAGGAAAGCTGCCTGGGAGAACTCATATATAAGTCTGCACCTATGAGATGAGGGTTAACTTTTTGTTGGGGAAGAGAGTTAGGGGAAAAAAGGGAACAGGGAAGAAGGGTGTCTAGGGAAAGGGAGCCACTGTCCCTGCATGGGAATAGCACAAAATCTAAAAGGAAGAGCTAAGGAGCTGTGGTGGCCTTGGGCAAAGAGAGCCTTGTCAATAAGCCACAGTAAGTAGTTTTAGCTTTACCCTAAGGGCAAGGGGAATCAGTGAACTCAGTTAAGCAAGAACAAGTCATTTAAGCAGTAATACATACTTTGGGATGTGAGTATCAAAAAATTACACAGTCTGTCCCTCATTTGTCCTTGATTTATGAACAGCTTCAGTAACAAAACTTCAGGTAAGATTGAACTTTTTATCTATCTATCTGAAAGGATGCAAGTCGGCATGCAAGGTATCACTGACAAAAAATGGTTGGCATCTCAGGCTGGCCCACTTACAACCTTAACCTTCCTTCAATGCTATATGTTACTAATGAGAATTACAGAAAATATTGCTGTGAATGCATTAACCAAAACAAAAAATTTAGAAACCAAATAGAAAAATTTAAAAACTTATCTTCAATATGGGAAGTTCAACAAAAAACCTGCCTTAACTACAAATAAAAGTAACGCTGAACACTACTGGGTTATGAAGGTCTTTGAATATCTGTTGAAAAGTATATATTCTTCCCCTAAAGAACTGTATTTATTCAAATAATACAGTATTTTGCATGTATCTATGAAGGGGTTCATGGACCTCCCATTGCTCAAATAAGCCCAGTTTGAGAATCCCTGATTTCAAAGCCCATGCATTAATTCTTCATGTGTCTACTTCCACTTCTGTACTTCAGGCTTTTCTCTCCTTTTTCAGATTTATTACAGTCACACTTTACATCACCCATATCAAGACATGAGATGGAGGGCATTAAAAGAAACTTAAAATGTGAACTCTTTTTCTGAAGAGTCAGAGGTATGTGTAATATAAGGAGGGTGTGAGTGTAGAAAGGACACCACCTAAACCAGAACAAATATAGCCAAGGGCATTGAAAACAAAACAAAAAACCCCAAAAACAAACAAACAGACAAAACAACCCAAAAAACAAAACTGAGAAAGAGAGAGATGGCAATGATGTACCTTTCTGAAGAGCAGGCAAAAGAGCCTTGAAGAAAAAATAACACTGGGTCAGTCCCTCCCATCCTCATAGGCCAGGGACTTAGCTTGTTTTCTGCAGCAAGACAAATTCCAAGAGCACCCTCTCTGGTCTTTATGGGCTCTTCCTTCCTCACACTAGTCAAGGCCAGACAGTCTATAAGCACGGATGCCACACATGGGGTATCCACAGCTATTCCTCACAAAACCTTCATCAGAGCTAAATTACAATTTTGAGCAAGTAAGCTTCATGCTTTCCCCTCTACTTTTTTTTTGGGGGGGGGGGGCTGGCGGGGGGAGATGCTTATAAGAAGTAATTTTAAGATCATCAGTGGAAACAAAAAGTTAGAACTTTCAGTATACATGCCATCGATGCCAGCTTCAAGGGCCAATCTCTTCTGTGATGCACTTTAATTCCTCAGCAGTTCTCTGAACAGCACTCCTTTACTCCCCCATGCACTACAGGATATTCCACAGTCCTATTTAACAAAATCAACACACAACCAGACCCTTCCTATGTCTCCACAGAAGTAGCCACCTGCCCAGTATCTTAAAACTTGGTACAAAAATCCTTAGCAATAGGGGTATGTTAGAACCTACACCAAATTGTAAACTGTGGGATTTGAAAAAGATCAGGTAGCTGTTCTTCCACTCTGATTCCTCTCTTCATTTGACAGTGCCCAGATATAGACAGTGATTATGGACAAGGCCCTCCAGCGAAAGCTGTGGAGAGGCTGCATATAAAGGGATCTCATTACAAGATATTTTCATCAGGCAAATAGAACTTTGAGTGATGATGCCAAACCAACCACTTGCAAAATATATTACCTACTCACTCCCTAATTACCTTTTCATAAAACTGACAGCACTTAAAATTTCCTTGGGATTTGGAAAAAATAAAAACTTGTTACGACAATAGGGACTACTAAATTTCACCAAAATCAAGCATTAAAGTCTTACCTCTCAAAGTAATCAGCGCTGTTTGAAAAACTGTTAAAATACACGTTAAAATCTATTTTTTCCTGTTGAAAGGAAACAAATTATGTCCAATTTAGTCATAACCATTTTAAAACCCTAGATTCCTGCGAAAGGCTACTGAGCAGGTAACTCCCAGTTCCTCTGGATGGATGGGGAGTTTCTCAATCATCTCTCCACTACTTGTTAGTTGCTTCACTAACAGGCAGTGTGAACCCATTGTGTACAGAGCAAAGACGGGATACTATGAGGGGCTTTTGTGGCCAGGAGGAGCAGCCTGGCCTGGCCTTCAAACTCCCATTTGCCTTGTGCTAGTCTTATCATACATAGGCAAGACCACAGAAACGCAACATGACCAAAGCAAAGAAAAATATCTGATGGAAAGTACTGTTGTTGTAACCTATTTCCATTTTGGGAAGCACCACCAACAAAACAAGCAAAGATGGGGAAAAAAGAATGAACAGTCACACTAATCAATTTAGCTACTTAATATCAACCAAAACATGGTTTGGTGAGTAAGAAAGACTCCTGGTTAATCTTGGCTGACAAGAATTTCTGTGATTATAAAAGATTGTATGAGCTATGTTTTAGCTTTATCTTCTCAGCTGAAGACACTGTCCTAAAAGGTTAGCATATGTGTCACTCCCGTTTAAGAAATTTCTAAATTATCTTTATCTGTTTCAGCTAACAAGCTATTATCATTTACTTTCTGAGAGTTAAGCATTTCTCCATCATGAATTCTACAAATTAAGTTCACTATGGATTTTAAATGAACCCTTGCACGGCCTCATGCACATATACACATACACACATACATGCTCATATCTCCCCAGCCCCAGGATTTTAAGTCCAAAGTTCTCAGACAATATCCCCTCTCTCCCGGCCAGAACTTCACTGCTGTTGTTATTCCCTAAAACAATAACCAAGTAATTTCCTTGAGGTTAAACTGCTCTCTGGAATGTGCACTGACACTTTACTGGTTTACCAATATACTAAAACCTATTCCAAGTGTCCCCTCAAAAATGGCAGCTCAACAAACAGAGATTAGCTACTGCTAATTAGACAAATCAAGGAACCATCTGCTTTTGGGATCAGCCAGACCAGAAATCTCAGCTTTGCCACTTATAAACTGTGTAATGTGATACAAGTTAACTTGCTTTGGCTTCAGTTTTTTCATCTTTAAAATGGGGACACTATTAAGTACCTGCTTCACAGTATTATGCTAAGGATTAAATGAGGCAATCCATATGAAGCTCTTAGTGCAGTGCCTAACATACAGGAAGTACTTAAATAACAAGTGCTGCCTATTATTACTATTACTCATACCAAGTATTGGCTATGATGCTTAATTGTTCAGGATCTTATACTTTAAAAAAGCATTTCCCACTCAAATACAAAGGGTATGTAAACTGTATAGCTCTCAGGATTAGACAGGTTTTCATAATTCTTAAATTCCATCTACTGAAATCCTATATTTAAGCTGTTTTTTATTTCAGAATTACTGGTGGGGAAAAGAGATTTCTGTGAAATTTCTACAAAGATTAACCTGGCACTTGATGAATACTTGTGCTTACCAACTTTATTAATCTGTCAGGATGGTTTGGTCTTTAAAGAATAAAAAAAATCAGTTGTTTTATTTGCTACTCTGGCATAACTATTTCTTCAATGAAAAGACTGTAATTCATGGATAGATTATAGCCCCACACAACACGGATTATTTTCAGCAACAGTCACTGGCTTTTAAAAGAAAACATCTACCAAACACAAGATCTTTTAAAGAAATAGCCACTGCAGCTGCCAGTCAACAATGAAAAGCTCATCAGACATGGGGCCAAGTAAAGGAATAGAAAGTGATGTGCACAGTATCTACAGTAAACTCTGAACCTGTCTCTAGTACAGTAGCTCATCAGAGTAGGCAGAATAAGGCCTAGAAACAGAAATAAAGGGAAAGAAGAAAATAAATTTCCTATTCAGAGGCTGAAAATAGCACTGAGTTTACCTTGGGAAAGAAAACTCTGGTGATGTAACAGAGATTTAGAACATTGTTATTTATTTGTATCTAACCAGTTATTCCAACACCAAAACCATTTCTCTCTTGGAAGTATATTGTTACTCAACCAAAAAGAGGGTGCCAGAACACTGGAAACAAAGATATATAATGCTCTATCAAACTTTATATCCAACAAGGGAATGAAATGATATTGCAGTGAACACTATCCCCACCCCCCAATAAAAAGCTGAAGAATATCTTTAGTGGGTAGTCTATACTGTTTTCCTGCTCTAAGCCAATATTGCAAATTTAGTCAAGACATGTGTAAAACCTTGTCCTAATTCCTCCTGCCTGGCATTAACACCCCAAATGTAACAGTAATGTCACATTCTAGCAAGAGTGATGGCTTGCTTTATATCAACACAAAATACCAATGAACAATTTTTGATAGGAGCTCTAAAATGAAAGATGACACCTAACCTAAGGAATGGGTGGGGAAAGAAAGAGAAGCAGCAGCTTTGCAGAAGTTCAGAGGTGGGAAAGAGCCCAGTGTGTGAGAGGAACTGGAAGGAGGAAGGTGCCTGAGGCACAATAGGCAAGGAGGAAAATGGAAGGTGATGAGGTTGGACAACCTGACGGAGGCCAGACTGAGCACAGGCTGTGGAACACTCTAAAGGAATTGGGGTTTTCACTGAACTATGAAGCCCCATGTGATCTGCCTCCCCAACACACTCTCAAATTCTTAGCAACTGACTTCTATCTACTATTACCCTCCCCTAATACTTCTCTAGCCACCCCAGCCCACTGATGTTCTTAGGACACTCTTAAATCTTCTCCTACCAGAACTTTTGGATTTGCTGCCCCTTCTGTCTGAAGGTTCCTTCAGGATATCCACTTGACTCATACCTTCATATCCTACAAGTCTTGGTTTAGAAAACTCATCACCCTATTTTACATTGTATTTTTCTACCCTTAATCTTTCTTCAGAACACCCATCACCGCTTAACATATATACTTCCCTTTTCTTTTCAATTTATTGCCTATCTCCCCCACTAAAATAGAAGCTCTTAAGAGGGCAATTTAAGAATGTTTGCTGTTTTTTCTGAAAATTAGAACAATACCTAGCACTAAGTAGGTGCTCAGTAAATACATGCTGAAAAAAATGAATGCAAATGGACAGAAACCATAACAGGGTTTTATCAGGAAGAAACAATGCTCACTTCCTCAGTTTATCATTACCTAGACACTTGAGGATTTCACATCAAGGAGGCAAGCTACATATCCCACTGGCCTCCAACTTCTACTTTGGCCACTGCCAACTCAAGTTTCACACCGTTACCATGGTAATCTACCAAAGCCCACCTTCAGGACAAAGCACAAACTTCTTTCTAGTATGACTTGATTCTTGTTTCATAGGGCTCCATCATTGCCCTCCACTACTCACCCTCGAGGGCTACTGCCAAGTTTCAGACTCCCCAGAGATGTCCCTACGTCAAAAGTTGTTCCCATACCATACTGGCTGACTCACCAATCAAGGCTTAACAAAAGCTCTAACTTTCCCCTTAACCTCCTATAAGTAGGCTTCCTTACCTGTCCTGTTTCTTCCTCCCATGCTCTGACAGCACTCTTCACATTTTTGAGATTTCCAATTTTCTGGGCTCACACCACTACCCACCATCCAAGACCTCACAGGTCTTACTAGGAAATTTGGATTTTCTTCTAATTGCACTAGGAGTCTTCTAAAGGATACATGACAGCCTGTTTACTTGGGTATCCCTCTTTAGAGAAAAAGACAAAATTCTTCTTCCTACCCTTTCTCAACTGATGACCTCCTAACTTCGCTCTTACTTCACAGAAATGACAAGAAAGAACTACCTACCTTACCTTCCCACAATTCTCTGTCTCTACCTGCAACTGATCTGCACGTTTTGCCTCTCATTATAACAGAAGTCTCTGGTTCTATCTGAAACTGACACATTCATCACTAGGGGTCTGAGTCCCATCCCATTTTCCCAAATCAAGGTATTATCCTTATGATTACCCATCTTCTCAAATGTGCTCAATTATTTCTCAATAGTGGATAATTTCCAAGGCACACAAACATGTCCCAATACTATCCAAAATAAATGAAATTACACAAAACAGAATAAAATAAGCCTTCCCTTTATTCATGCCCCCATCCTGCTATTGCCTCATTTTTCCATTGTCTTTCAAAGCCAAATCCTTTAAAGACCTGCCTACACTTACCCTCTCCACATGCTCAGCACCAGTTCTTACAGCCTCCTTTAAATGGGCATCTGCCCCCTGACTCTTCTGATTAAGGTCATTAATGACCTCCACACTGCCAAAGCCCAAGATCAAGTCTCTGGCCTGGCTTTACCTCTCAGCAGCATCTGACACAGGCAATCACTTCTCACTTAAAGTGGTTTGTTCTCTCAAATTCTATACCATCTCACTCATTTGGTTTCCCTTCCCACCTCACTGGAGATTCCTCACCTTTTTTGCAGATTCCTCCTTATCACAACCTCTTCAATGACAGCTCAGCCCTTGGCCCTCTTCTGCTCTTTACTGACACTTACACCCCACCCTGCAGTTTTCTGGGTCTTCTGTACAGTGATGACACAGACTCACCTAGTGTCTCCAGCCCAGGCTGTTCCACCAGCTCCAGGCTGTATATTCAATTGCCCATTCTCCACAGGTACACATGTATGTCAAGTATATCAAACACAGTGTGGCCAAAACAGAGCTTCTGACCCTGAGTCACGACATTCTCTGCTATTCCGCAGCTCATTAAATGGTACCAACTTAGCTCTCATGCCCCACACCCCAATCCTTAGCTTTCTCCTTCATTCACATCCAATTCTTCACTAAATCATGTCAACTCCACCTCTAAAACATATCTCTAAAACATACCCTTAACAGGATAATCTCTCTGCACTGGCATTGCCATCAACAGGATCTAAGTCACCATCACCTCTCACCTAGTTTTTTGGGACTCTATACCCTTCCCCCAATCAATTTATTGTACATCAGCCAGCAATATTCACACACGGCAAATGAGATCAGGCCATTCCCCTGATGAAGCAACCTTCCCCTTCCCCCAGGCTCTCATTACACTTAGGATACAGCCAAATTTCTGACCTTTGATCATGAAGATCTTGATCTGACCTTCATGAGCCTCACTTCCCACCACTGTTCTCCATTCCCATCTCAGAGGCCATTATTTGCTTTTTCTTTCTGCTTGGGACACTCTTTCCCCTCCTTTCACATGATCCATTGGCCACTTTTCTCTCATCATTCACATCTCAGCTCAAATGTTCAGTTCTCAAAAGAACCTTCCTGATCATGTTAGCTAGAACCTTGCTTCCCTATCCCCAACTCATTAGCCTACTTTATTGAGTTTACTCAAAGTCCTTGAAAAATGTTTTGTATTTACTGTGTCTAGCTTCACTAGAGGACAGGGCTCTTTCTGACTTGTGTCACTTTATCTCCAACACCCATCAGAGAACCTGGCACTTAGTGGATGACTCCATAAATATTCGCTAACCTAGTGCCTGCCTTGGGGGGTTAGGGCTGTGCCTTCTCACCTTGTTTTAGTTGTACCCTCAAACTCTTGCACAGCAAGTAGCACAGAGGTGGTACCTGTCAAATGTTTGTGGAATAAAATCTAAACGAATGAAGGTAAAACAGCCAGAGAATTCTCAAAGTAGGAATTACTCTGGACAAAGTATCTTGAGGCCTACTCAATGACAGGATCTGATCTTGTCAGGAAGTGAAATGAAAAGGCTGGCAAGTTTGAGTGTTGCCTGTCACTAAGTGCTCAAAGTATTTACATGGGTGTGCTTGATTAAGTACACAATGTCCTAAGTTCAAATCCTCTAACTGAAGATTTAAAACTGGCCCAGAGTGAGATTATAGAGAATGATGGCTTTCATCTTCCTTACTTCCATTAGTAGTAAAATCCTTAAGAGTATGTATTAACTTCAATAATAATAATAATAGTAATAATAACAATGTTGTCCCACTAAAACATATCTGTCTATAATTTCCAAAGACAGTAGAGTAACTTAAATGAAGAACTGTTTCAAGTTAAAATGGAAATTTTCAAGAATTGAAAAGGAAATTTTCTAAATTCCCTTATTATGCAGGGACTGCCTGTGAAAACTCCCTGTGACTACCACAAACATACAAAATCATATAACTAGTAGCCTCAATTATCTTTGATCCATTTCCCAACTTAGTGGAAATGACTTTATTCTGTTAGCTATAATTTACCTTTCTTGCCCCCCAAAAGGGGTTTGTAAAACATTACAAGAAGCTATCTAAAGAAACACAGACTATAGGCTTCAAGAAGAGGAGGAACACAACTCTACAAACAGGGGAAGGTATATAACCACATTGGGCTTCTCTCTGCACATCCAAAGAGATGACAAAAGAGGAAGTAAGAAATGTCGATTTCCACTTCTCATTTTTACTAGAGTCCAAGAAAGTGTGAAACGGGTTCATTTGCTACCCTGTTATCCTGAGACCCTGCAGTTTCCTCTCACTGTCTACATATTGCCTGCTAAAGGAAAACTGACATTTCACTGCCTGCTGCTCCCCTGGGCATCCTGGATGACCACTTGATTAGAGGCACGCTTATGACACTGTATTTTTATTATTGATAAAAATAAAAAATAAGGGCCCTGGCCAGTGTGGCTCAGTTGGTTGTAGGATTGCCCTGTAACCAAAAGGTTGTGGGTTTGGATCCAGGTCTGGGTACGTACAGGGGACAACCAATCAATGCTTCTTTCTCGCATCAATGTTTCTTTCTCTTCCTTCCTCTCTAAAAAGCAATGAAAAAATGCCCTTGGGTGAAGATAAAAATAAGTAAATTAATAAATAATAAAATTAGCAACTAACACTTATTGAATAGTTACTCTGCTAGACACTATACAAAGTACTAAACCTGCATTATACCATTTAATCCTCTCAAATACTGTAAGGTACCACCACTAACCCCATTTTACAGGTAACTCAACTGAAGGTTAATAAAGCTACAGAATCTTCCTTAAGTTAGTCACCTATTAGAGATGAGATTTGAACCTAAGTCTGTTTAACTCTGAACTGGAGTTCCTAGTACTGCTTTTCTCTTAAAGTTGTTTTTTGCAAACTCACCACATGGAATCCTTTTTCTGCACAACACCCACTGATAGCACACAGAAGCAGAGTTACATAGAAGATCCTTTGGAAAGCTTATTTAAAACAATGGTTCTCAAACCTACTGATCTCCAAAAAGTCCACAAAGGAAAAAGAGAGAGAGGAGGAAAATGCAATGAGTTTTTCCTAAACCTAAACTTTCTTCAAATTTAGATGACTGTCTTTTATTCCGAAACAATGGCCCTCATACTTTTATGGTGGTAAGAATTATATATATGTCTAATTATATTTATTATAAAATGTTAGCAATCTGGTTTGGTCCTCAGTTTGTTACAGAAACTTTATGGTTTAAATTATAAGAGCTTAAGGAGCATTAGCTAAAAGCATTCTTTCTTTTTTTTTTTCCTACTGCAATATTTGGAGTTCAGAATTGTGGAAAACATCTGTATAATATGGGAGGGAAATATTTTCTGTTTTAAGATTGTGAATCTAATTGATAATAAACTATTACTTTTTTCTTGCCATAAGCTTACATATAAGAGAAAAAACATTTCATGTTAGCAGGGTCTTTATTACAAAGAGGAACAAGACCATTTAATCTAGTTTTTACGTTATGAGTGCCTGAAATGCAAAATCCATTCTTTTCTTTCTCTTGCTCATTTATAATAATCTCTGCTGTACAAGATGAATATAAATGTAATCCTATGCCTTTCCCTCAAAAGTACAGTAACTCCACCTGTTAAGTCTACTAACAGGCTTCCTTTTCTCCTTAGAAGTTCAATAAAAAAATACTTTAGTAATCAAGGGGCACATTTACTAGATATACTGACATAAACTTTGAATATCAATGTGATTAAAAGCAATCTTATATTGAAATGCTATTTAAATAGTGAAATTTCACTTCTTCTTTTTTAATGGCACAAATCGCAGGTGATTGTTTGCTATCTGCTGCAACCTTAGCTTTCATTTAACCTTTTTTTTAAAGCCAATTACTTCTAATGCAAACCTCATGCTTCCCCTTCCCCTCAAAGAAAAGACTTTCTAAAAGAACTGCTAAATATAACATATAGACTGCTGTAAGGACACAGGAAGGGAAAAGCTCTGATATTTTTGCTTAAAAACATTTTTTTGGTAAAGGTCAGAATTTCTAGCCAAGGATAAGGAAAACAAAGGTCATAGTAACCTGCTCTCAAGCTCATGAGAAGCGAGTATACATTCTGGAATGGGTCAGCAAGGCAGAGAATTAAGCATGTGGATTGTGGAGTTGGGCAGGCCTGGGTTACAGGGCCTCCTACATGCTTTGTGATCTTAGTGAGGTACCTCACTTCTTTAAGCCTCAGTTTCCTCCTCTGTAAAATGAGAATACTGGTAACATTTAGATCAAGACTGCTGTGAAGATTACATTAGGTCAAACCTGCGCTGGAACAGAATAAAAGTTCTCACCAAATCTGAGCTGTCCATACACACATAGGATCATTGTAAGATGTGGACATGAGGAAGCAGGATGCCTTTATAAGAAAGAAATGAGACCACATAAGATATAGGTCATGCTCAATAATGATGCATAAATTCCTTTCACTTCCCTTCTGAGATTAGAGTTTACAAGAATCAATCAAAACTAAATGGAGTACAGTTGGGAACCCCATCCTACTACAGGTAACACACATGGTTTCCATTAACTGTGAAGCCTCGACGGTTGAGGAATTCAGCATGGATTGTGCCAGGCGTTGCACTTTTCAGTAAGTAAAAACTCCTATGATGTGGGATCTAAGGACACTGTATGCCTGCTTCATCAATCAAAATGCAGATTTCTTTCCTGGTGAATCCTTACAATTCCCAAATCTCCAACAGGGCTTCAGCTTCTCTTACTTATCCAGCTGAAGTATTTGAGTCAGGTAACCTTTTGAATAGCCCACAAAAGTTTAGATTCTTTCATGAGAATATTTACCTACCATCCAGGGGCTTAACAGAAGCCAAGCATCACCCTCACAGACCAAGGTTTTTGGAAATTGGGGCAGTTACAGCTCTGTTGATGCTCTTATTTGAACTGCCCTGAAACAGGTTTATGCCCTAGAAAAGTGGTAGTGAATGACAAAAGCAAACAAGGATAGGTACTATCTTATACAAACTGTTTCTCTCTGTATTTTTTCTTTCTAGCTAAACAGATTTCTTCAATATTGAATAAACTCTTGGTTTAAGAATGTAGATTTTACTATTTGAAAGATTCACCCTCTCAAAATAGAAAGTTCAAGAAGTACTAGAATCACATTCTGTAGAATGAATTTCCCTTTATTAACCAAGGAACCCATTAGAACAAATATAGCAAACTTTTTCTACAGAGTCAGACAGTCCTTTTGGGACTTGATGGGTTCTACAGTCTCTGACACACTGATTCAACTCTGCTACCCATTCTATGGAGATAGCAGCCAAGACAATAAGCAAATAAATGGATGTGGCTATGTTCCAATAAAGCTTTCCTTATGGACACTGACATCTGAATTTCATATTTTTCACATCGTAAAAATAATCATCCTTTTTTGATTTTTTACTTAAACCATTCAACAATGTAAAAACCATTCTTAGCTGTTGCAGGCAGGATTTGGCTCACAGGCTGTAGTTTGCATCAAAATAGCTAAGGTGCCACAATGAGGAGAAAGACTTCCTGCTGTAGGGGTATCTCTCTAGGTCTCTAGGGAGTTACCTACAGGAACTGTCACCAAGGATGCTGAGCTAAAGCTCATAGAGGTAAGCATCAAATGTGGGCAATCTGCAAATGAATCACCTGGGTACTCAAATGTGTATTAATGTGATTCTGATGCAGTGAACTTGGATCTCGCAGATTCCTGTGTCTGGCTGAGATTCAAACTCCATTTGAGATGTAGGCAGAATGTAAGTACTGTCATCTTCCGAACCCTTACACACTCACGGGAGACATCAGAAACAGAAGTCTGGCTTGTTTCAAAAGAAAGTACAGACCACAGCTGAAGTCCAAAGAAGCATAAAAAATAAAACCAAGAGAAAAGATATGATGTCTGGGACATGCTTCAAACTAATTTAGTGTGGGGAGCCAGGTAGAGTTGAAACAAAACTGAGCAGTGACTCAGTTGTTTAAGCTGTATGATGGATACAAGGAAGTTGGCTCATTCAAATATTTTTCTCTATTTTTGTATATTTCAAACGGTCCACACATTCCCTGTGCCCCAAAACTGGGGGGGAAAACATAAGAGAAATCTTAGGGAAAAATAAAAATGCTCTTAACCTCAGGGAGAGGGTTTTATACCTATACTGTTACATTAACAGTACTTCACAAAACACCTATTTGTTTTCATTATGAACCTATTTTTTCTTTTTTACCTAGGAAAGAAAAAGGTGGTATTGTTATATTCAGTCTGTGTTGATGGAGGCTACCTACCTCTCAAATCTTTTTTTTTTTAACCTAGCTGTCTATAGGTGCCAGCCTCTTTTCCATCTTGCCCTAGGGTCAAATGTGTTCCTGTTATTGTGATGAAAAATCACCTGTCATCAAGTATGGACATCATCCTGGGTCACCATCTTACGTCCTTGCCTAAATATCAGAGATAACAGAGGTGATGTCCTGTCCTGTCTGCACTCTTTCTGGAAAGTGTAAATCAGAGGTGTCCAACTCATTTTCGCTGGGGGCCATATCAGCCTCAAAGTTGCCTTCAAAGGGCAGAATGTAATTTGAGGGCTGTATAAATGTAACTACTCCTTAACTAGGGGCAAGGAGCTCAGAAACAAGGTGCCTGGCCAGATAAAACAAGGTGATTTGGCCCTAGGACCTCGTATTTGCCACCAGTGGTGTAAATGGAGCGCTAAACTCAGGACAGAGAGAGCAACAAACAGGAAGTGCTGAAAGACAACCTCTGGCCTCCCCTGGGGCCATAAAGCACACCACTCCGCAGAATAGGTAACTTTATTTTTTTTAAGAGTCACAACACAATGGAAAATTGGTCACTTGAACCCCTCATCTTTGACTGACTCCATGCAATCTTCCTGATAGGCCAATCAATTCACTTCGGAGCAAGTATTTACTTAGCACAGAGTGTGCAGGAGCTAAATACAGAGTATGGCAAAAAGTAGGTTTACAGTTGTGAGTACACCAAACAGAGTTTATTTTTGCATTATTAGTTATTGTATTATTTTCCATGCGAACAACTGTAAACATACTTTTGCCTCACCTTGTATATGTCAATCCGCCATGCCCCTGTCATCTGGGAGCTTATACTCTAATGAAAGGCCATCATGCTTTCACATGGTGATAAGGTAAAATGTCTGGAGGAAGGAAAAGGAGAGGCTACTCTGATATTGTACAACGGCTTAGGAGAAGTTAAGGATGGCATCCCACAGAAAATGTTATTTTCCAGTTACACTGTTGACTCCCACAAGGACACCATATAATTTTTTTAAATTGCTGTGAAATTAAGGCATTTAACGTTTTCATTTTTAAAGTCTCCCTATATGTGCAGGCACTAATATGAAAACCTTAATCTCACACCAATCAATTTCATGAAGTCATAATTTTGTGAACTCTAGAAATTCACAAATCTCTTGGAAAGAAAGGTAATTCATCTTCTAAGTTTACTCATTTAGAAGAAGTCAAATGTATTACCAATTTTTTTCCCAATAAAATCGACTGTGCAATCAACTCATGCTACAAATTACAGAACAAGGCAATAAAAACATAAGGATACAGGTTAAAAAGAGGCTGATCTCTGAAAGATAAGTGAAATTTTATTCTAACATTTGCCTACTATGTTAATAGGAAGAGGGACTGTTATATCAGCTAAACCACAAATAATCTCACTTCCATATAAATCAATTATTCCAACCTCTCCCACAGCATTAACTATTGGGCAGTCTTGCCATGAGGAAATTGGCTGAGATAAGTGGCAAGAGGAAAAAGAAGAAAAAAAAAAAAGGACAGAAATCCTAGGTTAACAGTTTTGAATTTAGGGGTACAGAATATAAACCATCTTGAGAATCCAACAAAATCTTTGGACACTTTCCCTAGGGATATATACTATTTTGCATACAACTTCAGGGGGACTATGACCTCCTGAAGTCCATTCAAGTCCCTGGTTAAAAACCCCTGACCTACATAGATATCAAGTTAGGAAATCAGGTCTCAGATTATCAGCACTTGAAAGGACTGAAAGAAGCATGTAGAGTCACTGTCAATACATTACCTAATTTAATTTCAAACCCTACAACAACCTTGGGAGGTAAGTATTATCATCTCCTTTTACAAAGAGGGAAAGCTAGATTCTGAGAGGTGAAATAACTAATTCAAGGTTAAGCATCCTCCTTTCACACCCACATTTCTAACCTTAAGTCCTCAATCATGAATTAGAGAAGTCAAGAAGTCTAGCCCATATTCATCCTCCAGACATACTCCAAGGTGGAGAGATTCTAATTTTTAGTATTTTGTTCATATGATCAAATTATCTACCTATTTCTTCTCAATTTAACCTTACTGACAGGAGGAATTTAGTACAGATGTAATTCCAAATTACCATTTCTTGGAAGTAATCGTAACCAAAAACAAAGGATAACTTTTAACTTTTTGTCTAATAATTTTTTGATAATTTTAAAATATATTTTAATTTCTTAAGCAGCCTGACATAAACTCTTTGTTACAAACGCCCACTGTATGAGTGCTGAACCTTCTCATGACTGGCTTTTTAAAACTGTCCTGGAGCCCTGGCTGGCGTAGTTCAGTGGCTTGAGCGTGGGCTGCGAACCAAAGCATCACAGGTTCGATTCCCAGTCAGAGCACAAGCCTGGGTTGCAGGCCAGGTCCCCAGTAGGGAACACATGAGAGGCAACCACACATCGATGTTTCTCTCTCTCCTTCTCCCATCCTTTCCCTCTCTAAAAATAAATAAAATCTTTAAAAAAAAAACTGTCCTAGAAAACTAAGTCACAAAAGAACTGACTGAATTAAAAACTTCAATTTCTACTCCAAACAGGTAGCAGAGTTTCAGATGAGTTGGCCACTTTGGCATCCCCTAAATGGTTAGAGCAGTTTTTAAAAATGACACCCTTAACAATCACTAATGATTTGATAGGTCAGAAGCACATACAATCAAATCTATTACCACTTTGTTTATCAAGAAGGTAATTAAGAGGTCTTAGATCTTCATGGTAAAACCTGCTAATGAGTACGTCCCAGCAGAAAACAAAAAATACAAGAGAAACCGGGTCCAGGTCACTAAATTAATTGGGTCTCAGTCTAGACCAAGTTGCCTAGTGAAACACTATTACACCTACCCACCCTCTATAGGGAAATCACCAATAATTAATACACTGTTTTCACACAGATTTAGAAGACTTTATGGGAAATGTATCCACACCTAGAGAATGAAAACTAAGAACAAGAGTGGGTCAGGTCCTCTACAACTCTATTCCAACTGCTTCCTATGAGAGTTGCCACCTAGTGATTTTAATT
Source organism: Trachops cirrhosus (assembly GCA_028533065.1). Lineage (NCBI taxonomy): Eukaryota > Metazoa > Chordata > Mammalia > Chiroptera > Phyllostomidae > Trachops > Trachops cirrhosus. The sequence continues at coordinate 51,396,102 of CM052544.1, read as the reverse complement.
TTTTTAAGCCCAGGCAAGCTGCCAATTCAACACTAAAACCGGCCTAACAACTAACTTTTCCTATTGCAACATCACCATCAAGTCCTGTGTTTTCCCTCTTTATCCTCTGCTTGCAAACAAATATTCTCATTTTCAAAATCAACTAATTTGCTAATCTGTTCCAACTGGAACCTCTTAAAGAGCTGCCAGTGGAATTACTCTTCTTCCTAATGCCAAAAGGCCAATAAGTGGCCAATTCAAAAAACCAAATTAGTGAATGTGAAGACACTAACAAAAGGCCAAATCTGGACTTTAATATGGTCCACTTGCCAAAGTTCTACCTATTTTGGGGCCCTGAACAACATGCCAAAATAAATGGCTGCATGTGAGAAATAAAATTGCATAGGGGAATATAAAAATACTTTGTATACCAAATTTCCCTCAAGACCTTGTCCATAGTACCACTGAAAAAAATAACTTGAACTGAACATAAAGTCTACTGGCCTCCAGAATCCTTTTCTGACCAGTGTGTCCAGGCCTGCCACAGGCATTAATTAGACAGCAAAGGTGACTGTTCAAGGAAAATGAAAATCTGAAGGAAAGCCTGACAATTTAGATAGCTAATCTGACTTTCATTGGGAAGCACACCTTTATCTACAAATATTTCCCCAGAGTATACCTAACCAAACAGTTTTATTAAAAACTGACCACTAATTAGACTCTGATTTCACCTTTAGAGCACTATAGGCTTATTTCACCATATGCCCCCCAAATCTTGGCAACTCACAAAAATCTAACTGCTCCTCAGATGTGATGATCCTGTTGAACCTTTGTAACTTAAATTCCATAAAAATAAGACTGCAGAAGCAAAGTGTCATATTTTCTAAAGTTCAAAAATCATTTTGACTTCCAGCAGAAAATTTCAGGTAGCAAGCTTTCCTTCCCAGAGTCCCTTGAAGCATTTGCGGAAATGCTTTCAGAAGCGGAGTATTCCTTCCTTCACTGGTGTTTCTCCATAAGGGGTCAGACCTGAACTCACTGCAGGTGGCCAGCGATCATCAATGAGTACGCATGCTGCACGAGACCAGGCCTCCACTGGAGGGTTCCAGGATGCTCCCCACCGCGAGAAGACCCCCTACCCCCCAAACCAGATTTTCCAAAAGCTCCATCCTCCCTCCGCTTCTTCCTCCTCCTCTGGCAGCATCCTCGCGTGGCAGAAAGGAATGGGTAAGGTGGGCCACAGTTCCCTGCTCAGGTGAAGCCAGCAAGGAAACTTCCCTGGGGCTTATACAAATTCCTTCAGTGGCCTGGACTCACCTTCGCGACAGAGCCCCATGACTTCGCGGTTTTTCCCAAACTCCTTGAAACTTTCGTCCAATTCCGTCCCTAGGAGATACACACATACAGGAAGAGGGGAGAGGCAGGTCAGTGGCTGGGAGTGTGACGTAGGCTCACGCACGCACAGAGTAGGTGCGGGCACCTGGGCCTTACTCAACTGAGCGATAGTATCTCGGACCCCCGAGGGGGCTGATCACAGGATGGGGGAGGGGTGGAGACGGGCCAGAGGATAGGGGACTGCGGGGCTTGGGGAAAAGGAGGGCGTGGACACTCACCATCCTTCCCAGGAAGTTTGGAAGCCTCGACCCACAGATTCCACGACTGTCCCAGCATCGTTTCGGGACTGGGCAAAGGCCTGCGCTCTCCGACAGTCGCCATTGCGGCGGTGGCCGAGGAGGAGGCGGCGCTGGGGCCGCTGTCCTCCGGCTGTCGGCGCCGTGGGGTTGGCTGCTGCCGCTGGGGCTGCTGCTGCGGAGGCAGCGGTGGCGGTGGCGGCAGCGGCTGCTGCGGCTGCCGGGCGGCTACGGCCGCTGCTCCGCCCGCCGCCGCCGCCACTCGGCGTGGCTCCCCCCTGACGTCATCCACGGCCCGCTCCGACATTCTTTCCGCTCCTACAATGTAACAAAAAAGGGGGAAAAGAGTCGTGCTGGGGGCCGCTTTTAAGGAGGCGCTGGGAGTTCCGGCAGCGTGCGCGGCCCGCGGGCCGGGTGGGGTGCGTTGACAGCACCCTCCAGCCGCCCAGCCCGCCTCCTCCAGAGCCACCCCTCCCGCCCAGGACTCAAAGTCCGAGGCTCGCTTTCGCTTTCGACTCCCGTGGCCCCTCGGGGGAGGGGACTAGACGCAGGCGGCCTCTGCCTCGAGACCCGCAGGGAGGCCAGCGCCTGTAGTAGCACCCACCCTGTGCCCTACCACCGCTGCCCTTGACGGGGAGGCCAGAAACGCACCCCCGGCCCTCGGCTGCCCACCCTGAAGCCGCTGGCATCCCTGGCTCGGCCCGGCGGCCCGCTCCTTCCTTCCGTCTGCGCGTCGGTCCAAGCAGAGACACCCAGCCGGCTCCCTTAAGTGGAGGCACCTCCCCGCCTCCTCCCCCTCGTGGGTCCCTCCCTCTCAGCTCGCTCTGGCGAAGTTTGCACGTCAAGCTCCCGGAGTGGAGCCAGAGCGAAGTCGGAAACGCAGCTACCTATGCAGGAGCCGGGAGGTCGACCCCGGGGCACCGCTAAATGCCGTTGCTGTTGGGCCCTCCCGCTCAGGGGCCTCAGGGACTGGTGCTGGGGGCACTAAACTCTCCGCTCATAGGGAGCCGCGCAGCTGTCAAAAAAAAAAAAAAAAAAAAAAAAAAAAAAAGCATGAATGGGAAACCACCACAGAGGGGATGGCGCACAGGAAACCACTGGCAGTCAAGGAAATGTAGCCCAGGTGACGTTTCAGGTATGTCTGCCAGAGGTCCACCACTGGAAGTCACAACGTGCGCCTGGGGGACTTGAACTTCTTGTCCAGCAAAGAGACCATGAAATCAGTGTGTGTGTGTGTGTGTGTGAGAAAGAGAGAGAGAGAGAGAGAGAGAGAGAGAGAGAGAGAGTGAGAGAGAGAGCGCGCGCGCCAGAGAGAGCGAGAGAGTGAAGCGGGGGAGGGGCTCGGGGAGAGGCAGGCACAAATCCATTGACACATTTTGGAGACACTACCCCAAACTTCTCTACTTTCCCTTCTATTGCTCCTGGAAGTGATTCATTCACCCCCAAAATAAAAAAAAAATAAATAAAATCTTGCCATTTTTAAAATCTGACTCATTTTTAATTCAAGTTAATATAGTCTCTCCCTCTTTGCTTAGTCAAGGCTGGAACCCAGGGCTTAGGACAATGTACAGCTTTCCTAGAAAATGTGTTCAGAAAATACAGTTTTCTGTCAGATTTAGTCCACTAAATTAAGCACTGACCCACAACATTTTGAACCCCTCCCAACCACACACACCTCTAGAGCCCAAAGTTTTTGCTTCAGTGATAAGATGGTGAAAGGCTACTTAATAAATTAGAGCATGTGAAGATGTGAAAATCTGAAGCCTGAGACAAACAAGGATTTTGATCATGTTTCACATAGCAGTAATATCAGCACTCCTGTGACATATATGTGTCATGGCTGCCTGCTCACAGGTACTTTCCTTAGGTAGAAAGAAAGCAGGTTTATTCATGTTTTTTATCTAGGACATCTGATGTGATAGAGGTGGCCAACTTCTCTGCTAAAGAAAAATAGTTCAACTTGCAGAAACATAAAAATGTTTAAATAAGAGTAAAACTTAATAAGGAAATGTTATTGCACCTAAATTCTACATAGCACTCTTGTGGAATGGATTTTAAATTTTAGGTTCAAAATTTGCAAGCTTTAGAAAAAATACATCAATTTTTTATTTTAAAGATATTTAGAAATGTGTGTAAATTTTTTTTCTGGATTGCATGCAAACATAACTTTCAAAAAGTTAAACTATGGATGCTTTCTGTCCTTATCCAAGAAGTAGTAAAAACAAATTAACCAAACAAAGTAGAAACTATTGAAATTATTAAAAATCATTTTTAAGCTTTAACCTAATAAGAGCACCAATGAGAAAAATGCACGGGTAAAACATAATTTCCCTTGGTGACAACAGTGTTCCTAACTCTTAACATAGGACCTCAATCTTAGATGGCCCCATTGTAGACTTTAAATTTTTCATTCTTACCAAATACTGAAAAACTATAATTACATAAAAATATCCAACTTCTCTGTTTTCCTAGATTAAAGTACACAGTTTATGAGTTGCTTTGAATTTTATAATTCCACACAAGATAACTAAAAATATGAACTTTAATGGCATTTGGAGTTGCCACTAAAAAAAAAGGCTTAAGTCCACCCAACTATATGGATAAGATCCATATAGTTGATCTCCTGAGGACAGCCCTTTTGAACCCTGAGAGGACAGGGTGAGAAGAAAAATAAGGGGAAGGCTGGCAAACATGAAATACAGTCCCACTTCCTCAAGATACTGCCTAATTTCCCCCTTTTTAAATGCAAAAAATACTTCAAGATTCACTAATATGACTTTTAGCCAATGGGGGTCAATATGGCAATTTGTATAGTACTTCTGTCCTTACTCCAACTTGCTACCTTTTTTTCCTTCAATTTTGATTGGTTTAGCAAAGAAAAAATAGGGCTTAAAATGAAAAATACTAAGTATCCTATTAGCATTATGACAATTATTAAGAGAAATTACTACTAATAGTAGTTATCAATTAAACACCTACTAGCATTGCCATTGGTACCTTACTGCATTGTCTTAATATTCACAATTGTGTAAGGTAGAAGTTGTGTTACTTAGAATTTACAGATAAGGAAAATGAGGGAGAGCTTGGGAGCAAGTTCCTAGGAAGTATTTCTGGGTTCAGAGAGTGGCTCTTCCACTTGTAAGCTGTGTAATCTGAACCAGTTACCTAATTTATGTCCACCACAGTTTAAAAGGGAGTTAAGAGCCAGACTTCTGGGAATAACATGAAAAGATCCATGGAAAGTACTTGGTATAATGTTTAACACAAAATAACACAAAATAACTATATAGGTAAGTGTCCTATATCAAACCAAGCAATTTAGATAAATTCTTATCTGAGAAATTTATTACCATGTAAATGAAGATGTGGGGACCAAGAGAATGGCAGGCAATTCCCCACCAATCTCTTCAGCTACAGTTAATGCATTTTACCACACTCTCTTCATCCATAAGTCCAAACCCTTCTGGATCAGGCAGTTTCTAATATCCATAGTTGGTACTGGTTTCCCAAAGGTTCAAATGAGTCACTTGTTAAAGTCAAAACTGCTAGCTGAGAAAGTGCAGTGCTCTGATATTCAATTTGGGTAACATATTAAAAGAGTTCCATATACAAAGGGTACTGTCTAAACAAGAGTACAACAGAAACTCAAGCACTAGGTCTTACCTACCTACAAGGCCATAATAAAGAAAGGATGACTTCTTACCTAGTACCCCTCTTCTACACTGAAAAATATTTTAAAAACGACCCAATACAGTTTATATTCATGTAGTGTAATTATTTTAATATAGCTGTGTGCCTTGCATACGATCCATGAGTCTGTTCTCTTGTCAGTGCACTTCTAATGATGTTATGTAACTGAGGATCTTTAGGATCTGCTGATAAGTAGTATGTTTTATAATGAGGACTCAAGTTGTCAAACGGTTCTGGATTTCCTACCACATACTAGGCACTCTGCTAGGCACCAGGGTAAACACAATAGTAATTTTGCTGAGGACATGAGATGAGTAAGAAGTAGGGAAAAACATTTAATTCATCAAAATGCTCTTATGGAAAAAGCTGTAGTAACTACCAATTAGATTGTTTGTGGCTTAAGAACCAGGCTGTCAGAAGTGAAACTCTGCCAAGTCCTAAGCATTTCATCCCTTCCAGGGATGTATTTAAAATACGGCCTTACTTCACCATTCCAAATTTAGGGATGTTCCCAGTAGGTGCCAAGGGTAATAAGGTCTCTCTTAACAAGAATGATTCTTTGCATAACAGATTCACTTGTAAAATGCTTGTTCAAATGCCAAAGGCATCAATAAGTGGGGGGGAAAAGCTGATCATCCCAGTTTTTAAATCCAGTTTAATGTAAAGTGGCTGAAACTTTTCAAAAAGTTTCTAAGATGCAAGACCCCACACAACCAGCCTTTCTATTTAAAAAAAAAACACTGGTCCCAATACAACATTTTAATAAACTTGAAAACAAGCAACTACAGTATATTTATCTGTGTGAATTGCAGGGTTGGTAACAGAGATTCTTCATTATCAACCCCAAAGGACTGCCTTCATTTGAGTAACAAGAAAGTCAGATCCACTGACTGAATTAGAAAGTGTTGGCTTTGGTTTCTTTTTTTCTTCCTAAAATTGGCTGAGTCTGTGCTCCTATTCTCTCTCCCTCCTCTGACCACATCTCTCTCTTTCATTTTCTCTTCTTCAGACAGAGCCAGGGCTCTATTCTGCATATCAGGTATGGCAGGCAAGGCCCCTCCTTAACTGTGCTCTATAGTGAAATACTGTACTCTCCTTACAGACTGTCATGAATAACTGTTCCACTAGGGGGACAACAGTAGAAGGAAATTAAATTCATCAGCTCAGTGGCTGGAATTGCTGAAAAGTGCAAAATTAGACATAATATGAAGAGCTGCAAAGTGGAGATTTAAATATGAGGGTAATTATCTTTTTAAAGACTCAGCCTGTGCACATATTCATTCTACACACTGTATCATTTGCCAAGAAGTTCAAAGCTTTGAATTTTTAGTTTGTTTTCTTAATCATATGTGTGTAGCTACATACAAATTCTCCCAAAAAAACTTTCACTAGTGATAAAAACTTTTAAAGAGAAAAATTTAAAAATACACACATACAAGACAGTAAATTGTAACTTTAAACTGAATAATACACAAATGTTTCTAGGAATTTAACAGTGAACCTGTATTTTATTAATTACTGACAAGGTTGATTTAAAATCTACATTTAAAGCCTTCAGGTCAAGTAGTTTAAAAAGAGAGAGAGAAAGGATTCAATTATAGAGAAGGAATGGAAAAGTTGGACCAACATTTAGCTATAAAAAGACACTGACTGTTTAGAGTTCCAGAATACTTACTGCCTCATATATAATAAAATGCAAAATTAAACACACTGTTAAAGATAATTCCCGATGTCACCTTTGTACTAATACAGCTTTCACTGAAGTGACTGTAAATATCACCACCTGATGGGCTCAGCAGTTAATTAAAAGCATAGGTTCTAGAGCCAATCTGCCCAGGTTGGGAATCCCAATACCACTTAATGGCTGTATAACTGAGGAAATCACTTAACCTCTCTGTGCCTGTTTCCTCATCTATAAAATGAGGTATCTACTTTATGATAGTATTATTAAAATTAATAGTACAAAAACACCCTATAAGTGTTAGCTGTTATTAGTGCCATGCCTATCATATAGTGAGTCCCAATTCTAATCTATCCATGTTACACCATCAGATCAGTCTTACAGAATGAAGCATGGCTTTAGTTATGTCAGTCCTTGCTTTAACACTTTTAAGGGCTCCCCACTAACCAGTGAACTTAATAAAAACTTCTCTTCTAGCACTCAGAGAGTGTTCAAACCTCAACCCACCACATCTAAGTTTCCCATCTAGCAAGCACTCTACAGTCTAGCCAAAATGAGTTCATAGCTTCAAACATATTTCCAGATCCCAGCTCTCCAGTCTTTGTTCGTACAGGTAACTCCATCTATAATACTTTTCTTCCCTTGGCTGAAACCCTACTGCTCAATCAAGTACCCCTGCAAATTCCACTTTGTTAAGACCCTCTTTCCTGATACCTTGCACTAAGCACAGGGGAACTCATCCCCATCCCTAAATCATAAGACTTCAGGAATTGGGTTTAACAGTGCATGCTCTGAAATCATGGTGCCAATGAGATATATGCTTATTCCCCCAGGAATCTATAGTTTGCATTTCCAACATAAAGGTGTCATTTGTTGCTTAGAACTCACCTCCCCACAAATCATAAGATCTGTGTCAGGTCCCCAACCTGGTCCACAAAATGAGTTAGGGCTGAACTCTTGACCAACAGTGCAGGCATGCTGGCACAAGAGGGAAGGAAAAACACTGATCTTTCCTCTCCCTTCCCTCAGCAAAATTCCAGCTCTAGGTCAAGTTATACCTCTGGCAAACAACACCACCCCAACTTTTTCACATTCTTTATGTGCGCCCTGATCCAGTAGTCCATCTGAGTTTGTACTGCTTTCCAAAGGACACACTATCCCACACAAGTTTGCATCCCCTTTCCACCTCGCAAATAAAACCTTCTTTTTCTTGGTAAAGATAAATAGCATGTGGATTTAACTGTTTTTCACTAACATGTGAATGCATGATGATGCATGAATATGGTTCCCTGTTACCAATGCCCAACCTAAACACATATTTTCTCATATAAAAGAGGAGACCTTAACCCAAATCACTTTCTGCATGGTCCATAAACTTTTCTTTCCAGAAATATGTAAATACTATACTCCCATGGCCATTCTCATTTCAAATGGTACCATCTCTGACTCAAGGCAAAATTTCTGGCCTTTTATTTGAACCCATTCAATCTATTTTAACCTCTCTTTTGATCACATAAAATCTCCAGGACCCAGACCCTGATCCTCTTCTTTACTTTCTACAAATTTCTTTACTTTGTTCTTCACATCCTCCTCCCCACCAAACTGCTTTAAGTCAGCGATTTCCAATTTTTCATCTCATGGCATACATAAACTAATGACTAATTTTTCAGCACACCAAAAATATATTTTTTTGCTGATCTGACAAAAAATAGGTATAATTTTGATTCATTCACACCAATGGCTATTACTGTATTGACTGTTGTCATTTTTTTATTTGACACTTTAAGGGAAAAGAGGTCAGTGCCCCCTACTGAATAGTCAGGTATTGCATGTTTTAAAAATTCTTGTAGAACACCAATTGGAAATCACTGCTTTAAATGAAGGAACTTCAGGAGCAGAAAAGGTGAACTGAAACAATACTGCTACAGATGAGAAATCTTTACTACTTTCCAGAGTTTCTTGCCCTTCTCCACTTCAGTAAACGGGTACTTTCACAAAGCATTAGTTTCCAAATGATTCAGGGGGCAGTGGCAACACAGCAGCAATCACAAGTGCGTGGTTAGTAGGCTACAATCCAGTTTACCAGGTATTTCTTTAAAAACAGAGTCAAATAGATAAATTGGACTTCATCAAAATTATTAAACTTTTGTGCTTCAAATAATACCTTCAAGAAAGTGAAAAGACAACCCATAGAATGGAAAAAATTTGTACAAATTATATATCTGATAAGGAACTTGTATTCAGAATGTATAAAGAACTTTTACAAATAATCCAATTTTCAAAATGGACAAAAGATCTCAATACATACTGCTCCAAAGAAAATAATACAAATGACCAATAAGCAAATGAAAAGATGCTCAATATCATTTGTTAGTAGAGAAATGCAAATCAAAAACACAATGAGATACTACTACATACCCACTATGATCACTATGAAGAAAACAAAACCAAAAAAAGAAAATGAAAAGTGTTAGTAAGGATGTGGAGGAACAGAAATCCTTGTACATTGCTGGTAGGAATGCAAAACAGTACAGCCCTTGTGGAAAACAGTTTGGCGGTTCCTCAAAAAGGTTAAATCTGGAATTACAGTGTGTTCCAACAATCCCACTTCTAAGTATATACTCAAAAGAATTGAAAGCAGGGACTCAAAGAGATACCTGTATACAACGTTCATAACAGCATTATTCATAATAGCCAAAAGATGGAAACAACCCTAGTGACCATCAACTGATGAACAGATAAATAAAATGTGGTATATTTACACAGTGGCACATGATTTGGCCACTAAAAGGAATGCTACAACATGGATGAACCTCAAAAACAAGCCAAGTAAAAGAAGCCAGACACAAAAGGCCATATATTGTATGTTTCCATTTATATGAAATATCCATAATAGGCAAATCCATTGAGACAGAAAGCAGGTTAGTGGCTTCCAGCATGTGGCTAGAGGGCAGGGTGAAGAGTGACTGCTTAATGGAAATGGGGTCTCCTCTGGGAATTATGAACATATTTTGGACCTAAACAGAGGCAATGGTTGAGCAACATTATGAATACACTAAAAACTATTAAATGGGCAAATCTGGAATACTTGAATTATATCTCAATAAAGCTATTATTTTTTTTAGCCAACATTAAAACTTGAAAATTTCACACAAGATTTCAGATTGACTTCTTTTGAAAAACCTCTATAATCTCACACCATTGTCCACAGGGTCCCTCATAACAACTATTAGTTGCAACTGAAGCTGGTCCTGGAGCCCATGTCTGGCACTGCCTAGCTCATGGCACTGGCCATGTTCCATCTCTGCCTCATTTAGCTTCTCTGTAAAAGGAGGACCATAACACTATCTACCTCATCAGGTTATTATGAAGACTCAATGAATTAAAATGTTTTGAAAAGCACCTGGCACATAGTAAATGTCAGTTACTTTTATATATTATGACACATCATCCTCTTTGTATAGAGCTAAATGGCTTCTTTCCTTCCTTCCTTCCGTCCTTCCTTCCTTCCTTCTACAAATGGAAGTATATCATATGATGCAGAAAGAAGTGGAAAGGCAACAAGATTTTTAAAAAATATTTTAAAAACACTGTTTTTATAGAGAAGGGCAGGGAGGGAGAAAAGAGGGAGAGGCCTTGGAAAGCCTAGGACACTTCACGGCCATCATAGCACCAACTATAGCTACCACTTTTCTTGCATTTCCTACTTTTGACACGTATATATTTATTTAATCTTTACATCTTGAAGATATCACTATTCCAATTGTTCCCATATGAACACAGGTGTGGTCTCTATCGGGGAAATTATTTATTCATTCATTTTTTTTTGAGAGAGAGAAATATTGATTTGTTGTTCCACTTATTTACATATCATTGGTTGCTACTTGTATGCACCCTGACTGGAGATCAAACCAGCAGCCTTGGCATATCAGGATGATGTTCTAACCAACTGAGCTACCTGGCTAGGTCAATAAGGATATTTTTTTTAAAGAAAAATCTAATTTTGTTTGAGACTTTTGTGAGACTGTCACAAAATTCTACCAGGTGAGCAGCAATATCACAGACTGATTAAACCAGGAGCCAATTTGCTTTCCTTTGAAACCCAGAGGCTGGGATTCCTAAGGCACCAACCACCCTTCAGTTTCCTTTGAAACCCAGAGGCTGGGATTCCTAAGGCATCAACCACCCTTCAGTTTCCTTCTTCCTTATGGAGTACTTATACACTGCTATATTTTACTGCTGCCAACAGACACTTTAAACTCCTTAGTCTGATAGTCAACACCTTTCACTGTCCTTCACCTGCAATGCTAAGATCTCACCTTTTCAAAATATCCTATCCTGACCATTCTTATATAAAATTGTAAGTCTCACCTCTCATCAGCACTGCTGACTTTCCCTTCCAATTACTAACCAGGCCAACCCTGCTTAGCTTCCCAGATCAGAGATCTGGCAGTTCTGCATGCATTGACTTTAGACAGCACTCCTGACTTTCCTTACCCTGACATGCTATTTCTAACCAGTTACCATCATCTAGTGTAATGAATAATGTATTTATTTATTGCATTTGCTATCTATTATCTGTTCCTTTCCATTAAAAGGTTAAGTACCACAATGGCAGGGACTTTTGTTCCTTTGATTTACTAATTCATTCCCAGTGCCGGGAAGAGAACAGTACATAGGTAAGCACGCAATAACTATTTATTGAATGGATACTGGGCTTACAAGGAGATGGTACTGAAAAGAGGCTGCCCTTTTAGGTTGGTCATGAATTTGATAGTTTCTCAGTTCCACCTGGCCCATTTCATTTCTCTGTTTGGCTGGTCCCTGCAGACTTGAGTTCGTGACACTTCTTTTGTCCCTGCCTCTTGCCACTGACTTCCTGGTATCATATTAATCTTTTCATCATAGTAGTACTAAAAAAAAGGAAAAAAAACAACAGATGTCATAAATGCACTCTGTGAAATCATCCATTATTCTTCTCTTTTCCTCCTCAGATGATCTCCTTGCACATAGTACAAACTCGACACATAGTTATGGACTAAAGTGCTCCTTTGGCATTTCTGTCAAATGTTTCCTCCCTCCCTTCCCGTCAAATGTCACCACTGCCAGTTGCTGACCACCATGTAGGAAAGCCTGTTTCTCTCTTCTCTGGTATCTTCCAGACATACCACAATAGATGCCATCCTTTGTGATGACTTGGATGATCACTGAAGGGTACCTATGCATTGCTGCCCTATCAGCTTTAGGCCAGAAAATTCTAAGGGCCTGTTTTAGGGGTGGACACTTCAGAGCTACCCAGTACCATTCTTCTAAACATCTAACCAGAACTGCCACATCTTTCCTGAAGTTCCTGTTTCTGCCTGGTAACAATAAAAATATTATCTTTGTAGATAAATGTTCAAGTTGTTCAAAATGTTTCCAACTCTGTTATAGTTGCCTAAAACCTGATTGAAGCATTGCATTTGTTGCCTAAAGTAAACTGATCAATTTCAGAGGCTAAAAAGCCTTTGATCTTTCCTATTTGGATTCTGTTTAGTTTTATCTTTTAATAACTCATCTTAAACCTCATCTTAACATGTAAACCCCACATTGCTTTTAGGAGATGGAAGCATGAGTCTTTTTTTTTTTAATAAAAATTCCTCTAGGAAAAGGATCATTTGATTTGACAGTTTTCCACACCTGGCACCATACTATGCAGCTAGCCCAGGACAGCTTAATTGCCCTTGTGTATGTGGGGGTGTGGCAGAATGATACTGGGCAGAATGATACTAGGGAGAGGGAAGTCAATAGAGGCTTCACTGGGCAGGACTTTTACAAATGAGGTTTTTGTAACTTCATGAGGTAGTTCGTATAGTTGAAAGCTTAATGTTATTTTTCACCACTGTCCACAAAGTTTAAAATAGGAAAAAATTAAAAGAATCCATGGGACAAAAGAAATTCCTACAAGAATTTTTCCTTTTTCATATGATGTGAAACTTAACCATCCCTCCTCCCCAAACAGTAAATGTACAATGGCAAACACATAGTAAAAAACAACTAATGGTGACTGCTATTTTTGTAAAGATGTGGGACTGCTCATGAGCACAGAGCCATCTGGCAGCTGGGCAAAGGCACTGGGCCCAGGAAGTGTGTCTAAAGAACTGCTGCCTGTTTTATAATTTGTATAGGATCTTCCCAGCCCTGAGTAACTAGGTCTATGTTGCTTGTGGAGAGAAGAAAGGAGGAGTTGGGGCAATCAGAGCTGGACAGAAACACAATAGCATTATCTTTGGACAACTTCCTAAGAAAAAAATGAATATGGATTTATTGGGAGGGGGGAGGCTGTCCTATTTCCAAAGTCTTCCCGTAATTTTAAAAAATGCGGGGGGGCAGTATGTAGCAGTTTTTGCTTTGATAAACACCTACTAATACTGTACTCTCAAATTCACTATCATTTCATGTTAGTAAAATCACATTCAGAGTTATGCTTAAAATTTGAAAACTTACTCAGACATCTTAAATTTAAAAACCATCATCCTTTGGTAAAACTTGCTCTGTTATACACTGAAGCATCCCATTTTTTCAGCTGTGCTATGTTGGAACAGCCAGTTACCTTTTCTTTGGAGGGCAGGCCAAAACTCCTGATCAATTTACCAGTGGATCTTCATCTGCTGTGACTGTGGAAGTGCCTTCTTCTTAATTCTGTTCAGATCTATAAACAGAGAAAAGGGGCAAAGGAATGAAAAAACAGGTAAAGCTAACTAGAAATCTACAATCTCATTAGTTACCAGATGTTTCAAAATTATTATAGGTACTATGAAATGTCAAAGTGTTAAAATTTGAGGCACTTTATCAATTTTACAACAAATGTAATTTAGTTTTTTTTTTACAATAAACTTAATTGGCTATATTTACAATAAACTAAGAACAAATGACTATTCAACATGTACATAGAGAAGGCTCCTGGGGCTTAAAGTCATTGTGCATAATTTGCCACTAATGAGTTTTCAATTAATTTGTAAAATGGCTATTCAGAAAACCTGCTCCTATGAAACCTGTCAGAGTCACAGATTTCAACACACACACACATTGAATGAGATTATTATTTGGAGAGCTCACTCTGTCCTTTATCATTTAACAGTTTATAAAAGCAATTCATAATACCACAAACAGGAAACAAAAACTCAAACCATATTCCTAAAAAGCACAAGAAAACTGTGTTCCATTACCTACGTATTTTTGTGCATATGCATGCATGTACATTTCAAGTAGAATGTGGCTACTATTCAAATTAATGTAATTTGGGGTGGATCACTGAGTTAAGGAGTCAAGGAACTGGAAATTAACAAACCAGAGTTAGAAATTCAACTGGTTTTCACGTTTGACTTGCAGAAGAAGAGAACAACAAATATGGGCAATGACACAGCTATGGAGCAGATGCTAAAGCATAAAGCAGAAGGCAGCCTGATATCACATGAAAAATCACCAGCAATATACTTCTCTTCCTACAATCCTCATTGGCTATCACCAAAGTCACATGAGAGGATTATTGCTTTGATCAACTTTTACTTATTTTCATAACTCCGAGATGGTAAGTCAAATACTTCTATGGTGTGAGATATTAGCAAAGCATCTTGGAAAGTTAGTAGCTGAAACTCTATGCCATGTTTTGAACATTTACTCTTACTTATCTTTATTGGCTTTTAAGTTATTCCTGTATCATATCCTTCCACTCTCCCTTTTTTAGACAGTTTCAGTTTTACTCACCCACAAAATGTTACTCAGTGATGTAATCACTAGTAAAGTGATCACTCCTACAATCTTTATAAGCCAGGTGCTTCTCTTCCCCAGATTTATATTTCCTTCCCAGTCCCCCATCTTTTAAAATTTTTCTGTGATTTTCATTTTAGTGTTTCTTTCCTGCCTTCTTTCCAGTAAAACCCACCATCTTGTTTAACATGTCTGTCCTGAGCCAAAATTCATTTCTTTGCATCCTAAATACTGAAGGCAACAATCACTCAAAGGAAGCTACAAATTACCAGGAAGAAGACAGCCAATAAAGAAAGATGTTATATGTTAGAGATAACCATTCACCTCACTAACGGTGATTCCTTCAAAGTACAGTTGAGGTGGAGGTGGAACAAATTCAGCATCAGATTAGACTCTGTGCTTGATCTTATTTCACTGGGTCAAGCTATTTTTCAGTTTTCCATCAGGACATTCCAACTATATCTCCAAAGTATACAAGGAAGCCATCAGATTTTAGGTGCTATGAAATTTCTCCCAAGATAGTATTTATCATAAAAATTTATCATAGAATTTATCATAAAAACAATTCACTTTTTTTTCCAGTCCACATACCTTAAAAATGTTTTAAAGGAAACCCTATTCTTAGAGGAAAATGGTAGTGGCAGTTACTAAAAATAAGCACTTAAAAATAGTAACTTCTCTACTTAGAAGAGGGGGTCAGAAATCTTTCTTTCATAGGGGAACAAACTATCATATGTTTGTATATATTCTCATTTTATCTTCACAATGGCAGTGCTCAAAAGAGCAGTTATTATAATCTCTATTCTGCTAGTGAACAAGCAGAGTAAGAGAGGTCATAAATTGCTCAAGATTGCCCAGCAAATAAATGGTTTGAAATTGGAACTAGGATGAAAGCCTTTGGTGCTATCTAGTTCCCTTTCCAGTACATAGAACTGCCTAAGCAGCAACTTCACTTTGTTTTGCCAAGAGAAAGAGAAATAGTTTAAAACATAGACTGGGGAACATGGTCTGAGAATAGAAACAAAATTTGATAGTTTTTATTTATTCACTACCTACTATGTAACCAGCATTCAATAAATACACATTTTTAAAAGATTTATTTTAAATGACAGAGGTGAGACAGAACACAAAAAAAAAAAAGACGTAACTTGAATGTTCTTCAGTCATGAAAGGATAAATTTAATTTATTTACTCTTTATTTTTTGAGGGCAGGAGGGTGAGACGGTAGGTGTTGCCACTCCTTGAGTTACTGCCTTGCCCATGGTGACTCTTTTTCTTAGCACTATGTAATTCTCAACTCCACGCCAAGTCATAGTCATTCTATGGGAGACCCAACTGCTCCCATGTTAGCCAAAGGTGGACACATGACCCAAAGTGAGATTCAACTTGTTTCTTTTGAAACTAAAAACTGAAATGAAGAGAGTCTATTCTGTTCTAGGCTGCAAGCACCCCCGTGTGCTCTCAGTCTACAGGAAAGAACCAGTAGGCAAAGAGAAAAGAATAAACATGCTGCCCAAAGTGAAAGGGGCCCAAGAGGCCACCTCACCCTACAGAAGAGAACGGAAAACAGTTTCTTCTTGGCACTCTACGTCTTTCCTGTCCCAAGTCTAGCCCCCAGAGACCCAAGCACTTCTTCCCTAGACTTTTAAGAATTCCCTGGACCTATAGGGAAATTGGCCCCCTTCTTCTGAGCTTAAATCTTTTCCAGTTGATTTCTGATAACTGCAACAATAATAATCTTGCTCAAGACAGTTAAAACTTTTGTATTGAAAAAAATAAAAGGGCAGATATCACTAGAATTTTTTATAAAAGAAGATCCAGTGCCCAAGGGTTCAGAAAAATCCTCTCATTACCTTTAAACAAAGAAAAGCCCAATGCTGTTTCATGGGCAGCATTCTATTAACTTTTACAGAGAAAATGACTTGAAAATGAGTAACAACTCTAAGTCTTTTTAAGACTCTGAGAGCCTTGCTGCAATTTAAGGCATAATCTGGAATAGTCTTGTTATACAGTAGAGTCTGTAAAATTAAGCAAAACCCTACTAGCCATGATAAAGAAAAAGAAAAAAAAGAACAGGCTAAACTGAGCAGTCTTGTTTTGAAGCACAACAATACAAACTTTCTTTTTATTTCAGAAACTTTCTTAAATTCTAGGCAAACAAACCATAGAGCTGTAATGTGAGAATGGCACCCTGAGTGCTTAGGGAGGCATGAAAAAGAAGAGAGAAGTCTAGAGAGGTAGGCCCCACAAGGAGGGCAACACAAGTTTTGACTTGATTATGTCTTCTAAGTTAGAGCTGAGGGAAAGCTAACTCCTATCTTTCCATTATATGTGTGAAAAGACTGAAAACCAAGGGAAGTTCACACAAGATGGTCTCTTTGTTTAATCAAATCATGTTAAGTATGTGCTCCCTGACAGGTACTGTGCCTGGCATGGGAATCAGCAGTACGTTCAGCTTAGACACCTTACTCCTTATGCTATGCATTTCTCTCCACTCTTTGACCCTCACTGCAAACAGAAAGTCCAGAGGCCTACAACAGTTCACTTTTTCTGTCTCTCTGGTGATCTTAGGGAAAAAGAAAAAAAATTGTTATTAATATTTAAAAGGTGAGAAGATTCACATAAAATCTCATGTTCTCATTTTCTCTTGGAATGTCCAAAAATCTGCTTAGGGACAACTGGGTGATGCTGTGTCTTGTGCAGCCTCTTGTCATTTCTTTCTAAGACACCCACCTTTCTTAGTCACTTATTTTTTTTGCCAGGCCTGTCTTCTATAGGCAGTCAAGCTTTTGACTCTGAGCCTATGTTGTTTTCCTAAGTTTCTTCTCTCACATGAAAAACTACAAATTAAAAAAGAATTTTTTTCTTTTTATTGATTCTAGAGAGGGGGAGAGAAATACGGATGTGAGAGAGAATCATTGATCAGTTGCCTCTTGTACACCCCCAACCTGGGACCTGGCCCACAACTCAGGCATGTGCCTGATGAACTGACAACTTTGTGATCTGCCAGATGATGCCCAATGAACTGAGCCACACAGGCCAGGGCAAAACCCCACAAATTTTAAAAGCAGGTTACATGTCAGTGGTAGGGATATTCTACAGAAATCTGAATTAATGAGGTTCCCAGTATACTCTCAGTCCTCCTACCCAAGTTTCACTTTGCTTTTACTCTGGCCAGCTTTCTCCCTGGCCAAACAAATTTCAGAATGAACCTCTATGTTCCACACAACCTGTCTTTTCAGTCATGCTACTGGGTATTCCCCTCTTTGAAGATCAGCTGGAGATTTTGCAATTAATGAACTACAGGTACTGCTCTCAGGGTCACTCCACTGAATACCAAATGAGAGTTTGAAAACAGCTGGTAAAGAAGGAGATGAAACCACTTACAAGGAAGAACTATAACACCTCCGGACTAAGTTTCATTAATACATTTTAGACCCTGTGGGCAGTCTTGGACTTCCCCACCCTACATGAAACTCCTCACAGTCTTAACATTTTTAAAGGAGCTTCCATTTTCTGACAGCTTCTACATATCTGCACATACCCACAGCTCTCTTCGATCCAAAGGGCTCCATACTACCATCCTGCACTCCCTTCACTATTTAAGGTCTCATAGCTCTCCCATCTCAAGTCCTCTCTCCCAGGCTTCACTGAGGTTAACTGGTCTCTTTTTCCTTTTAGATTAGAGATCAGCAAACCATTTCTCCATCAATTGAGACTACAGCACACTATTTCACCATTAGCCGAACAGAGAACCAAAGATGTAATAAAAGTCCCAGTAGTTTTCCAATTTGTCTCCATGCTGAAATCCTTGGTCAATTAAGTACATTTTCAGGTTGATTTACAAAAGCACTTGACAAAAAGAGTAGTAGCAGCTGATATTTACTAAGCACTTATTATGTGCCTATCATCTCACTTAATCCTCTCAGGTCTGTGATATAGGAACTATCACTACATACCTTTAACAAAAAGAAAACTGAGGCTTGTGAGATAAGGCCAATAAGGGGCAGAAGTGGGACAGCACAGACCTGGGCTTAGAATCATTTCTTCCACTGTCAGCCACCATAGCAATCCCTACCTCTATTCCTCCACAACTACTGTTCCCACCACCTAAAACTCCTTTCGTTCCACCTTGTAAGTAACTCACATCCAGCCTTGAAAACCTTGCTCAGATGAAATCTCTTCAGATCAATACACCTATCTCCTAAAATAGACTTCTTAGAGGCAGTGTTTATAACATTTCATTTCATTCTTGTATCCCCAGGTCCTGACATTGTAAGTGTTAACATATGCCTACTGAATAGAACTGAATTAAGTGGAACCACAGGCTTTGACAGCTATGCTCACTAAGGTTAACATGTGCCTGGGGAGGGATATTCATGTCTTGCTAAGGACTTGCAATTAGGTCTGAGCAGTAAGTAGCTGTTCTGGCATTTATTCTCAGTTGTCGTGCCAAGCTCCCCTACAAACCTCAACTCTGCAGAAGGGGAAGAAGGGGTGAGGGGTAAATTAAAGTGCGGTGCTCTCGTCCTCTTAATAGGGGAATCAAGTCTGTCGAGTTGACTGAGGGAAGGGGAACCTGGGAGAGGGGATAGAGAAGTCTTCTCCTTCAATATTGTGCAAGGGGAACATTAATCTCCTACTGGCCTGGAGTTGCAGAACTCTAAAATTCATATAAATATCCTCAGCTGAGTCTTCTTTGCTAGTCTTTGTTCCTTTAAAAAAGATGTCAAATAAATGAACTGCTAGTAAGCATTCCGGTCTAGGGCCATATTTATTAATAAAACTACCAATAATAAAAACTTAGTTCCTGCGTATTTACTTTGGGCTAGAGCCTGTATAAAGAACTTTACATGCACAGTTTCATCTTCAACACAACTCTATGATGAATATTTATAACTGAGGAAATGGGGGGCTACAGTAGTTAAATGGCTTATAGTAAAGGCAGTGGCTAGTGGATTAAATGTGTCATTTGATGAATAATGTTTGCAGCACTGAAAAAAATATTCTGGACTTCTGGCCAAGATGGAGACATACGTAGATGCACTTTTGCCTCCTCACACAACCAGAAGAAGGACAACAGCAAATTTAAAAACAAAAAATAACCATGACTGCCAGAAAATTGAACTGTATGGAACAACAAAGGAGTTAAAGCAGAAACATTCATCCAGACCCACTGGAGAGGCAGAGACAGGCAACCCCAGGCGAAGAGGACTTGAAGCAAGGCGGTGGCTGGCAGACCAGGCAAGGTGGAGCAGGCGATCCCACATTTGGGCGTAGATAAACCAGGTGTAACAACTGGGGAGCGAGACAGATCGTGCAACCCAGGGTTCTGACACAGGGAAATAAAGCCTCAAAACCTCTGACTGAAAAAACCTGTGTGGGTTGAGGCAGGAGGAGAAACTCCTAGCCTCACAGGAGAGTTCATTGGAGAGATTCACAGGGTCCTAGAATATACACAATCCCACCCACCCATGAATCAGCACCAGAAGGGCCCAATTTGCTGGTGAGTAGCAAAGGAAGTGACTGAAAGCCGGCCAACAGCTGAACAAGCAGCATAGTTCTCTCTTGGACCCCTTGCCCACACAGAGCCCCACAACTGCAACAACATGGGTTGCCCGTCCTGGCAAATTCCTAAGACTCCACCTCTTACTACATAACAGGTGTGCTGAGACAAAGCCATATAGCTCAAATGAAAGAAAGAACAGAGCAAAACTCCAGAAAAAGAACTATGTGACAAGGAGATAGCCAACTTATCAGATGCAGAGTTCAAAACACTGGTAATCAGGATGCTCACAGAAATGACTGAGTACAGTTGCAAAATAAAGGAAGAAGTGAAGGCTATGCAAAGTGAAATAAAGATAAATATACAGGGAACCAAAAGTGAAGGGAAGGAAACCAGGACTCAGATCAACAATCTGGAGTAGAAGGAAGAAGTAAACATTCAATCAGAACAGAATGAAGAAACAACAATTCAAAAACATGAGGAGGGGCTTAGGAATCTCTGGGACAACTTTAAACAGTCAAACATCCGAATCATAGGGGTGCCAGAAGGAGAAGAGGAAGAGCAAGACATTGAAAACTTATTTGAAAACATAATGAAAGAGAACTTCCCCAATCTGGCTAAGAAAATAGACTTCCAGGAAGTCTAGGAAGCTCAGAGAGTCCCAAAGAACTTGGACCCAAGAAAGCACCCAGCAAGGCACATCATCATTAAGTTACCCAACATTAAAGAGAAGGAGAGAATCTTAAAAGCAGCAAGACAAAAGGAGAGAGTTACCTGCAAAGGAGTGCCCATACAACTGTCAGCTGATTTCTCAAAAGAGACCTTACAGGCAAGAAGGGTCTGGAAAGAAGTATTCCAAGTCATGAAAGACAAGGACCTACATCCCAGATTGCTCTATCCAGCAAAGCTTTCATTTAGAATGGAAGGGCAGATAAAGTGCTTCCCAGATAAGGTCAGGTTAAAGGAGTTCATCATCACCAAGTCCTTATTATATGAAATATTAAAGGGACTTATTTAAGAAAAAGAAGATCAAAAATACAAATAGTAAAATGACAACAAACTCATAACTATCAACAACCGAACCTGAAAAAACAAAAATGAACTAAGCAAAAAACTAGAACAGGAACAGATTCACAGAAATGGAGATCACATGGAGGCTTATCTGTAGGGTGGGGGAGGGCGGAGAATGGGGGAAAAGGTACAGAGAATAAGATGCATAAATGGTAGGTACAAAACAGACATGGGGCGGTTAAGTATAGTATGGGAAATGGAGAAGCCAAAGCACTTATATGTATGACCCATGGACATGAACTAAGGTGGGGGAATGCTGGTGGGAGGGGGAATGCTGGTGGGAGGGGGAATGCTGGTGGGAGGGGGAATACAGGTCAAAGGGGAATAAAGGGGAGAAAAAGATGGGACAACTGTAATAGCATAATCAATAAAATAGATTTTAAAAATACAGATAAAGATGGGACAACTGTTATAGCATAATCAATAAAACAGATTTAAAAATACAGATAAAAAACTTATAAAAAATTCTTCTATCCTACCTTTTTAAATAACACCAGTTAAAGGCTGGCTGAGTAACCTATTACAAATTTCACTTCTCTAAAAGATTCAAGAAATATCCCTCCTCTTCCATTAAGCCGTTCTAAATATTATTTGTGATAGAGATTGCCATTGCTTACCTATTTCACATCCTTATCTTCCAGAGCACACAATTAGACTACATTTTCCAGTATTCATTGCAGTAAGGCATAGCTATGTGATGGAGTCCTAAAATGTGAACAGGAAGGTTGGGTGCCATTTCTAGACCTGGCCCATGCAAACCTCATTGTCTTCATCTTCAGTCTCTCTGCTGGTCAAAAAGAGAGGGCTTCAAGCACCTAGAGGTGGACAGAGCTACAAAATTTCACTCCTGAATGATTGGGTGAAGCAAGAGTGTCCGCATAACAATCCACACTGATCTATGACTTAAGTGAGAAATAAACGTGTATTGTGTTAAGCAACTGAGGTTTTGGGTAGCAACAGCAGTCAGCCTACCCCGATACAGTACTATTGTTGCTCCGATTACCATCAGAATTTTCATTATCAATAGCACAGCTATAATTTATTGAAGGTGTAGCAAGTAATAGGCATTATGTTAAGTCTTTACATATATGTTTTATTCATTTCTCATTATGAGATAGGTATTACCACATTTTGCAGGTGAAAAAAATCAAGGATCAGAGATCAATAATTGTTTCCTACTCTGAACATTTATAGCACGTACAATATGAAAGATTTGATAATTAATTATGGGTTGCCTTTTTATACACATTGCATCAACAGGTTAAGAAGTTTTCACTCTTGTAGTTAGATGATTTTTCTTGTACTTGCAATTTTTTTTCCTCAACTGTATAGAAAACTATTTATAAAAGGGTTAGGCCTTACATCTCAATTCCATATTATTTACACATTGCCTCATGAATAAACAAATTAACAGATACATGTTTTGAAAATTACTACACATATTACATATTATATATTTTCAAAATTATACTATATATGTATATATGTGTGTGTGTATGTATGTGTGTGTGTATAAATAAAAAGATGTATTGTATTTTGGGCAAAAGACCTCTTAAATAAACCTATGAAGAAAACTGGCCTATTTGTTAAGTTATGTGCTGTTTATTTCAGATCCATGACTTAATGAGTATCATTAGTGCAATTTTTCAATACTGTAATTACATGTATGAGTGTACATAAACACTTAGAACAGTGTCTAACAGATATTTGGTTACCAATAAATATAATCATATGGTGCTTGAATAAAACAAAGGTGATCAATAGAAAGATGTTAAGCCCATAAATAGAGGCTGATTTTAATTACAAAGAATATATTCCTATCTGAAAGGAAAACCATCTCAAACAGGGGTGTCAAACTCATTTTCACCAGGGACCCCATCAGCCTCGTGGTTGCCTTTTAAGGGCCAAAATAATTTTAGGACTGTATAAATGTAACTACTCCTTAACTGTTAAGGAGTTGAAATTACATTTGGCCCTTTGAAGGCGACCACGAAGCTGATGTGGCCCCAGGTGAAAATGAGTTTGACACCCCTGAAAAATGTAGGAGCCAGAGCCAAATGAAGTCTGCCAACTGCCAGTCACACAGTTATAAGATGGCCCCATTCATAAGAATCTGTCCTGACACAATCTTTAAAAACATAAATTCTGGGCAAGCCTAGGAGCCAGGGCTCACATCCTCTCCTTCACTGCTAGTGAAGTGCAGAATGGTGCTGTGGGATTCAGTTCTGTAGGTCTGGCCACGTGGGATTTCCTAGAGCCCAAATATCATTATTTGTAGCCAAATACGAACATGCCCTCCTACAGCTCCTAGAGTTTTTTTTTAATTTTGTTAGAAAACAACACATTGGCCTCTGAGAAAGATTTGCTCCTTCTGAGGCTGTCTGTTCCCAGTCCTCATCTACCCACAGGGCTCCATATCCTACTCAAGACATTCAAAGAATGTGATTAACAGGCTGGAGACACTGGCTTTCATATGGTGACATTTCATACTAACCACATATAACAATTCTGTGATACAATCTTTACATTAACTAATTAATGTAAGTATTTCAATTGCTGTTCATTTAAATATGTTCCAAAAAGTCTCTCTTCTTTGAAGAGTTCTTTTATTTTATTTGGTATACTTTAAGTACACATTTAGATGTCTTATTCATACTCAGTAATTATTTGTAATACCTACTTTGTTCATGGGCTTTTCCTGAGGTAATTTTCCTTTTAACTTCATGGTATCAGCCTTCACAGCAAGCAATAAGGTTAATGCTATAATAAAATATTATATCAGCACATACAACTTTAGTGGCTGTTCAAATATAGCAACACAGAGTATAGAACACCCAAGCTAGAAAAACGTAGGTGTGAAAATTAATGAATCAAACTCTGGATTAACAACTTCTTTGAAAACAAATTCTTTAAAAATGTTTAACCTAGTTTTTTAAAGTAAAGTTCTTTGTTAAATGCCAAGTAAAAAAAGCCAATCACAAAAAAATCACATCTATGTTACATTCCCCAAATGACAAAATTACAGAGTTGGACAACAGATTAGTGGCTGCCAGATTAGTGAACAACAGATTAGGAATTAGGGGCTGTCAGGATAACAGGAATGACTGTGACTACAGAGGGGTAGCAAGAGGGAGATTTCTGCAGTGATGGAATAGTTCTGTATCTTGATTACGGTAGTGGTTACTAGAATCTACACAGGATAAAATGACATAAAATTACACACATATTTTCTGCCAATACTGATTTCCTGGTTTTGATATTGTACTATACTTAGGTAAGATGTAATCAATGGGAGAAACTAGAGAGTAACCAGGACCTCTTTGTACTATCTTTGCAACTCCCCATGAATCTACAATTACTTCAAAATAAAAAGTTAAAATTAGCTAAAAGTATATTGTTATAAACATACTTCACAGAATAATGTATTCAATTAAATAATGCCCAAACCTTTGTAAATAAATTTTCTGACTTTCCATTTTATATACAGATGAATTACCAATTATCTTGATACAGGCAAGAGAGTGGAAATGGAGTAGAACACAGTAGGTACTGCTGTCATGATGCTTACTATTCATGACAATGTCAGCCATAGGGACCACACTAGCAGCCAATATCTGAATGTCTTACAAAGGCAGGTAGCATACAATATGTAAAAATAAAAACATGTATTTATAGACTTCTTATTCTTAAAACCTGTAAGATTTAGCCATTAAAAATAGAGAACAATGGGACAGCATTCTTTAAATATAACTGAGAAATAAAAAACATATTTTGTGATTTCTATATGCTAATCAAGATTCCATTGAACATATAATTAGCAAAATATATTAATTAGATCTATATGATTATCAAAAAGGGTTTTTTTTTAATGTACACATGGCAATAGTTTCTATAATCCATCTCTTTGGGTAAATTAATATAAACTGCTGCAATATGCCAATAATAAGACACAAAAAGAATTCTAGAAACTGGGAGATACAAATTAAACAAGTCAGTGTAAGTCAGTTTCACTAGGGCTTTAGACAGAGATCTGTTTTTAAAATCACTGATTAATATATAAACATTCTGGAACTACCTGTATCTCATACCTAAGCTGCTCAACACTGGTTCTTTGTGACTCAGGGTCTAAAGAGAGGTTGGCAGCACTCATACATACCTTCCTGTTCACTCCTTTCTGTGGTGATGCAATTTGACCTACATTTTCAGTGCCCGTTGAAACTTCTTAGGAGGGGAAGAGTTTTTCATTAATCCTACCCTCTGATTAACTAGGACAGCAAATGCTACTCACGGGCTGCTACTGGGCATAAGCAAAGGGGGAAAAGACATGCCATAGGAAATTGCATGTGAGAACATTTAGAAATACTGCATTCTCTGATTCTGCAGGCAAACTGCCATGGCTTTACAAGATAGCAGCAGCAAGGAAAAGCTGCCCCACTTCTACACCATAATCTAGCCACAACACCAGAACTCCAAGCACTTCTTTATTTATCAGTACTTCAGGCTACCAGCATGATGAAAATTAAACTTGAACCATAGACTTGTCTTTGCCATCATTTTTTAAAATAAACTTTTAATTTTAGGATGGTTTTATGTTTAGAGAGAAGTTAAGATTATTCACAGTTCCTACATGCCCTGCACTTGGTTTTCCCTATCATTAACCTCTTACATTAGTAATTGCTACATTTGTCACAGCTAATGAACCAATATTGTCACATGATTATTAACTGAAGTCCATACATCAAATTTCCTTAGTTTTTGTCAAATGTCTTTTTCCTGTTCCAGGATCCTATTCAGGGTCCCAGAGCTGTCAGGTTTCCTTACTCTTCCTCTAGACTGACAGTTTCTCCAGACTATACCTTTTTGATGACCTTGACAACAGTTTTGAGGAGTACTAATTAGGTATTTTGTAGGAAGTCTCCAATTGTCCAATGGTTTTCATGGGATTATGGGATTTAGGAAGGAAGACCACAGAGGTAGCCGTTTTCTTCCCCTCCTCTCCCCTCCCTTTCCTTTCTTTCTAGAAACAAAGATTTTCTTTATTAATGACCCCAATCATATTTTAGGTACAGGAGTTTGGAACTCAAATACTTAGGAGAAAACAAGTTAAGACCACATTATTCTGGAGACTTCCAGCCAAGATGGAGGCATAGGTAGACACACTATGCCTCCTCGCACAAACAAAATAAGGACAACCATTAAGAAACAAAAAACAACCAGTACCAACAAAAAATTGAACTGTATGGAAGTCCGACAACCAAGGAGTTAAAGTAGACACATTCATCCAGACCTGTAGGAGAGATGAAGTCAGGCAGCCGGGATGGAGAGAGCTCACGGCAAAGCAGTGGCTGGCTGACAGCGAGGCAGCGGATTGTGGAGGGACATGGCGCACAAGGCAGCTGGCAGACTGGGTGGTCCCACATTTGCACACAGATAAACCAGGTGAAAATGGGGAGTGAGACAGACCCCGCAACCCAGTGTCCCAGCGTGGGGAAATAAAACCTCAAAACACCAACTGAAAACACCTGTGGGGGCTGAGGTGCAGGGAGAAACTCCCAGCCTCACAGGAGAGTTTGTTGGAGAGACCCACAGGGTTCTAGAACGTACACAAATCCACCCACGAGGGAATCAGCACCAGAAAGGCCGAGTTTGCTTAGGGGAAGTGGCAGAAGGGACTGAAATCTGGCAGAGAGCAGAGCAAGTGCCATTGTTCCCTCTGGGATCCCTGCCCCACATACAGCATCACAACCCAGCCACTGGATTGTCCCCCAGAGTGAACATGTAAGGCTCTGCCCCTGACTAAGTAACAGGCACGTCAAGACAAAAAAATGGCCCAAATGAAAGAACAGATCAAAGCTCCAGAAAAAATACAACTAAGCGACAAAGAGAGAGCCAACCTATCAGATGCACACTTGAAAACACTGGTAATCAGGATGCTCACAGAATTGGTTGAATTTGGTTGCAAATTAGATGAAAAAATGAAGGCTATGCTAACTGAAATGAAGGAAAATGCACAGGGAACCAATAGTGATGGAAAGAAAGC
This sequence comes from Trachops cirrhosus, assembly GCA_028533065.1. Taxonomy (NCBI): domain Eukaryota; kingdom Metazoa; phylum Chordata; class Mammalia; order Chiroptera; family Phyllostomidae; genus Trachops; species Trachops cirrhosus. The sequence goes on along the minus strand of CM052544.1, from coordinate 51,368,755 downwards.
TGGGACTCAGATCATTGGAGTGGACCAGAAGGAAGAAAGAAACAACGAAACAGAAAAGGATGAAGAAACAAGAATTCAAAAATATGAGTAGAGGCTTAGGAACCTCCAGGACATCTTGAAACGTTCCAACATCCGAATTATAGGGGTACCAGAAGAGGAAGAGGAAGAACAACAAGTGGAAATGTTATTTGAACAAATAATAAAGGAGAGCTTCCCCAATCTGGCAAAGGAAATAGACTTCCAGGAAGTCCAGGAAGCTCAGAGAGTCCCAAAGAACTTGGACCCAAGGAGGAACACACCAAGGCACATACATAATTTACCTTAGACAAGATTAAAGATAAAGAGAGAACCTAAAAGCAGCAAGACAAAAGGAGAGAGTTTCCTACAAAAGGAATGCCGATACGACTATCAGCTGATTTCTCAAAAGAGACCTTACAGGCAAGAAGGATCTGGAAAGAAGTATTCCAAGTCATGAAAGACAAGGACCTACATCCAAGATTACTCTATCCAGCAAAGCTTTCATTTAGAATGGAAGGGCAGATAAAGTGCTTCTCAGATAAGGTCAGGTTAAAGGAGTTCATCATCACCAAGACCTGATTATATGAAATATTAAAGGGACTTACGTAAGAAAAGGAAGATAAAAAACATGTATAGTAAAATGACAGCAAACTCACAATTATTAACAACCACACCTAAAACAAAAACAAAAACAAACTAAGCAAACAACTAGAACAGGAACAGAACCACAAAAATGGAGATCACATGGAAGGTTAGTGACAGAGGAATGGGAGGAGGAGAGAGAGGAAAAATGTATGGAGAATAAGTAGCATAGATGGTAGATAGAAAATAGACAGGGGGAGGGTAAGAATAGTTTAGAGAAATGTAGAACCTAAAGACCTTATAAGTATGGCACATGGACATGAACTAAACAGGGGGAATGTGGGCGGGAGGGGGTATGCAGGGTGGAGGGGAGTGAAGGGCGGAAAATGGGACAAGTGTAATAGCATAATCAATAAAATGTATTTTAAAAAAAGACTGCATTATTCTGTAACTCATTATTAGTAACATTGTAAAGCAAAAAAAGCTTGGAAGGAGGAGGAAGGGAAGGGGAGTGAGGGAGGGAAGATAAAGAAAAGGAATTAAGTTGATCAAGTGGATTTTTCTTTTTTTTCCTTTATTTTTAATTCTTGGTAACTATGAAGTCCTTGCAAGAACAAGTCATTTCTGCAGATTATTTTTCAAATGTGTACAAAATGGAACCAAAATGGAGAATCTCTTAAGAAACTGAAGAGGTGCAACATTAAAAGCTATGATTATCCAGTAGCAAGTGTTCCAGCCTTCAGTTGCCAGCTGCTTCCTCTTCTACTTACCAGGAGTTAGAGGGGTGAAAACGACTTCCCCGTAATTGTTTTCATTTATTTTTTTCTCAGCATCTGGGCATGCTCGGTTTAGCACCTTGAGGAAGTCAGATGTTTTGCCTGCATACATATATGAATATAGGCCTTAGAGCACTTGATGTGATAGTGCAGGTTGTCCTGGAACATGTGTATCAGGTTGATGGTATTGTCTCAAGCAGTGGTGTTGGTGTAGTGAGGGAAGAGCACAAAGGTAATATAGCCGATGTTGTCACCCACAGCAGCATCGGTGTCTTTCAGCTCCAGAGGAGGTTCCCTGTGGCTAAAGGGGACCTGTGGGGTTGTGTGGCTGGCTCTGTGACCTTCTTTGAACTCCTGGATGAAGACCTTTCCAATGACCACATTGTTATCCTTAAACACTGTGCTTAAAACTACTGTGACTATGCTCTTTTTAGGCTCAACATACATGGTCTCATCATGTCTATAATGGACGATGGCCCTGTTCTCACCTTCCTTGCCCTCTTTTTGGAACTGGCAGTATTTCTCACAGACAGAGGCAAAACAATTTCATTTCAACATGCCAGCCTGATGCACAATGGAATCCTTGGATGCAGGCAGATTTTGAAGGTAGTATAGCAAAGACATATTGTATCCGGATTCTGGATTTACCAAGTTAACTCCCATACACTCTCTTTAGTAACTCATCACCAGCACACACCTGAAATTCCTTGTAGAATTTCAAAGAAATACTGGCCATCATTTTTGTTTTGTCTCCCTTAGGATTTGGAATATGATACAGGACCATCAGAATCTGCAAAAGTTACTTCTTCTGCTTCTGGTTTGTTTCCTGCAGCCACATCCTGGAACATGAACATGAGCGTCTCCTTGATTATACAGTTGTTCACCTCCAGCAGGATGATGGCCATGGATGGCCCCAGAAACCTGAACCCGCCGGCTGAGCCACCACTGTCCCACCGCTGCTGCCGCTGCTTCACCCACAAGGCCAGTCTCTGCCCAGCCCCCAGCTCTAGCCTGCCACTTTTCTGCAATGCTGCCATTTTTATTATATCACATCAAGATCATATTTATCACTATTCATGTTAACTTAATCATCTGGCTGAAGTACTGTTTGACAGATTTCTCCACTTTAAATATATTTATTTTTCACTTTCCATACTGTACTCTTTGGAAGGAAGTCACTATGTACAGTCCATTTAAGGAATGGGCAATTACGTTTCACCTCCTTTCAGGGAATTATCAAAAAATCATTTGGAATTCTTCAACATATTAGGCTTGTCTACTCTATTTGCTATTTATTCAATCATTTATTTATATTAGTATAGACTCATCAGTATTTATATCAGTTTGTTTTATATTATTTTATATTTACATTATATATTTTATATGTTCATATTTATAATAATACTTATTTTACTACATATATGTACATTATGTATTTTATTTATATTTATATTGTATATTTTAGTTACAATTATCTCTTTAAGACTCTTCATTTTGTGGCATGATAAACCATGAAGAAAATACTTAGTTATCAAATTACCATCTAACTGGCACCTTTCGGGTTTGATATGGCCAATAAGTGCTGTATCATAATGAAGTTCTTCCAGAAGAAGTAATTTTTTTCTGTTGTTGGGGAAAGAGAGAGGAAATCTAGAATTAAATGCAGCATGTTAGATGTCCTACACAATCAGGTTTCTTGCTTTCTCCCCCATTATCTTTAAATGGTTATTTACTTTATGTCAACTCTTAATTACAAGTGCTAAAGGAAAAAAACAAATATCAGTCAAGTCTAGCTTTAAAATACAATACTGATGACTTAACAGGAGCAGCTACACCTTCCAATTTATGGTTTGTATATTTTAATGCACACAGTTTTTCTTCATTGAGACTAAACCAATCAGCCCAACACAAGGACAGAACCAGGAGCTTCTTGGGCTGTGGGGGTACCTAGTGGAAAGCAAACAGATTTCTGTAGATAACTAAACTGCACAGACTAGAGTTTATTCCCTGCAACACACAAAGGAAATTCCTTCACCTTAGGTCCTCAGATTCCAACCTTTAGTCTGTGTAAACAGGCTATGCCAGTGATTTTCAACCAGTATGCCACAAGAATTTTTAAAACATGCAAATTCCTGACTATTTAGGGGCACTGACCTCTTTTTCCTTTGACTGTCAAATAAATAATTATAGCAGCCAACACAACAATAGCCATCTGCTATGAATGGATCAAAATTATAACAATTTTTTGGTCAAATCAGGAAAAAATATATTTTGGGGTGTACTGCAAAATTTTCGTAATCAGTTAATGTGTGCCAAAAGATGAAAAAGGTTGAAAGGCTGCGCTATGCTAATAAAATCTTTAGTGACCTCAGACTTTTTTTAAAAATAGGAAGTAAAGGGTTTATAGGAATAAATATAAAGGACACATGGACAAAAACTAGGGGGGTTGGAAATGGGAAGGGATGGGTGGGTGAGCTGGAATGGGAGTAAAGGACAGAAAACTGTACTTGAATAATGATTAAAATAAAATTTTAAAAAAAAGAAAAAAATTTATTTATAATGAAAAAAAAAATAGGAAGTAGGCTGAGCCCAGCACCTAATACTGCTTTTCTGTGTCACCTTTTTATTTTTTATCCAATCTGAGTAATATTTATATTCAATAAAAATTTCCTGAGCCTCTAGTATGTACTAGGCAGCACATTATGCCTGTTGCTTCCAATTAATCTAACAGATTAGAAAAGGTTAAGAGCCCTGTTTCTATTTTTCCCTCCTGGCAAAGATGCTGAAGTTGATGGAAGATAAGTGAAGCCTTTATAATGCTGAGGACACAAAATAGTCTGGAGAAGCACATGGTTTAATGTCTACCTCTATAGTTATCTGATAATATCTTAGAAAGAAAAAGATCATAACTTCCTTATCTGTATAACAGATACAATCAAACATACTTCCAGGGAGAACGCATGGAAAACTTAGTCCAGGCATATACAACAGTTCTGTAAGAATTAGCTCACATTTTGCATTTCATCATAAACATACATAAGCAATACAAGGACTGCCTCATTAAGGTGTTTGTTTTTCTTTCTTTGTCAATTTTACTATCTTTGTAAACCCTAAAATCATGATCTTTAAAAATGTCAATTCTTATGTCCCAGTCAACCTGTTTTTTGATAAATAAACAATGTACATTCATTCAAGCATGGGACATAAGCCAGAATAGGCAGGAAATATTAACAACAATACAGCTAACATTGTTGGAAAGCTTATTTGGCACCAGGCACTGTGTGGATGTTGCAAAACAAATCTATGAGGTGGATATTTTAATTATCCTTAATTTCCGAATGAGAAACAGGCCAATGAGGTGAAGTAACTTTTGCAAGGTTGCCACTCATCTGGGCTAAGCAATCTACCCTTACCAAAACAAAAACAAACAACAAACAGAATTATATCAAACACCTGAATGTAAACATCTATTCCTTACCTCACATAGCTGATTCCTTTCCAAACACCATTGTGCTGGGTACTGCAACAGAATAAAATAATCAGCTAAAATGCTTCCATTCCTACAGAGACACCAACTGGGAGAAGGGTTTTGGACACTTCTGCTTCCACAATATTTTCAATGCATATAACCCATCAAGGTCTCCAGGCAGCATCTTACAGAAAGTAGGAACTCCCTAGCCCAGCCAGCAAGTCTCTCCACTCTCTGGCCCCAGTTTGTGCCTCAGGGCATTTGTACTACCTTCCAGGTCCAGCTAACTTCATATCAGAACTCAGTTAGAAGTCACTTCATCTAAGTGGAGTTAGTTACTCTCACACTCTTAGTTCCTAAAACAGTTTAAGAGATCTCCAGCCTGCTTCTACATTAATTTCAATATTCTCAGCATGGGCATCTCCCCTGCACATTACACGCCTCATGACAACCACACAAAGGCCTGGAGAAGAACAATCCCTTTCTAGAATTAAACAGACCAGGATTTAAACCCTGTTATCTATTAACAGAATGTGTGGCCTCAAGCAAGTCATTCAGTTCTCTGAGGAAGAATTGAGATGACACAAATAAAGCACAGTCCTGACACTTACTAAGTGCCATTATCATTATTACCCCATTATGCAGATAAGAAATTGAGACTCCCAAGTGGTCAGATACCAAAGGCCACAAAACTGATGAGTGAGAGGTAGGGGTCAGGGCTTGATACCAGTTCTTTTCCTTTCTTCTACAATTCTTATTGAGCACTATTTAAGTACCACACTTGGTACTGAGGACATTGCTGTGAAACAGGCAGACACATAACCTATCCACATGGTGCTTATATTCTGGTAGGGAAGATGGCCATCAAATGTTTACACAGATAAATTGAAAGGTGTTTGAAAGAGAAGAGTGGAGTACCTAAATCTGTGTTCAGGATTTTAGAGCAAGTAACAAGATCCCTGGGTTTTGTCTGTAAGATCAGCAAAGGCTTCTGTGAAGAGGTGGCATTTAAACTGGAACCAGGAGGCAGAAAAGGTGTATGGAGAGGAGAGTGGCAGCTGGCACTCAACCAAAGGGAATCTCAAGAGAAAGACTGAGGAAGCATGGCAAATATGAGGAACTAAAAGGGCAGAGGAGGCTGGAGATGCAGATGGGGGCTAGATCAGAGAACCACTGAGGGACATGGTAGGGTTCCAGATATCATCCATTCTTGAAGGAATAGGAAAGCACCAAAAGCTTGGCTGTCCTTACTGAAACAGTCAATAATAAAAGGCTCACTCTGACCACAGCTGGACATGGCAAACGCAGACTTTTGATACTATGTGTGAGCCATATGAACGAGTCTCTGGTAAAGACAGATCAAAGCACTTCTTTTTAATTACACAGCTCATGTTTCCACTGAAGTGCACATCACTGATTATTATTATAGTTGAATGTGAACCTCTATCCACTTCACATAATTTTCTGAAAAACAGAGTAAATAATCTTATTTACCTTCCTATCTCTCAAAACCAAATGCTCAATAAAACTATGGACATTGCTTTTAGAGAGAGAGGAAAGAAGACAGAGATCAATGTGAAAGACAAACATCAACTGGTTGCCTCCTATATGCACCCAGACCAAGGACTGAACTCACAACCTAGGTATGTGCCCTGACTAGGTATTGAACCCACAAACTTTCGGTTATAAGATGATGCTCCAACCAAGCCACACAAGCCAGGGCCAGACCCACTTTTACCAACTAAAAATCTCTTATATTTATATTGGCTGAGTAAGAATTTTCTTGCCAACTCATTTTACCTTAGTTACATAGATCTGAAAAGGTAATATTCAAGGACGTAAACAAAAGTTCCACTTTTCTTTCGTATCTTAACTTTAAAAACAAAAACCCACTTCACCAATGTGCAATTAAAACCATAATTTTTATATTTTAGGATAAATCCCTTGTGTACAGTTCACATAATTTTTTTAAACCTTGGTTTAATTTTAACCAAGAACAAAATCCTCCAATAGAAGGTCTTCCAGTGATTTTCCAATTCTTTTGAGAATTTTTCAGATTCTTTCTTTGAATATTTAGCTACTCTGGTAAGGGTATGGTAACTATTTCGACTACTTATTTTAAAGGTAGAACTGAGTCATAATCAATCACTCACATGCTTTAAGGTTCATTTTTTGGATTTCAGGAAATGAGGACGATGGGATAAAATGATGAAAGTGGGATTATGAATATGCTACCAGGGTATGATAGAAATTTTCTGTTTGATCCCTCTTTTATCCCCGGATGAATTTTCTACCATTCTGACCCTGCCCTGTGCCCCAAGGCCTGTCCTCTATGGGTAGCATCACTGGGTTCATGCAGACAGGCTTCCAAGTTGGTATGGCCGAAAGAACACACTGGAACTCCTTCAAAGACCAAAAAGGTGGAGGGCAAGTGGGGGAAGGGTGTAGTGCTTCTCATTCCCTCCTTCTTCTGGGTTGCATTTTCAATCAGTGGCTGAATCCCTACAGTGGCCTTCTCCTCTGTGGCTCCAGCTCTCTTGCTGGACTCCAGGAATGAATGCTATTTCTTCTCTTTGCTCCACTGGACCTATTAAGCAGTTCTCACTGCTGTTAGTTTCTGGGTGAAGGAACCCCATGTCACCCTTAACTCTGTCCCCTCCTCTGAAAGTAAGCTCTTCATTAAAGTCTCCTGAACTTTATGTATTGGATGCTGTTTTCTGCCAGTCCTAAGAATTCAAACCATAGACTTGTAAAACCAGCAATCTCCCTTCTTTGCTTGTGAGCAGTTATCACAATGGTTATTCATCTTCCAGAGCAATTCCTTCAGACAAGGCACTGTATGTAAGCTCTTACAATTCTCAGGTAGAAACGACACCTTTCAAACTGGTCAGTGCAGGAGAACACAGGAGGTGCTCCTGAAAGGCACAATAGAGGGGTTGACAGGTAGGAGTCCGTTACACGTCAAGAATAAAATGTTTACAAGGAGATACCACTTTCTCCTACTTCTACCTGGGCTTCCTCTTGCTGAGAGCTTGGAATTGAAGTCAGCATTTTATTTTCACCCTGAATACCAGTAAGTTGTATCACTGCCTGGGGAAGTGGCCCTGCGTGTCAACTTGACTTTGCTACTTTCTCAGACCTGAAGATCTGCTTACCACTAGCCAATACACACAGAAAGAGAGCCAACCATCTTATATTACTAGCCACCTGCCCATGATCTTTTCTTCTTTCTCTCTTTCATCCCAGGATAAATCTTTCTTCTGCACTAAGGTGAAAAGATAAGCAGGATAAAAAATTCTGCTTTGCTTACCCTTACCTATCTCTTTAACAGATGAACACTTCTTTTCTGCAGGAGAGGACTGGCATATGCTTATACAATAATCTGCTCTGAGCTCCTTCTTTGGATTTTTCTTTTAACAAGGTGACTGAATTTAAGGTTAGATGTTAATTGGAAATCAGCTGGGAGTCTATAAACACTCCATCTTGCTTTCATTTGGCACAAGTAACCTAGATGTTACTATCATTTCTGAATATTAGGGCATTCTTTTGAATAAGAGCAGATTTAAAGAATTCTTCCAGGGAGTTGATAAAAACTGATGTGGCTTATGTCAACAAGCTATTCCAACAAGAACTCAAATGTCTCCCTGTGTACCCAACAGGCATTCAGAGCTGACAGAGCTGCTAAGATAAAGACACAGGCACATAGATAAATGGCAGTCTACAGAAAAGATATTCTAAACTCTAGTCATGACCAGCCAAAGGGAAAGACAGATCTCTTCTTCCACCCTGGTGGGGAAATCCCTTTCTTCAGCTGTAAGGCAGCGCCTGAGTGAGGCAGTGGGATTAACAAAACTGAGTTCCCACTATATGAATATTTCTATCACTCTTTACTCTTACTTCTAAGCATTCATTTCAAAGGATATTATATTGGGGAACTATATAAGGAGCTGGGTGGATACACATCAAATGTTAAAAGTGGTATGTCTGGGAAATAGAAGTGTAACTCACTTTTATTCCTTCTGAGTATTTGTGAAATTTTCCAAATTTTTACAAACACTATGTGTGATTTTTGCAATCAGGAAAACATTATTTAAAAAAATGCTGTAAGTATTCAGGAATCTGTTTTCTATAAGAACCAATTTATGTAATTCTTGAAACTCAAAATCTAAATTACTTTTCTTCTTATGTATTTTAAGATTGTCAATGTATAATTATTTTATAAACTATTCTTTAAACTTACAAAACCATTAAAAATGTGAAAAACAAGAATGTTAAATTGGATTTAACATTCAAATTGTTCCCCTACTATACCTCATGACCTTAACTGAGACAATTTAAACTCTTCAAAGTCAAAACTCATCATTTTTACACTCTGAAGTACTCCCTAACACACATGAAAAGGAATGGAACTGTTTCTCTTTGTAAGAACACCACACAGACAATATCATATGAAGTTATATGGCTAAGACACTACAGATAAAAAACAGACTGGTGTTTCTTCCACTACAAATGCTAGCCAATAAAAACTGTCCAGTCTACAGTTGATTAATACTTGACACCAGATCTATGGAAAAGAAAGCTAACCATTGCTGGCTGTTAGCTAAAGCAACAGACACACTAAGAAACGTGCCTACTACCAGTTCATGACTGCTGTTTAATAAGACAACTAGTTTTTCAGTTTATAACAGAAAACTGAAATACTATCTTTTCTAGGAGCTACCTGCCTCATAATCTATAATAGGTACACATGTGTTATTTGCTGTTTTATAGTACTAAAATATATTAACAGATAATCTTAGAAATCATAAATATCTTTACTAGCTTCAGGAAGCCAATAACTTTGAAAAAGTGATACCTTTTAAACTGTCCTAATGTTGTAGCAAGTGGTCTCTTTTCTAACTTTGATTTTCAAGTGATTTATAGTTATAACTACCAGAAAGATAATAAACAACAGGATGGAGAAGGGAGGGGTTAGAGAATGGAGTCTTAAATATTTCCTCTTAGAGCATGTAAGAGGAGATATGCCAGACCACTAAAAATTCCTTTGTGTTCAATATGTTGAAACTTAAACATATCAATGAATAAAATATATAAAAATAAAAGATCAATGTATCTCTTGCATGTTTCTCTCCCTCTCTCATTCCCTTCCCCTCTCTTTAAAAGTTATAATATCTGCCCTGGCTGGTGTGGCTCAGTGGATTGAGTGCCGACATGTGAACCAAAGGGTCTCAGGGTTCGACTCCTGGTCAGGGCGCATGCCTGGGCTGAGAGCCAGGTCCCCAGTAGGGGGCGCACAAGAAGCAACCACACATTGACGTTTCTCTCCCTCTCCACTCTCCCTTCCCCTGTCTAAAAATAAATAGATTAAAATCTTAAAAAGAAGCTGAAGTTCAAAAACAATGCAAAAATAAGACCATGAGACAAACTTGAAATGCAAGAGAAAAAAAAAAGCAGTTTTTGGACTAGCATTAAGTCTTAATTGAACATGGTTAGAAGCTGTAGAAATCAGCTGAAACAAATTTAAAAAGACACTTCAAAAATTAGTGTTAAAAGTTAAGACAGAGTTCTAAAAGCTAGGGAAAAGTGTGAGATCTCTCTATTTACCAATAGGTCTGGCGAAACAGAACCACCACATCACCACGAGGAGCACGTTTATGGTTCAGACTACAGTGAAACTTTAAAAGCATGGGGGAGAGGGCCTAACATAAAACATTATTGTTAAGAGAAAACTACCTGAAGACCCTAATTAAACAAAAGCGTCTAGTGCTCCTCTCAAAATCTCTTGTGATAGTGGACCTTGTGAAGAGCAGAAAACAGAGCAGACCATTTAAAAGAAGGGTCCAGGGGTTGGGAGGACAAGTGACTGCATCACAAGGTGGTAATTACACCATGGGGAAGAAAAAAAGGCCAGACTGAAGGGCTCCAAGAGTTACTTCAAAATGAGCTAATCACTGCTAGAAGAGGTGGGGTAAGTTGGCTCCTCACCATGGGTATTTGTGGGAAAATAAAAAGATGCTGGGCCTCCAAAGTAAGAATAAACAAAAGCGGCTGCCAATGACCAAGGTGACTACTAGATACCTTCCTTATACCCCAATGCTCCCAAAGTAATAGAGGCCAAACATATATGTATACATCTCCGATTCAGTGCAGAACCTTCAGAAACCAGAAAAGGGGCTTCTGCAGTTGGTAAACCACTGCTCTAGAACCGCCCTCGGCAAGGGCGTGGGTAGAACACTCAGATTCTCCAGCCAACAGTCCTATACTGAAGGAGAAATCACTTGCCTTTTCTAAATCATATGCTCATCTGAAAAATGGGGGAAAATCTGCTCTTCTCTGACTTCAAAAGCTTAGAGTATAAAATAAAACACGGAATACATGTGAAAATTCTTTGAATAAAATCACATTGGATTTGCACATTTTATCATTTGAAACATGGTTTTACTTACACTATAAAGGATAGATAATGTTGATTGGTCCTTTAGCCTAGGAGCTGTAAGATCTAAAATGTCTGAAGTATTGGCAAGGTTACAATGAAAGCAACGAGACACCAGCAGAAGACAGAAAAACAAATGCAGGGCAGTTTAGAGAAGTTTAGTGCAGGGGCCAATTTATCTTACTGTGTCCTAAGGGAGTCACTATGTACTGGGTAAAAAATATTTTTAACAGGGACCCTGTTACCAATAAAGTTAAAGTACAGTCCATATGCTTTTCTTTAAAAATCAGGGAAATGTGTATGCTTTAGAAAAGAACACATAAAACATGAATATATTATTGTACTTACAATGGTAAGCACTGATCAGCAGAAATGGAAATGAATGGTATAGTCACAAGAGTTCTTCTCACACTGGTGTTTAAAAACCCTTGGAGGCATGTGGGGTTGGGAGGGTGAAGAGTTGAGGTGTTGCAAATGTTAAATGTGATAGATAATGCACAAAGTAACTCTCACATAGCAGCCCACAAGTGTTCGGACAGAGGACATCTGTTGGTTTTACCAGCCCTACATGAACTCCCCTTGCTGGGGAACGACAACTCCCCCAGTAAGTACTTTCTGGGAGAGGAAATAACTAAGCACCTGTCAAGGGCCAGTCTGGGCCTGAGAGATACTCTCCCAGTAGAGAATGGTGTTAAAAACAGTTAGTTGGAGAGGTTAGTAAACCCAGTGTCCTGAGGTGGCACTGCTACCTGGATCCCTGAAGCTACTCTGGATCTGATCCACTCTGAGGTTTCCTTCCTCAGCTCTGTTGTCGTTTCTGGGAGCTATACCACATCCTTCCAGTAACCTCTTTTTTTTTGCTTCAAGTAGCCAGATTTAGTTTCTACTGCTTATACCAAAGACCTTTAGCTCATTAGCTATTATTTCAAGTCCAGAAAAATCCATTTTCTCAAAGCTTTTGGGAGATAAAATTTAATTTGATTGGCAAGCAATTTAAGCTATTAATTTGATGGTAAAAAATGGATGTATCATGGAATTGAATACAAAATTCATGGAAAATATTATTATATTGGATTTTTCCATTGAGATTCTTTAAACATGTGCTTTCTTCTACTACTTGCTCTCCCTTTCCCATGAAAGTTTTTTCAGCTGTGGGTTTAAAAAGCATTGGTATAGTGATAAGTTCCCCCCAACTTTTAGGATCTGCCCCTAACTAGGTAAAAGATCTAGGGCAAATTACTTAACCTCCCTAAGGCTCACTTATCACACCTTTAAAAAGGGAATAATAACAGTGCCCACCTCATACAACTATTATCCCAAGAGATAATACAGGGAAGCACTTAGCACTGCTTCTCACAGGAGTTTATCAGTCAAGGCAAAGAAAAAAATTTGGTTAATACAACAAAAGCAAGGGACATATTGTTTGCAAAGATGTCCTCAACAATGACCCCCACCCCAACCCCACCCAGTTTTCTATAGGCAAGACCTGTGGTGTGCTGGTCTTATGGCTTGCCATGACTAAGTGAATGTGGCAGAGTGTCACTACATGACTTTTCTTTTAAAGATTTTATTTATTTATTTATTTATTTATTTTATTTTATTTGTTTGTTTGTTTATTTTAGAGAGGGGAAAGGAGGGAGAAAGAAGGAGAGAAACATGGATTGGTTGTCTCTAGCATGCCCCACAACTGGAGATCTTGTCCGAAACCCAGGCATCTGCCCCAACTGGGAATCAAACTGGCATCCCCTCACTCTGCAGGCTGGTGCTCAATTCAATGAGCCACACCAGCCAAGGTGACGCTGTATGACTTTTTAGTCCAGGCCTCAAAAGGCTGTTCAGCTGTCACCCTCTTGTAATAAGGTGCTTCCAGGTAAGAAAATCTGTTCCAGCTGCTGGAAGATGAGATCAAGTGCAGCTCTGATGAGCTGCCCCAACTAGAGGTCCCTAGACCAACCCACTCCAAATGGAGTTTTTCAAATGACAACAGCCACGTTAGAGACCTCTGGCCAAGCAAGACCAGCTAAGAAACTACCCTAGCCTAACTGTGCGCAGATAAATGTTCACTATTTTAAGCCACAAAGTTTTGGAGAGGGTTGTTGATACTCAGCAATAGATAACTGACATATTTCATGAATTGTCATATTTCTACATTTTTTAAAATTCCATGCATTTCCCAAAATTTCTGTGTTGTATTGAATAAAAAATGAAATGAACAAACTCAAAGCTCGAGGATGCCAAATAACTATGTCATAGCCAAATGTGGTTACACTTCTCAATCTTCATGACCAGGTCGATGATTCCAATTCCTTATAAACACTGAAATATATCTTTGTTAGAACTTGGGGGTATAAGGCAGAGAGTTGAACATGCTCTTAAAGCCAAAAAAACTTACGTGAAAAATTTTCTAAATTTATCATAGTTATACCACAAGAATGCAGATGCAAATATAGTCAAATTGAAATTTAAGGTAACTGGCTAAGAGAAGAAAAATAAAACAACACTGCTATGATTTATTCAAAAACTAGGAATCAAACAGATTCTCCTTTAACAGTTTTTGTGCCTGCATTTTCTTCCATATACTTTATTTTTTTTAAGATTTTATTTATTTTTAGAGAAGGGAGGGAGAAAGAGAAGGAGAGAAACATCAACATGTGGTCGCTTCTCAAGCACCCCTTTCTGGGGACCTGGCCCGCAACCCAGGCATGTGCCCTGACTGGGAATCGAATGGGCAACCCTTTCCTTTGCAGTCTGGTGCTCAATCCACTGAGCCACACCAACCAGGGCTTCTTCCATATACTTTAAAGATGACCAAAATCCTCTTTTAAATATTCATCAGAAACTATCAAGAGGAAATGTTTACTTTCGTTACCATCTAATTGACAAATATTTATGTAGCACCAACTCCATGCCAGTGAGTTGTGAGCACCTGAACTTTTTCTTTTCTTTCTTTTTGATAGTACACAGAGACACCAGGGTTAAAGGAGCATGACTGGGTGAAACTAGACCACTCACCTGTCCTGGTCAAGGTACCTGGTCTGGTTAGAGGGTTTAACCCTCTAACCAAATTCACCCTAGTGAATGTGGCAAATAAGGCTCTACCCTAATGTGAACCTATGACTAGAAGGGAAGAAATATTAGCCAATATTATAATTATCAACACCAATATTATCATTATCATTACTGTTATTATTCTATACCCTACTGCTTCTACCACTTCTTCCTCATTAGTTACTATTTAGTATCTGGCACTCTGTTAAGCACTTGCACCCTTTAATCTTCATAACAACTTAGCAAAGTATTACCCACATTTTAGAGATGAGACTGAGGCCTTTACATGGACAGTAAGTGATAGAGCTCATGATTTTAAACACTACTCTATACTGCTTCCACACATATGAATTCATTATGGTTTTATAGGAATTTCAACAGGGGGAAAAATCCTTCCATAGCAAGAATTGCAGTTTAAAATACTACTTGATCAATGTAAATGTGTTTGTTTTCAGTGAGTTTCTTCTGAAAACTGTTTAGTCCTGTGTGGAATTTTTTCTTTCCTTCTGGAAGAGTCTAAACAACATTCCTATCAGTAATACAGAAAACAGTTTTAAAGGTATGAGAAAGTGTATTTCATTTTTTATTCAATACAACACAGACAATGAAGGGAATTAGTCATCTCAAGGAATGAGGCATCAATTAGCCACAAATAGGGGATGTTTTCAATTACTATGTTTATTCTTTAATAGCTTTGTTATTTTTCCTGATTATCAAAGAAGCAAATGCTAAATAAGAAAGAGAAAAACACTTTTTAAAAATATCATCCACAATCTTATTACCTAGAAATAACAAGTACCTACTATTAAGTGTAGTATATCCTTTCAGATACATTATATTCAGATACATCACACATTATACATATTCACATGCTATTTTTTCTGAATGTCATTACATACCAATAAATATCAACCTGCATCATCCAAAGCCTGCATAGTATTTCACTGTATTGATATGCCCTAATTGACTTAAACCCTTTATTAATAGGCATTTAGATTACTTTCCATGTTTTTCTATTATAAAAAAAAGTTTGGGCAGTGAGTACTCTGGTTCATACATCTATGTACACTTGACCAGCAGTTGGTTTCTTTAAGTTAAATTTCCTAGATGTTGGTTTGCCATTTTATTTATGCCTTTATTTTTATGGCCCAAAATGTCATCCAGAAAATGTATATCATAGTTACCTTTTTAAAAAAGAATATTGTTAAATATTAAGTACAATAACATATTTTATATTTCTAATATCTAGATAAAATGGCAACCACTTTTAAAAACTGGAACTTATTCCTAAATAGCTAAATGTTTATTCATGCATCTAATATTACATTAGGTTTATATTTGGAAGGGGGAAACTCAAATACTCAGTAACTTCTAGTGGTTTTATTTTCAGCATAATGTTGTTGTTTCAAAAGTTAAAACTGTAAAAGAACATACTTGTTGCAAAACAAGCAAATTAGTAGAGAATGTTAAGGAATGGACATATCAATCAGTTATAGCAATTACCAGGTCACCAAATCTTCATCCTATATAATGGCCATGAGAGAAGGGTCAATGAAGAGAAAAAAGATGAAACTAAAAGCAGCATCCCTCAGAGCTTCAGTGATGGCCGGATGAAATTACACACAGACATATACATCTACATGCTCTGTACACACCAATCCTGGAGCTAATCTCTGGGGGTTAGAGCACAAGAGGAATCTTTGTATGCTTTATTTAACCAAACATCATGCAGAAAGTGGGTGGGGGAGGCTGAATAAAGATTTCCTTAACATAAAAGTGTCTAGTTAGCAACCTGAGGACCTAGTATCAATTACTTTCCTTCCAGGGCTAGGGGAGAATAAAAGGAACTTGAAGCATAGGGCCGCTCCGAAGGTACTGATTCCCTACAAAGCCATTACACAGGACAGGGTTCAATCATCAAGTTCTACAGAAAACTGTAAAAGGTGAGAACTTTTTTAGCAATAAATAAAATTTACTGGTCATACAGTATAATATGTGTGCTAAGAAAGCCATGCATTATAACTAATAAAAACTAACCTACTTGAGTTTCATCCTAATGGGGAGATGGAGCATTAGATTATGCATGAAATACCTGAAGTGGCAAATGGCTCTGTGTGTGTGTGTGTGTGTGTGTGTGTGTGTGTGTGTAGGGTGGGAATTGCTTGGTGATGCAGAAAACCTATAGGACTGATGAGTCCAACATTTTTCTAGGCAAACCACATTCTATGGGTCAAATCCAGCTGCTTGCCCATATACACCATGATCCAAGAATGGCTTAAATGGCTGAAAAAATAAAGTATTTCATGGCATATAAAATTTCATGAAATTTAAATGTTAGTGTCCCCAATGTTTTACTGGAACACAGCCATGCCTATTCCCTTATATTTATGACTGCTTTCTAGATATACTGGTGGAGTTGAGTAAGTACAACAGAGACCTGGGCAGCTTGCAAATTTGAAAATATTTACTATCTTGTCCTTTACAGAAAGATTGCTGACCTCTGTTCTGGGCCATAAAATCATGCTGTTTTGAATGAATCACAGCTCCAAACCTGTGTATTCTTATTGGTTTGGCCCCTGAAATACCCAGAATTTAACTGCCAGCCTAACAGAAAATTCAACCTAAATGTTAAGTGTATGGGACAGGTCTAACAGGTCTTATAAAGCAGGGGTACCCACCCATGGAAACCAGAAAGATGTGAAAGGCTTTTCCTGAGTTGAAAGTAGGATAGTCCCAGGTTTATATAAGAATGGGTATAATTAAAAGTTTTCTCTGAAAGAATGTATTAGCTATCTCCTTCCAAAGGTGAGAATGAAACCATCCTCAAAATGGCTACCACCTTTGAGCATTAACTAGGAGCTACAACTGAGCAAAGCCTTTTGCTTTTATTATCTCATTTAATGGTCATCTCTTCAAGACTCAGCAAGGCTGACTGGCTCAAGCTGAACACAACCAGAAAGCTAAGGAAATGGAAGTCAATCCAAGGCTGTCAAAACCCAAGAGCCTAAAGCTGTGTTCATAGCCACTACCCCACTTGAAAACAGAAGGCATGAATGCTCACCATGAACAGACGAAAGGAAAAGGGAAAGACCACAGAAATACTAGAAGCAAGTTATATCTTTATGGCCAGGACATTATAAGCATTTTATTTATATATCTCTCACTTTTTACTTATTACCCGAATATAATTCAGTTCTTCCACTGTCCCTATTGAGACATACTGATATAAGTAGCAGCTGCAAAAGCCTTTTAAAGATATCAGAATTAGACAGCCAAAGTTATAGGTGTAACTGCCACTAATGAAATCCCTGGGGTACCAGTGAGGATCCCATAAAGGAGGAAGTGAGCAAACCTTTTTAGAGATAATGGAGTACAAAATAAATGTGTGGTTTTTAATTTAGATTTTCCATTTAAATTACAGGTGAAGAGCAAAACTGAAATGGAATCTCACCCAGAGAGAGCTACATGCTTGTGGGTGGCTATTGCTTCTTTCTGCCCAGCATCCATGTCCTCAGCTTTGTCAACTGCACCACAATTTCCCTCCAAATGTCCACTATACAAGGACAACAAAATCCTCTCATTTTTGAAAACTTGATTTTTAAAAAACGTTTCAATTTGTTAGTATTGTCACCATACTTATTTGAAAATACTGTATATCAGTAAGTACTACAGACCATGTTTATACATGTTAATTAAGATGTTTATTAATGGTTACCCACATCTAGCTTCCAAATCCTTCCTGTGGAACAACTGAGGGGCTGGTAGTTTAATATAAGAAAATCCATGCCAGCCTCCCAATGTCTCTACTAAGTTAGTTTTACCCAGATAAGAAACTAGAGGGTCAGGCAAGTTAAGTAGCTATAGTAAATGAAAGAACCCAGATTTGAACTTATCTGTTTTAACTTAGAATCTGTGTTTTTTCCATCATGCCCTGCTCTCTTGCCAAGGCACAAGCATATTTTCATAGAATGACTGCCTCCAAGTCAAATTTCAAATTTGCTGGAGAATAATAAAAGAGTGGAGTTGAATGAAATGTTTGCTCCAGGGGCTGGTAGTCAAGCTCAAGTCTATGCTGATAGACCATAAATCTTTCTCTTCTAAGTTTTTAAATATAATTTAAAAACAGACACAGTACACTCTAGATAGCATGTCAAGCCCTTTATGCATGTGGTTTATCAACTAACAGGCAGCGCTTTGCAGTGGGAACAAAATGGAAGTGTCTTTCTGCACCTCTAAGGCCACATGACTAGGCTAAAGAAAACTTTAAAAGGCAAGTATTGAACGCGAAGATCCACTTTTCCTACTTCTTCCTCTTATTATTCAAACTCCCATTTTATTTAATAAAAACATATATATCTTAACTTTTTTTAGGCCTTGGTCCTCTTTTATAACAAAAACTATAGGCCTTTTCCCCAGAAAAATATACATACACAAAAAGTCAGGATAACAAATAGGGGTTTAGGAATCTCTTGAAGCCTATTAATGGATCCTAGAGGTTCACAGACCTCAGGATAACCCTTGCTCTGAACACGTATTATAGAAATGCCTACATCATTTCAAAGAACTAAGGTAAAGACCATTTACCTAGTTCTCTCATCATCCTTTATAGTTTCAGAAAGCTAAAATTAAATAAACAAACTTTCTCAAATAGACTCCTATAATCTCAAAGAAACCAGGAATCTAACGACGAGTAAATCGCCAAATGTAAGGTCATATAAATCCAAAGTCCAAATCAGTTTGTTATAGCTTAAAATCTGTTACTTCTTTCTGCTCGGACATTTCTCAGGAAAAGAAAGAAATGTTAATATGGCCTAGTAGAGCTTGAGTCCTTCCTACTTTCACATTCATGAACATGTTGATATATTATATATCACAGCAAAAAGAGACCATTTTTAAAATTTACTAAAAGGTGTTCTTTCACTACATATGATGTAAAGTCCATTAAAATAATTCATAAATATTCAACACATAGATCTGTGTCAATGCAATTGGGCGTTAAATTATGTGGCTGATAAAGCAGATTTTTAACAGTTCATAAAGGCTCAAGTTTTAATGTGTTTCCCATCACTTGAGTCAAGAACTTTCAGAAATGTTTATTTTCAGATATATCTCAAACTGTAATGTTTTCCCAATCTCTCTTGGTCAACTATTACTTTAGAACATTTCTAGCACTGTCCAACATGTTGTAAGTTACAAAAGGACCTTACAAAAAAGCAGCCAGGATTCCATCTATGAATACAATGACTGATGAAAATTTAATTGCAGGAGGCAGGATACTTGTCTATACACATTAAAGATTATTTTGAATCACTAGACACCGTTTCAAATCAGCATTATGATAACACTAGTAATCAAGTAACTTAAACAAGAACTTCATTTCACTACTTGACAATTAATTACCTTTTAAACAATAATGATCCTCGCCAAAGTGTCACTTGGGATAAACAGATAATCAGTTGATACTTTTGATTTATAATGTGTAGTACTTAAGATTTTAAGTAATTCTTTTGGTTAGAGTATCTTCACTTCTTCTAAAACCAAGAAAATGAGCAGCAACTTAAGCGGAAGGCTGCAAGTATTTAGGCCAATATTATTAAGCCAGGGGAGGATTCCCACCCTGGCAGGGGAGAGAGTTATACCTCAGAATCTTCACTCAAAGTAACTTTTTTTTTTGCGGGGGGGGGAACCTCTCTGCCAAAAGTTAAAGATGCTAACTCTTCAAAGTACTGTTCAAGAGCATTACTGAAATTTCGACGTCATATATATTAATAAAATTTCACATATACTGGTTTCTAGCTAGAGGTTAAATTAAACACACTTTCCTTTCATTGACAATGCTTCCCTTTTGAAAGACCTGAGAGAGACAGGGAGAATGAATCCAACTTCAGAAAGGAAACTGGAACAACCAGATCCATCCTACATAATTGCTTCATCCCGGAAATGAAGAGGCAGTATACTTGGGGGACAGGAAAATCGGAAAGTAATTCCACGCTTAATAAAATATCAAACCTCGGTTCGAAACTCAGGCTGTTGTGGCTAACTGAATCTATCCCAATGGAGATAACGCCAGTTGTATTGGCGTTTGCTTCTCCTCGACTTCTCATTACCTAAAGGTTGCCCTTTGGGAGAAACTCGTCGAAACTGAATCAAAGTGACTTTTGGGAAGAGATGTCAATGTAATCCGCAGTGTGTTCCGGATATGTGTAACTCTACACACAAAGCAACGTTTCTCATTAAGTAGCTCCCTCCCCCTTCACTTTCAACTTCCCCTTGTGATAGGGACAGTCACAGACATTTTTTGACAAACCAAAAAGTGAATAAAAGCACCCGGTCCCTGATCAGCGACAGGACCCCGACGCCGGGTAGGACGGCAGACAGGACGCTCTCAGTCGCGCAGCGAGCTCCTCTCGGAGGTCGCCAAGTTTCTCCTTCCCCTTTTCCCAGCACCCGCCAGCAACCCGGGGAGTAGGGGCGGCCGCTGGGGCCCGCTCCTCGCCACCTGGACGCGGGGCCTAATTCGATCGCCACCCGCGCCGGTCGCAACTGAGTGCATTCGAGACTCTTCCGGGCACGCGTGGACACTAACTTCCCGGGACCCTCGTGCAGCGCCCCTTGTTCCACGTCCCCCAGGTTCAGCTGGTTCCAGCCGCCCTCGCCGCCCTCCCCGCCCCCGAGGGAACAAGCACACCCCCCAGCAGTGGCAGCACTGCTGGGGTGGCCGGCGCCACTGCCTCCTTTCCCGGGAAGGCGTAGGGCCCCGACCTGGGGCCGCCCGCAGCCCCCGCCGCACAGACGCGCCCAGAGATCTCACCTGGCTCCTGGCATCGGCCTCCGGGGCGGCCTCTGGGCGTGGGCCGGGAGGGGCAGCGGGGACCGGGCTGCTGCCGGGGCCGCAGCCCGCCTGACTAGGCGGGAGGATTCCCACACGCGCCGGCCGCTGCCGCCCCCGGGGAGTGCGGGCAGCAAGAGGAGCTCCGGTCCTGCGGCGGCGCGGTGCTGCGCTGAGCGGCTCAGGCGTCGGAGCGGGCGGCCGCGGGCGCCGCCGCCTCCGCCTCCATGGCTGTTTACCCGGCTGCATTGTGGGAGTTTGACCTCCACCGCCGCCAACCGCCGCCGCCTCAGCCTGCGCCGCCGTCGCTTTGCACGCCATGGGAGCCGTGACTGACGGTGAGGCCGCTCCTGCCACCTCGGCTGGCTTCCAGGAGCCACGGCCTGCACGGCCGCTTCCGGGAGCCCCGGGAGCCCCTCGCCTCCCTGCGCAACCCTCCGGGGCTGCGCGGACTCCCCTGGCGGCTCCCCGGAGGCCGCGCTGGGCCAGGGGAAGCTGTGCCGGGAGGGTGGTCGGGCGCCTGGGGCGCACGTGGGCGGGTGGTGCCCGGAAGGGGTCCGGGCTGTCGGGGAAGTGTTAAGGGAGTCCTCGGTGTGTTGGTGGGCTCTGAGGAGTCGCACCCAGAGTCCGTTGGTCCTGTGGAAGGCGGGAAGCAGTGGGAATCCGGGGATGGGGCGGAGTTGGGGCCAGCCGGGGAGTAGAGGAGGTCCAGGACTAGTGTACAGGGAGTGTCGTACCGAGGGTGACACCGTACGGAGTCCGACACCTGGAGGAGTCCTCTGGACGGAATGGGAAGGGTCCCTCCCCTTGGTGTGAATCGAAGTGAGGCAGGGAACTGGCCTTGCGTTGGGGGGTGGGGGGAAGAGAGCGCCGGGAGAGTATTTTAGAGTAGGTGGAACCGCATCTAAAGGACAGCTGGTGAGTGTGCGTGGGAGATTTATGAGGTGAGGAGCAAGTGTAGGGGATGGGGCTACCTAGGGTAGATCTTTAAAGATTTGTTTGCGTGTGTGACTTGAGGAGGGAGCTTCATCCGCTGGAGTGGGGGAGGGGCAGAGGCTGGAAAGTTGTGACGGCAGTTTAGGAAGGTGACTTGTGTGAGGAGGAGCCCACAGGGTTGTCTGTGGACTGAGCAGATGTAAGAGCTTGATTCCTCGGGGAAGATGGACTGGCATGATGGGCAGCTGGAGGGAGAACCCAAGAAGCTGTCCAGTTAGGAAGGAAGTCCTTTGACACCTGGGAGGAAGGGGTTATATAAGGGCGCTCTGTTTATTTGAAGAGAGAATAACTAGTAGCCATAGCTACCCCTGGAGAGGACACTTTTGAAGAGTTGCGGATAGACAGATCTCCACAGTAATGGGCCAGGCAATGGAAAGAAGAGTAATAGGCCCAAATTTGTGGGTGTGATAAGGAGTACTGGGGGCGGGGGTGATCTTAAAGATTCATGGGAAAATTTAACTTTGCTTCATTCCAGTTTCATTGATTCAGTAGATATTCATCCCACCTGGTCTAGGCTTTAGACTTACAGCCCAGAACCAACTGGCAAGACCTTTCATCCCTTCTGAGGTTACAGTCTGGTGGGAAAGACACATTAGATAATAGTTTGATGTGTGGCCAATGTTAAATTTACCATAGGGAATGTACAAGGTTGGGAACTGTAGAGGCATGTAACAAAGATTTCTTTAATCATTCTTGGAGATCAGAAAGCCTCCTTGAAAAAGTTACCCTTAATCCCATTATAAAGGATGAATAGATATAGTAGGACTGGTGTTCCAGGTGGAGAATGACTTGTTCAAAGGTCCCAAAGTGTTGGAAGAACTCAGAGATGACGAATGTTGGCTATAGAACTTAGAAAACTATGAGCAAGAGATTTCTGAGAGCAATAGAAAATAATTAAAAGTTTTTGAACTTGGTGTGTTGTGATCAGATTTGCATTAAAAAAATTGACTACTATACTCTGCTATGTGAAGAATGATTAGAGAAGGGAAAGTGAGAAGATCCTCCCCCATTTCTAACATTTATATAGTATTTGTTATATGTCAAATAGTGTTCTAATTATTTTCCCCATTTTACAGGTGAAACTAGGACATGAAGATGTTAAGTAACTTGCCCAGGGTTGCACAGGTAGTACGTTCTAGAGCAGGGGTGCCAAACTCATTTTCACCAGGGGCCACATCAGCCTCGCAGTTGCCTTCAAAGGGCCGAATGTAATTTTAGGACTGTATAAATGTAACTATTCCTTAACTAGGGGCAGGGAGCTGGGCACTGCCCCTGGGTAGAAACAGGTGCCTGGTGGGATAAAACAAAGTGGAGGGCTGGAGGCTTGTGTTTGCCACCTGTGTTC
Organism: Trachops cirrhosus; assembly: GCA_028533065.1. Taxonomy (NCBI): domain Eukaryota; kingdom Metazoa; phylum Chordata; class Mammalia; order Chiroptera; family Phyllostomidae; genus Trachops; species Trachops cirrhosus. The sequence continues at coordinate 51,345,259 of CM052544.1, read as the reverse complement.
TAGAGCCTGGGTTCAAAACTGCTTACTCTGGTTCCAGAGTTCTTATCCTTCACTATTATTTCATCCCGTCTTTCCGCTACTACTGCTGGATCCTCATAAGAGCTAATGGGGGTTCCAACAAAATGGGAATGCAGAGAAGTAGACATATGGGAGAGAAATTTATGAGGGAGAGTGTCAGGACCTCCATGACTGGGTAGATATGAGGGGAAGGATCAAGGATAATCCCAGGTGCCTTGAGTTGAGTGACTGTATGCTTGTTGATGCTACTATGCTTCTCTATTTATTGAGGTAGAGATCTTCCAAGGAGAGAGGTTTTGTCAGATAGGAGATAAGAAGGAAAAATGAGTTCTAGTAAAGTGACTACAGTCAAGTGTCCCCTAAATCCTGAGAGGCTGTAGGAACTACCACATGCAAGCTGTCTGACCTTGTGCAGGTTAATTAACCTCTTTGAACCTTAGTTTCATTCTTTTTATGGGGATAATAATAAAATCTGCCTCATAGGGTTGTTTTGACAATTAAATGCAATAAAAGTTGTAAAGTGCTTTTCACTGAATCTGACACATAGTACTGTTCAGTAAATACCAGTAAGTATAAGAGCTTGTTTACTCATCCCTCCTCCACTTTCCTGAGATGAGAACTGTGCCTTCTTCCTCTTTTTAATCTGCACTATTGTCCTTCTCTGTCTGTAGACAGATCTACCTCATCCATTCCCCTTTTCTCTTTCCTAGAATCAGTTAATCTTTCACTTGTAACCATATTAGTTCATGTATATTGCTGCTGTAGCCCTTAACACTTAACTTGGCTTATTCTAAAAATATTTACAGCAGCTCATCATATGAGTAAACACAAAATAAATGGATGAGGAAGCAGGGCAAAAAGAACATGAAGACTAGGAAAAATAATAGGAAGTTAGAAGTGGGGGTGATCTTAAAATGGTAGGGTACATATATTAAGAAAGATACGGTGGTTCTTATTTCTCTAACAGTCCATACCAAGAGACAGGAGCTGGTCCATTCTGTGATGTAGTGTTTATGAGAGAAGGCAACATTAGATAACCAGGACAAGCAGTGTCTTTTTTAAAAACACTGGAGAAAAAGCTTATCTTTGAGGTGCTTATAAAGCAAAGCCAGTGTCATGTTAATTTTGCAGCACTGAGGATCATGGGGCTGTAAATTAGCACATCACTTACTAGGTGAAGGAAGACTAAATCACAAGTTAGAAAGCACTCCAAAGCCCATAGACTGTGGTTTAGGTGAGTAGCTTTGCTGGTCTGCCTTAAATTTAGAGTAAGAGTTGTTTTGTGGGGGTTTTTTTTTGTTTTTTGTTTTGGTTTTTTTTTTTGCTTCTTTGCTTTAAGAATATCTAGACCATAGAGGAATATCTAGACCATAGATGAAAGGATGAACTACAACTCTTTTAGGCAATTCTCTATAAATGTGGTTTTCTTCAACTGAGATTTTGGTAAAAATCAAGCAGAAGTAAGAGGTGTGTGATAGGCCAACAAGTGTCTATTGCATACCTTTTAGGCACAATGCCAGGTGCTGGCTACAGCAATAAACTGCAGAGGAAGGCCTGACTCCTGCTTGGGGGAGGGAAGCAATTGTGTGTGATCAATGAGTAAATAAGAGAACTTCTGAAAAAGAACATAAGTTATTTCTGAAGTTAATTGAGTTCTGAGAATGAACTAGATAGAATGTAAGAGAGCATAATGGAGAAGGGCTGCCAACAACTAGGTTAAAATAGAGTGATCAAGTATTGCTGCTCTCCAAAGTGACATTTAATGTGAGACCCTCAGGGGTCAACTCTGTGAAGACCCCAGAAAAGTATTCCATATGGAGGCAACAGCTAGTGCAGAGGCCTGAGGTGAAAACAAGCCCTTCTTCTCCCTTTAGGGAAGATAAGGGCGGGGTGGCGGGGGCAGGTGGACCAAGGAGCAGTGTGACAGAAAAGGAGGTTGGAAAAAATTGCATGAATAGCCTTATGGGCTATGGAAGGGAGATTGGGTTGTCTTTTGTGGGTATTTGGAAATGATTGGAAGATTTTAAGCAGAAGATTAATTATCTGATGCATCTTTTCAATCATTCTGTGTAGACTGTGTTGAGATGGATTCTAGGAAGGCAGGAATGGAAGCAGGGAGGCCTATGAGGTGTATTCCAAGTGAGAGACAAGGTCATTTTGAACTAGGGTGATGGCATTGAAGACTGAGAAGTGGGTGGCTTAGATATCACAATCATTCTGAGAAGTTCTTGAAGGAGTACCAGTACCTGTCTTTGGAGCATAGAGGAAGGCTGTTGTCCTCTTCTGAATCCTAATCTGAGGTGCCTGGCAAGGTGTTGTGCCCATGTAATCCTTACATATGGGTCTGTCTATTTAGTTGAACTTGGAACTCTTGGAAGACAAGCTTTTTATTTCATGCACCCAGCACAAAGATGCATTGATTAATTTGAGGAACTTCCCTGCCTCACAGGGAAGTAAAGAAGCACCATATTGCTATATATAGATACTGTGCTATGGATATTATCCCCAGCAGAGTCATTTTATGGATAGAAAAATGGAGGTCTTGGGAAGTCAGTGACTTTGTCATATAGCCAATTATTGGTAAAACCATTCTCTCTCCCCTCCTGTTGTACCCCAGCATTTTGACTAAAAAGCAGTTTGGATGTTGTCATTTCTAATTTAAACCACATTCACAGTTTGTATTTTGTATGTTTAATTTAAGGGTGCTAAACAGTGTCAGTACACTGATAGAAATCATTTCAGAAGCCCTTTCTGCAATACAAGTTATATTAAGTAGATATATTGATATGCCAGAGCAACAGATGGGAGATGAGAAAAGGGTGGTAGGGAGCTGGATATAACAGTACATTCCATTTAGGAGAGCTCGTTGTTTTTGATAGTGTTTAGTTTCTTTTTTTTAAATTGGAATGTGTAATTCATGGCTGTATGCTTGTTAAAACTTAAAGTAATGGTTTTCATTATGCCTATGAACAATGTCACAAAATAATGGAACTGTACTATGACTTTCTAATCATGTAATTGTTTATAGTTTCCTTTGACTGCAGAGGAGACACCACTAATCTGTAAAGGAAGATAATAATACACACTCTATAGGGTTGTTTCAAGGATGAAGTGTAATACTATGTGTAAAGCACTTTGACCATTTATTTTATTGTCCAAACCAGAATACTTTTCAGAGTGATAGAAAACAAATGAGATGTGTGGTCATCAAATAGGAGTATATAAACACTGTGTAAGTGTTTGCTGCTGCTGCTGTTATTTCTATTTCTATTGCCTATCTAGTGTTAATTAGATGCTGTGGGCACAGAGTTTTTTTTTCACTAGTGCCAATGAATTTGCCCACTTTGTTCCTTAGGCTGTGGCCCCAGCGCAGGGGTTACTACTACTGTTCAACTATTAAATAATGTTTCCTTAGACAAAATAAATGGTTTCACAATGCAAGATTGGAGTTTCAACCTTGACTTTATTAGCACCATACTTTAAATATTTAAATAAGTCTAGAGAAAAACAAAGGACCTCAACACAATATTTTTGCTTTTCTAAACTTTAATTTTGGTTTAAGTAATTTACATTGACATCAGCAATTTATTTAGAGTGGTCCTAAGTATTTTGCAAGAGATCAGTATTTACATAAAGGAATCAAATTATCTTATACTTCCCACCTTCAATTTTTGTGTCTTCTTAATAGTGTTGGCCTTAAAAATTGTTTTTAATGATTTTAAGCTTCCTGAAAGGAGGAGCTAGGTGTTATTTTACCATAAGGAAGCTAACACAATGGAATATATGTAATTCACCACCTTGAACAGTGCTGAGCTAATGATAATCTAACAGGAATCGGCACACACATTGTTTTTACATGGCTTTAGTTTCTCCTCTTGTTAACACTTTAGGCCAAGCCAGTTTTCTTCTTGTTATTGATACATCATAGATTTATTAAGGAACATTGATTAGAATTTTTAATACACAAAAAAAGGAAGGAAAATACCTCAAAATGACTATTACATTCACTACCTAGATAACCATTGTCTATGTCTTTTTAAGTAATACATCTCAGAAAATTCAAGAAGAAATGTGACGAAGTGAGCACCTTCCTCTAATTACCTTCCATTACTAATCCCTCTCCCCAAAGGTAATCACTAGAAACTTTTTTGTGTGCCCTTCCAAAATGATTTTCAAATGCTCATAAATAAGGGAAATAGTACCTTCTCTGGTTCTAGACTCCTGAGTTTGAGTCCCAGCTCTACTCCTTACTTCTTGTAACATTTAATTTGGGGCGAGTAAAAATATTTTTTTACCGTCATCTATAAAATAGGAGTAGTAATGTCTATTTACTAGGGCTGTTGCTCAAATTAAATGTGTTTATATGTGAAAACAATTTAGAACACTACTTACTTAGCATGTTGCAAGCATTATGTATTTGTTAATATGCCAATATGTATATATCCTTTAAAATTGTATATGAGGGGGACCTCAAAAAAACCAGAATTATCTTCTAGAGGGCAGGCTCCTTGTAACACAGGCTTCCCCCCACTAGGTGAGTGATCTAGGAACCCATCTGCATCAGTGTACTAACTGGTGTTGTTATGAGAGGGTGCATTCGGCTTCAGTGAATTTTTTTGAAGACTCAAATGTATTTGCCCATTTCATGATGGGTGATTTATGAGCACTCCTGCCTGCACTACGCTGAGCATTCAGCAGTTTTTGACCAAAAAATGGCATGACCCCTGTTCCCCACCCTCCCTATTCACCTGGTCTTTCCTCAAGTGACTTATTTTTGTTTTCCTGGATGAAAAAAGTCCTCAAAGGGAAACATTTTGCGTATGTGGAAAAGGTGAAACAGAAAATGGCAGAAGCTGATTTAGATGCCACTAAAAGGGATCAAAATTGATGAGTTCAGAAAATGTTTTGGGTAATGGGAAAAATGTCTCAGTAGGAGTATTATATCCAATGGAAAGTACTTTGAAGGTGACTGAAGTTTAAACATGAAAATAAATATTCAAGTTTATATAAATAAATTCCATTTTTTGGGTCCTCCCTCATACAAGTGTTTCCACATTCTTCTGTATTATACTTCTGTAATCAATGATAGAGCTTGGATCTCTGCCCACCTCATTTTTTAAAATATAAATGTGTAGTATTCTAATTTACAAAACATTTTTAGCTATTTTCAGTTTTTTTACTCTTAGAAATAGTGTTACAGTGGAGCTATTTGCACAGATGCCTTTGTACACTTGTAGGAATAATTTCTAGAATATAGGTCATATGGTATATATAATTTTAATTTTTTTAAGATTGTATTTATCTTTAGAGGGGAAGGGAAGGAGAGAAGGAGAGAAATATCAATGTATGGTTGCCTCTTGTGTGTCCCCTGCTGAGAACTGGCCTGCAACCCAGGCATGTGCCCTGACTGGGAATCGAACCATGATCCTTTGGTTCACAGGCCCGCACTCAATCCACTGAGCTACACCAGCCAGGGCTAATTTTAATTTTGATACATATTACCACATTGCCCTAGTGCCAGCTGTTTTTTCACTGTAATCCTGTCTCAAATTGTTATACCTTCCTGTGGTTTTCAGTTTGGATTCAGAGGGTTTGAAAAAGCCAGTGGTGGGTTTGTGTGCCTACAGAAGTCCTTGCTAACTTGCCTTTAGAAAAGAAATGCTAGGAATCATTGGTAGAGCTCAGGATTGCTCTCTCCTGGAAGCAGGTGAGGTGGCAGTGCTGTAGGGCTTCCAGTGTGGGGAGTCACATTTGATGCTAGGTGGAGGTTTCCTAACAGTGAGGCTCTTGCCATTGGTTGTGAAGCCTTCACCTGTCCCTAAAGAAATAAGTGTTTTGGAAGTTGGTCCACCATTATTATCTTCCAAATAGTTTTCCTCTTTCCTTTTTTGAATATTTACTCTTAGATATTCTTAAAAGTTGTTTCATAATGGAGGTTCTAATAGCTACTGTGAGGAATAACAACTGGGTTTCAAAAGGGTTTGAAATAACTAGTTAACTAGTAATTAAATAACTAATTAATATAAGGAGGCCTTATATTAGTAAGGGTTTATGAGAGATTGTCTTTCCACACTAACATGAGAACACAGTTTAAATGGCTGTGTCACCTCACAAGAGGCTTGGAAATGGAGAGTTGATCTACTGACTATAAAGGAATAATTTTTCCTGCCTCTCTATTTATGGAAAATGGGCATTAAAATCTAACCCCCTGAAAAGATTTTTTAAGGCTCAGTGTATTAAGTAATTTTATATTTCTTCTAGATATACATTGGCAGATAAAATAGGAAGGGATCTACATGCATCTCAGTTTTGTGAGCAAATATTTGTTTATCAGCATACAGGTGTCATAACTGATTTTAAAGTGATTTTTGAGTGGCAGACATTTTGTAGGTGTAATTATGGTACCACATATAACATAACTGAATGCAGTGGGAAATCTTCCTACAAACGTAAAGTCAAATGGAAGACCACCATTCACCAGGCAGATGATAAGCATTTGGGTTTAAAAGCTCTTTCTAGATGGTGTTGATCCTCATAGTAAAGAAAGTAATTATGACAACTAAGGAATGATGTTGATAACATCAATAAAATAGTTTCTAAGCCATCTTTACTGTTTTTACAGGGTGAGCCAAGGTCCACCAGAATTATTATTAGCATTGGAATTGCTTATAAAAGGCTTCAACCATGATAATAGTTTATGAAGTCAATGTATATAGTATACAAAACATGTTTTAGATCTAGAACTAATGGATGAGGTATTAAAAATAATAATGCTTACACCATGTGTGTTAGGAACTGTCAACAGTGGGCCATCCTTGAATTTCACAAGAGCAGAGCCTGTTTTTAAACTGGTGCCTCATCCCTTTGATTTTGTTGCTGTTGGGCATTGTGCTCTGCTTTGTATATGGTTTTTCAGTAATTCTCATCTCCAGAGAATCTTTTAGGCAACTGTCCATGCAGTTTAAGCTAGAAATATTGCGACCTTACAATACGAAGTTTGAGACAGAAGTAAATTTGTGAGAGATCATAACTGGGCAAAACTTTGTGTGTATAAATGCATAGTATCTATTTAAGTATATTGATTTATCTACAGATAGATATTCAACATTTAATCATTTTTTACCATTTTTAGAATGATACGAGTTATAAATTAAATTTAACATTAAGATAAGGATACCTTTTTTTCCTGCTTTTCTGCTATGAACAGGCATTATGCTCTTTTGTATATATTTTAATAAAGTTTCATGGAATTTCTACAAAGTGGATAGTTTTATTCCCATTTAATATATGAAATTAAATACTTGTCACATACATACACACACCCAAAGTAAAACTGTGTGAGCTAAGCAGAACAGTGGCCCCAGTTTTGACTTCTGGCCTAGCAGTTTGGCTGTGAAGACATGCTCTGCTTTTAGAAGAGGGATAGGACTGAAGCCAGAAAGTGGACTTGACTGCTTTGATGGAATCCTTGGCTAGGGCTACCAGACTGATCATACCAAACTCCTCCTTGTGCCTCCTGGTGTTGGCATTGGCCCTGCCTTCTCCTAACCAAGTCTCTTCTCAGCCTTGACCTGCCTTCTAGGACCTGTGGTTCTAATCTCTACTTTAATTCATGCCATTTTAGGTCCTAACTGTATATGCTTTGGTATCCTCCTAACCTCCCTCCCTGCCTTTAGCCTTTCCCCAGTTGTAGTCCATTTTGTATTACCTTCAGCTTAATCCTGCCAGAAAGTCCTGCCCATGAATCTTTAGGAACTCCCAGTTGTCTACCAGCAAGATCCAGGTCTACTAGTCTGGCTTTTACTAGTGTGGACACACACAATCTGACCACAAACAGTCTTTATGGGCTTGGGTCCCAATATTTGTCTTCACTCACCCAGCCTCACTGGTGTTCTAGGGTAGTCATGTCCTTAATCCAGCTGTTGCAGTTTATAGCTTTGTCCCTGCCTGGAGTGGAGGCCAAAAAAGGACTTTAGCTTGCCATCTTTTTAAACAGTGTTATGAGGCATAATTGATATACAAGACCTGCACATATTCAGTGTGTACAGTTCATTGCATTTGGACATATGTAAACACATATGATACCGTCACTATATCATAGCTTTCTTTTTCAAATAATAGCTAACATTTTGAGTATACATGTGGTTCAGAAGCAAATAATATAAAAAGATATTTCCCCATCTTCCAGCCCATTCCTCATCTATTCCCTTATACTGCCCCTCTCTTGGTTTTATTAGTTTCTTGTATATCATTTTGGGGTATCTTTGTGACTATACTCAGTGTGAATATAGATTCTTATTCCCCCTCATTTTTACATGAAAGAAACATGTCAAACATGCAGTTCTTCACCTTGGTCTTTGACAAGTTATCTTAAGTCACTGCTCTGTGTCAGCACATTGACATTTTTGCTTTTTTATAAAACCTCATGCTATTTCATCATATTCCTATATGAAAATTTAATTAGTCCCCTATTGATGGACATATATCATATTGCACATACGCAAGTATATCTAGCATTATTAGTTCAAAGGTTATGTATTTGAAATTTTGCTAGATGCCTTTTGGCTTTTTTGATTGGTGATTTGTAAATATCAAAAAAGCAGCTCAAAATCAACTTGCCCTAAAACCCCCAAGCCAAAGGGAGCTCTCCTCCTGATCTCTTGTACTCTGTGTCTGTGTCACTCATTTAACAATCACAGCCTCCTCTGTGTGTGTATTCATATGTGTGTTATTTCTCCAACTAGAGTGAAAGAACTTGGGTCTGTATTTCACATCTTCAGAACTTACTCTGGTACCTTAGAGACAAACACATCTGCTCATTGATCAAATATTCATGTCTTTTATTCAAAAAGAGAAATCTCTGCTGCTGACCTGAAATAAGACAGTTCCCTTCTACTTATTGTTAGTGTTTTATGGAGACCAAGCTCTCTTTGGAGGGTGAGTGGTCCCAGGCAGGCACCACAAATTCAATTGTAAAATATTTATTGAGCATAAGAAATGTAGACAGAGTGAGAGGCTAGGAAGGAAAAAGAATGAGCAAGACATAGGACTGACCCTCATGAACCCTTTCCCAAGTTTATTTGGCCTTTACAGTGTTTTAAACATTTTTCAAAAACTTTTGTAATTGGGATATTACATACATATATAAAAGTGCACAGATTTTAAATAGGTGGAATCCTATTTAAATCTGTTTGAAACATTTTTTTTGTTTGTTAGTTACCAAACTTAAAAAAAATCTTTTTTTCCACATGTTTTTTAATGGTCATTCAAGTACAGTTGTCTCCATTTTACCCCCAGTACTCACCCCCACCCCAGCCATCCCCACTTCCTACCCTTGATCCTACCCCACTTTGGTTTTGTCCATGTGTCCTTTATACATATTCCTGAAAACCCTTCCCCCTTTTCTCCCATTATCCCCTCCCACCTCCCCTCTGGTTACTGTCAGTTTGTTCTTAATTTCAATGTCTCTGGTTATATTTTGCTTGCTTGTTTTGTTGATAGGTTCCAGAACTTGTGCTTGTTTGTTTTTTTATCTCTTGAAGAACAAGTTCTGGTAATAACTTTCCCTTAGGGTAGACACTCCCCAATTTTTCTATTCCTTGAATGCATTTACATTTGAAATCTCGGGTCCTCAATAAAGTAGTATATCTAGGTATCTGGGAGTAAGAAGGGATTTAGGGAGACAGGGTAGGGGTAGGGGGCTTGGAAAAGCAAGGATAAGAAGATTGGCAAAGGAATTGAACAGTGTCAGTTTAACTCCAGACTGCTTACCCATTGTTATGTTTTCTTTTAACAAAGTTAAACATGTTTGTGGTTTTTTAAAAAATCAGTTCATTCTCTGCATTTTAATCTCTTCAAGGACTGAATTCCTAGAATGCACAGAATGTGCATTTGTCTCAGTCTCCTCAGATAACATTGTTGGTGATTAAAAACTGAAAAGTTTTTACAAACTAATTTTGTATTTTATTTTATTTTAAATATTTTATTTATTTTTAGAGAGAAGGGAAGGGAGAGAGAAAGATCAATGTGTGGTTGCCTCTTGCATGGCCCCCCACTGGGGATCTGGCCTGCAACCCAGGCAGGTGCCCTGACCAGGAATCGAACCAGCAACCCTTTGGTTTGCAGGCTGGTGCTCAATCTACTGAGCCACATCAGCCAGGACACTAATTTTGTATTTTAAAATGTAAAATTAAAAAGCACCTGATTAATCTGTAGTTTGAGCAGCCTATCAAATCCATAACTTTGAGAACAAAACCCAATGCTAAAATGTTTATCTGATGTCACAGAGTAAATTTTAAAATGAGCCATCTGCCTTCTAGAATTTATCTCCACTACACCTGTGCTCAAAAATACTTCTGCCTACATGCAGGAACTATTGTTTAAAGATTTGCTGTTGATTCATCAGGAGGGCTGTCCAGGAACTATTTACACTTTAAAATTTATTACTAAAAATTGCATGCACTTATTAAAAACCAAACAAACACAATTCTACAAAGCCATTTAGAAAATTAAATCTTTTCTCATCCTTTGTCATCTCTCGTACCTCAGAAACAACCAGTATTACCAGTTTCTTGTGTATCTTTCCAAAGATATTCTCTGAATACATAAACACACCTGATGTGTGATGTGTGCACACATACACAGACACACACCACACCTCCCCCTTTTCTACACAAATGGCAGCAAGCTCTGCTCCTCTGCACCTGTTTTGTTTACATTTTACTTAACATATCTAACTTTTTTTGTCGATGGTATATACACCCACACTATTCTTGTGGCTGCATAATATGTTTCATAATTTACCAGTTTTTTCCTGGTGAATGTTTAGGTTTTCAATCTTTCCTCTACAAACATTGCTAAGGACATCCCTTTACATTTATCTTTGTGTGTGGGTACACATGTATCTATATTATGAATTCCTAGGCTGCATTTTAAATGTTTGTTGGTTTTTGCTCAGTTGCCTTACAAAGAGTATACCTGTTTACATTCCATCAATGTAAGTGCGATTTCTTAGCACCTTTGTTAACATTTTTATTATCAGACCTTTTGATCTTTACCATTTTGATATGTGAAAATGATATATTGTGGTTTAAAATTGCCTTTCGTTTGTTGTGATCCAGTGTGACATGATCCAGGAAGAACACCTCTTGGCTGCCAGACCACTTCTTAACTCATCATAATCATTTGTGCTGCTTTTCTAATTCCTTTTTTCCTTTGCCTTAGAGCAAAAGTGAGACAGGTTTGTTTAAACAAACAAAAAAGCCCTCATGGGGAAGAACAATGCAGGTATAATAACTAAATTACACATTTTAAAAAACAAATCCATTTCTTTTTCTCTGATCTGTCTCATCCTTTTTCCTAGTCTGCCACTATATCCTTAAATCCTCTTGTATCTCTATTCCTTTTACCAGGACCTTATACTAGGCAGAGACATGAACACTTCAGTCTTCCTTTTGTCTGAATTGGTTTTTCACAACAAAGTTTTCTAAGAATTATTGGCTTATTTCCTTAGTGGTACCTGAAAATTAATTCTGCTCAACAACTCAGCAAGTAGAATCACAGTTTTGTGAGGACTTGGCTTTTCTCTGCTACAATCCCAGTCCCTAGAATAGAGCCTGACAAATAAACAGTAACTACTACAAAAATATAGTAGTAAAACCTACATAATACAGAATTGACCATTTTAACAATTTTTAACTATGCAGTCTAGTGGCATTGAGTACATTTACGTTTCAGTAATTTTCTTTTGGATGAAAGAATGAGTAGTGATATTGGTTATTGTTCCTGAAATTAATAAGAGCCAGATGGTCTTTTTAATTCACATCATTCTTCTTTCCTCCAGACGAAGTCATACGGAAGCGTCTCCTAATTGATGGAGATGGTGCTGGAGATGATCGCAGAATTAATCTGCTAGTGAAAAGTTTCATTAAATGGTGCAATTCTGGATCCCAGGAAGAAGGGTATTTCTGTTTACTGTTGTTTCTATACCAATGCCTTGATGTGACTTTAGACCTTATATATACACAATCCTGTTAATACTGCAAATTTTTACTCACCTTAAATGTCCAATTAAGTCAACTCTTGCTTAGTCAAGAGTAGATTTTTCTGGCCTTAATTCTCTCACTGGAGAGGCCTGCTTAATGTTTATTAAAATGTGCAGAAGGCATAGTAGAAGGAAGAAATGAAGATTAAATCCAGGTCATTATTTGGTCACTTTTAGCAGATAAATGTTTAAATATCTAAATGAAATGTTCTTTATTTAAGCTAATAGGTTGCTGCAAAGTTTTACATAGATTTAATACATTTTTTTAACTAGAAAATTTTTTCATTTGAATTAGCTTGTCACATAAATAATTATATAGAGTGAAAAAATTGTGAGAACAGAATTATGAAGATTGCAAAAATCTGGTCAAAGTATTTTTTAAAGTATTTAAAACAAAATTCAAGCAAGTAGCTCTTTGAATTAAGCTTGATAGGAGCAGCTCCATCTTTGTATTTGTAACTAAAGCAGTTTATAAATTCAAATACAGTACATTTGGAAAAAGAAAACATAAAGGACAGATATTCTGAATTATTTTAAATAAAGCAAAGGATTCTCTCAGAACTTCATATAATTTAATTAGTAAATCTTTGCCTACATTATAAATATTTCAACTTTGGTAATCCACAAAAGTCTTTATTCTGTTTCTGTCTTTTTTATTAGGTATAGCCAGTACCAACGTATGCTGAGTACACTGTCACAGTGTGAATTTTCAATGGGCAAAACTTTGCTGGTATATGACATGAATCTCAGAGAAATGGAAAATTATGAAAAAATTTACAAAGAAATAGGTAAAGAAACCTAAAGTAATTAATATTTCTCTATTTGTAATTTTAATTTTTATGGCCTAAAAGAAATAATGCCTGCTAATATTTTTCTTTGATTAGTGGTAAAAGGATAACAATAACAATATTAATAGTAAGAATATAGTAAAATTAGTGACAAAAATGTATTTTAATATGATAAAGTACTTTAAGTTACAACTATTTTTAAATGTCAGCATTGATTTTATTAGCAATAGAACTTCATTTAAAAACATTTTAAAATTGAAAATGCATGGAGATTATACATGTTATGACTATCTTAAAAAAAACCTTTTTCTATAGAATGTAGCATTGCTGGAGCACATGAAAAAATTGCTGAGTGCAAAAAGCAAATTCTTCAAGCAAAAAGAATACGAAAAAATCGCCAAGGTAAGGGTTTTATGGGATTTAGTTTGCAGATACTTTATTATTGACTAGTATTTACATGCTGTTTTAAATATTGCAAGATAGAATCTTCAATTAGAATTAACCTGAATTATAAAAAAGAGGAACCAAACTTAATTCTTTAAAATTATATTATTTTTTAAAATAGCTGAGAAGGAAGGCTATGCTGAAAAAAATTTTTTTTTCCTGGAGTGAATTGGTTATGCAAGTATTACTTCAGTATTCGGGTTTTTGTTTGTTTTGTGTCTTTAGACAATTTTGCCTAAATAATATTATGGTTAATCAGCAAAGGCTGTTTATGTAAGTACACTAGATTTATGTTTCGTTGTTTATTTATTTGTTTAATGGAGCTACTTTAAAAAAAAAAATTTAAGCTCATTTTGTACAAAGCAGACATACATTTATAAGCTGCCTAAATAATAAGAGGAAGTTTAAGTTTTGTTTTGATCTCTTATTTTTAAATCAGTGTATGTCATTATTGCAATCCATAAAACCATTTCAGAATAATTTGTAATGGCAGAGGCATTGTTCTTCCTATATATTAATTCAAAGATAGACAAAAATATAATATATAATCAGCATTGTGACATATATGAGAAACTAGAGGGAAATAGAAAATGTTAATGGTTATTTGGGGGTTGTGGGTTTTTATGGCTTAATTTTTTTGTTTTTTTTACACTGAGCATGTATTTCTTTATAAGCTAAAAAATTTTTATTAATCACACTAATATGCTGATTTCTAAAACAATGAATTTTTTTCATGTACTTACTAAGATGATGTTGAATTCCTTATTTTTAAAAGATGTTTTTTGAATTCAGTGGGCAATTTACAACAGTATATACCAACTTATTTAATAGTTAATATCGATTCTAAATAATTTTAAAATGTTTTACATTGTTTTGTTGACTAATGAGACTTTCAAATGAATGCTGCCATTAATCATTTCAAGAGAAAGGTTAACAGGAGATACATGACATATCTTGGAAGTCTCAATGGAGCAGAAATGAGGTTCCTGAATTTTAAATCATTTCTAAGTTCTAAAATCATTACCTTTAGAATGAGTGAGAAGTATAATTTGCTGTTGTCTAAGATCTAAAATTAATGGTATGATGTATTTACCTTGCTGATCATTTATTTGCTGGGCAAATAGTAAATACAGTCCTCTTTAGAATCAGTCCATTTGGTGGTCAATAGTGACTTAAGATCACTTATGCTTCTGCTGACCTCTTGTATTCTGCCCATGAATAGGTAAATGAAAAACGGAGTGGGGGGTAAAGGCCTTGTTTGGAACACTTGAAGTCATGTATCTTTATAGTTATCACCAAATCAAGTGAAACTGGCAATACTCTGTCTTGCAATGTTTTCATCTCTTTATGTACTAGGAAAGTGATTAGGAGAGACTTGTGATATTACACATTGTGTTTTGATATCCAGGTTCAAAAAAACTTAATTTGATAAATATTTTTATATCTTTCAGAATATGATGCTTTGGCAAAAGTGATTCAGCATCATCCAGACAGACATGACACGTTAAAGTACGTTTAGAGCTTTACTTGAAAGTAACTAATCTTTATATATAAATGCTTATAAATAGCTAATTCATTTTAACAGGAATACATAATACGCTCCAAAAGGAGGGATCAGAGAGTCAATATGATAATATTCTAATACTGTTGATTAGATTTTATTCTTCCAGCCTTACTGCTATAGCTCTAAAATACATGCATATAATATGCATCATATGAAAATGACAAATAGAATATGGTCTACTCATATAGTATAACACTAAATGTCAGTTAAAAAGAATATAGTAAATATACACATTTTAAATGCAGATCTCAAAAACAATCAGAGCAAAAAACCCAGAAGATATATATGTAATAAATGTTAAATTATTCCTAAGCTTCTAAAGTGTATATAGAATTATAATCATGTATAAAGTTATAGGACCCCAAAATATTATATAGTAACACTGTATATATTATTTAGAGATACAGATATATACATTAAAAAAGGATTGGAATGATATAGTGATTGCCTGAGTGGGAGGTAAAGGAAGACAAATAGCTTGGGAAGAGGATTTGGGGTAAGGTTAAAAGTGTATTTCAAATTAGTCAGCAATTAACCTGCAATGTTTTAATTCTTTTACCAAAAAAAAAAAAAAAAAGATTTGAAATAAGTATGGTAAAGTGTTGTTAAACTTATCAATTCTTGGGGTTTGAAATTCTATTATCTGTGGTTTTCCTACTGTGTAAAGATTATCTAGAAGTTTAATTTTAATGAAAATAAGTGCATATTTAGAAGTTGAGAAGAAATCATGTTAGCTTTAAAAGGCTTATTATAGCAAGATGGAGGTGTAGGTAAACATAGCTCTCTCCCTTGCACAACCACAGCAAAAGTTACAACTAAAATACAAAACAACTATCACCCAGAATCATCAGAAAATCAAGCTGTATGGAAGTCCAACAAGCAAAGAATTAAAGAAGTCAATTCATCCAGGCAGGTAGGAGGGGTGGAGACACACAGAGTTGCAAAGATGTGGAATAGGTGGTCCCCCATGCATGTATGATAGATAAAAATTGAGAGGAATACTTCCAGAGTGAGGAATCCCAGCCCCACATCAGACTACCCAGCCCAGGGTTCCAGTGCCAGGAAGATAAGTCCCCATAACTTCTGGCTTTAAAACCAAGTGGGGATTGGGGCAGTGGAAGAAACTGCAGGATTCTTAGGAGTCTCCTCTTAAAGGGCCCACAAAAGACTTAGGACTTGCACATACTCACTCACTCTGGGCTCTGGCACTGGGGCACTAGCTGGAAGGGCACCAGTAGCATATGGAGAAAAACTGAAGTGACTGGCATCAGGGTGAGTGCCAGGCGACAGATTCCTCTCAGACAAAACTCCAAAAGCCAGGCAGCGGCATTGTCCCCTTTCTCAGCCCTCCCCCACACAGAGCCACATAGTGGGGACACCTCGTTGCAGACTCCATCAGCCTGGTTCACCGAGGTTGCTCTGCCCTCGTGATTACCTAAGGCTCCACCCCATCCAACTTATGGGTGCTCTTTTCTACAATAGGCCACACTACTAGGACAGGGAATCAAAGCAGTTCTACCTAATACATAGAAACACACACAGGAAGTCTGCCAAAATTCCAGAACAAAACTCTGGAAAATGAACTAAGCAAAATGGAGATAAGCAATCTTATCAGATGCAGAGTTCAAAACAATGGTTATTAGGGTGCTCAAGGAACTCATTTGGGTACTTCAATAGCATAAAAAGACCCAGGCAGAAATGAAGGTTACACTAAGTGATATAAAGAAAAATGTATAGGGAACCAACAGTGGAGGGGAAGCCAAGAATCAAACTAATGATTTGGAACATAAGGAAGAATAAAACATTCAATCAGAACAGCAAGAAGAAAAATGAATCCAAAAAAATCAAGGATAGGCTAAGAAGCCTCTGGGACAGCTTCAAATGTACCAATATTCAAATGATAGGGGTGGTGGAAGGAGAAGAGAAAGAGCAAGAAATTGAAAATTTATTTAGAAAAATAATGAAATAAAACTTACCTAATTTGATGAATGAAATAGACATACAAGTCCAGGAAGCACAGAGGCCCACACCAAGACACATCATAATTAAAATACCAAAGGTTAAAGATAAAGAGAAACTCTTAAAAGCAGCAAGAAAAAAGAAGTTAATTACCTACAGGGGAGTTCTCATAAGACTGTCCGCTGATTTATCAAAAGAAACTTCGCAGGCTAGAAGGGACTGGCAAGAAATATTCAAAGTCATGAAAAGCAAGGACCTATAACCTAGATTATTGTATCCAGCAAAGCTATCACTAAGAATGGAAGGGCAGATAAAGTGCTTCCCAGACAAGGTAAAGCTAAAGGAGTTCATCATCAACCAGCCATTATGTGAAATATCAAAGGGATTTATTTAAGAAAAAGAAAATCAAAAGTATGAACATTAAAGTGGCAATAAATTCACAACTATCATCAACTGAATCTAAAAAATAAGCAAACAAGTAGAACAGAAGCAGAATCATAGATATGGAGATCATTTGGAGGGTTATCAGTTGCGAGGGGAAAAAGGGAGAACAGGGGAAAAGGTGCAGGGATTAAGAAGTGTAAATGGATAGGTACAGAATAGGCAGGGGGATGTTAAGAACAGTCCAGGAAATGGAGAAGCCAAAGAACTTATATGCATGACCCATGAACATGAACTAAGGGGGGGAATTGCCAGAGGAAATGGGGGGTACAAGGTAGAGTGGGGAAAGGATGGGACAACTATATAATAGCATAATCAAGAAAATATATTAAAAAAAAAAGTCTCATCATAATAGAGTGTTAACTCATCCTTTTTTATTTTTAAAAAAACTACTTACTAACTAAAAAGTTAGGTATTGTGCATTCTGTTCTCCTGATTAGCAAAATATAACAGTTTTACTATTTTTCAGGGCACTAGAGGCTCTGGGCAAAGAATTAGAGCATCTTTCACATATTAAAGAAAGTGTGGAAGACAAGGTATTTGCATACATATTTTATAGACTTCATGATATGTGTGTTTACAGATAGATCAATGTGAATTAATTTTTTTCTTGTTAATACAGCTGGAATTGAGACGGAAACAATTTCATGTTCTTCTTAGTACCATCCACGAACTTCAGCAAACACTGGAAAGTAAGTAGAAATAGTTTCATAACAAATGTTTATGAAGATTTTTAAATGATCTAGGAGCATGCCTTCTAAAATACACATCTTTAAAAGAGAATATACACCTTCAATTTTAGAACAGCAGTATATAGCTGGATAGTGTTATAAGATACTCATGTTGTTCGACTTTCTGAATATATGCAGAAAAGTATGAATTTGTGACAGTTAATGATTTAAACACATTCAGTAGTTTATATTAAGAGAAATTCAAGGATGATATATCTGGAAATTTCTTGGTTTATTATAGTTTACTGCTATAGTATAAAGTAACAATTTCAGACCCAGGCAGACCATGGTAAGAGAGTGAAATAATTAGTGATAACCATATTTTCACACTTAGTGAACAGTGGATGCTTTTGAGGCAGCTGGGACTTGCTCATTGTATTGACTATAGCCAATTGTTATGTTATCTGATCTGATTGTTTTCCAGAAGAGCCTAAGACCTAGAGTTTTGTTTTTTCAGTGAAATCTATTATATAAATTTTACATTTTGATTCAACTAATACAAAAGAACAGTCAAAACAGAACTTTTAAAACTAAATGCTTTTGTATGCCAATTATAGTCCTAGGCTATCATTTTGCCATCTTTGTTTTAAATATATTGGCTAATAAAGGATAAACATGTTTTCATGTATTTATCAAATGTAATTTAATCATATTTGACTATGCATTTATGTTTCTTTCTCTACTGCAGATGATGAAAAACTCTCAGAGGTGGACGAAGCTCAGGAAACGAGCCTGGAAGCAGATCCAAAGCCATAGATAGGTGGACCACCATTCCCAAGACTATTAAATCAGCAACATGATCTTAGTGTGTTTAGAATTTGCTGTTCTCTTGAGATATTTAAAGTTTTGACAGTCAACTACTCTGCTTTTAAATGTTAATGTACAGTTTATATTTCTTTACACAAAGGCAAATGACTTCAGTATAGATTTGTTTTATTGAAATACCTTATTTATTCTTAAACTTAAAAGGTAGAAAACAACATTCATAAATGTTTAATACAACTTTTTCAAGTAAGATAATGTTTGTGCCCATAGTTCTTAAATGTTAACATTGATTTGTTGATAAAATAAGTTGAAGATTGTGAGAAGGTAGTGTTTCTAAGATGTGCATAAAGAAAATGACTCAGCTTCTGTAAATTGTTAACACTTTTGAAAATGGAGTACTTGACTAGGCTTCAGGAAGGCTGTGAACTTGTGAAATTGTGTGCAAAATGTTTGTGGTGTATGGTCATTGTGGGCCAGGTTCCATGATATAAGAATCATTGTTGTAAGAGGGAATAAAATACAAAGTTAAACCATATGCGTTACTTTCTAGATCTCTCTCCTTAACACTTAAGCAACGTGGTTGTTAAATGTTTTGTTCATGTTTTCTCTCTACTGTTTTGTTCTTGAGGAGTTATTTTCAATGGAAAAGAAGTTGATAAAGTGAAGAGTAGTTTGAGTTAATTAGCCTATGAAGATGGTCTTGCATAAAGGATTTTATGACCTTTTAAAAAATTAAGGTAAGGCTGAATCACCTGTAATTTTCTTAAGTATTGAATTATATTTTTAATAATTGTTAGATTTCAGCCCTGGCTGGTGTAGCTTAGTGGGTTAAGCGCGGGCCTGTGAACCAAGAGATCACGGTTCGATTCCCAGTCAGGGCACATGCCTGGGTTGCAGGCCAGTTCCCAGCAGGGAATGCACAGGAAGCAACCATACATTGATATTTCTCTCCCTCTCTCCTTCCCTTCCCCTCTGAAGATAAATAAATAAAATCTTAAAA